>JAPMIB010000111.1:0-589694 GCA_034770305.1 Trichogramma dendrolimi | reverse complement strand
CAATTTTAAGACTTTATCACGTATAAAATTTGTTCATTAAAAGCTTTGTTTTCGAGTTAAAATATATATAAATGTCATCTAGCCGCCGATGATGATATCGTCGTTGCCCAACTTTTAGCGCGTGGAGGAAGACATTTGCAAAAGTCTTTTTTGATGTTATTTTGTGGTTTTTTATTTTTATTTTTTTTTTACGTAGTTTTTTATTTTATAGTAGTTTTTTGTATTTTTCAAAATTTTTCATTCATTATTTTTATCATCTTCTTTTATGTTGAACAGTGTCAGGATTTGATATATTTTTGTTTATGTTTTATCGAGAAACAAGTTGAGCAAATGTAAGTATCACACGTAGTGCACATTAGTTGTGTTCTCGCTGAACAAGACGAGAAGTTATAACAATTCCGTTTTTTGGATGATTGTGTTGTTTCGTGTGGTTTTGAAGCTCTAGCTTTTTCCCCCAAAGATAAATAATTACGAGCTACTTCTAATGCAACATCTTTAGTCCCGATTATTTTACTTGTATCACTTACCATGTTTATAAGAACTGTAGCATTTCCTATAGATGCTTGGATTAATCTTTCAAAAATAACAAAAGTCCATTTTTTAGACCAAATCGAAGGCATTGCATTACTGCAGTGAAAATCATGTAGATCACCCCCCCCCCCCCCAATATGTTTATTATAAATTTGAAACGCTTGTGGAAAGGGTAAGTCTGACTTTGTTTTTAGTTCTTTAGGCTCCGGCTACATAAGCGAGTGATTCTCGTCTCCCGCAGCGAAGCGCCGCGGGAGCAACTTGAAAAAAAAAATGATTTTTTGAACCTTACGAACAGACCTGTTTAACTAACGTCACGTAACCCTAAAATAGAGTACACTGACAGGTGACGGTTATGTTTATATTTCGAAATTATGAGTTACAATTTCGATGACAACTTTGAGTGATAAATGTTAAATTCTACTCCGAATGTTATCAATATTTGGGTCAATAAAAAATGGAGAGGAATTTAATTATAGCCGAATTAGGTATTAATTTCATAGAATTGAACGAACTGCACCAGAAAATAATTAGAAATTTTCGACGATGGTGGTCTAAGCCACATATTAGATCAAATTACTTAACCGGTTATGGAGCTTCCAATTAGTGTATCATTATTTTAAATTCAACGACGAGAAAGAATTCATTAGTTTTACGCGAATGAATGTACAAACATTTCAGTACACATACGAAATTATTCGATTACGTTTAACAAAGATGAGTCAACGACCCCCAGTACCTCCGGAGTTGAGATATTCATTAACATTGAGGTATTTATAAAACTCTGATCAAAGTTGAAAGCCCGTGAAAGGGTAATTTTATTCATAATGTTTTTTATTTAATCCTAGATATTTAGCCCATGCGGATAGTCTGAAAACTCTGGGCTTATTTTATAACATTGGTTTAAGTACTGTCAAAGCTATAATTCCAGAAGTGTGTCAAATTTGTGAAGAGCTTGGCCACTATTTTTAAGAATGCCAACTGTCGCCCAACTTGAATCAATAAGTGTAAATTTTGTATGGACATAGATATGCCTAATTGTTTGGGAGCTGTCGATGGAAAGCACTGCCCAATTAAGAAACCAAAGAATAGTGGGAGTCTATTTTTCAACTACAAAAAGTTTTTCAGCATCATTCTAATGGCAATATGTGATTCAGACAAGCGATTTATTTGGGCTAACATTGGAAACTATGGCATGTATTATTAGTAGAAGTTAATCAGTATCCAGTTTTCATACAAATTTTGAATTACGTTTTTATGTTCTTTATTTCAGGAAGCGTTAATGATGCAAGGGCCTTTGCCCATAGTGACTTGGGTAGTGCCCTCATTGAAAATCAAGTTCAATTACCACCAGCCACACATCTACCTCGCTTCATGTTTGAGCTCACATTTTTTATAGGAGATGGCATCTTTCCCCTTAAAAATACCTTATGAAACTATTTATAAGGAATCATAATTTGATTGTACCTCAACGAGTTTTTAATTACAGAATCAGTCATGCAAGAAGAGTAATTGAATGTGCTTTTGGGCAGTTATCCAAAACGTGGCTTGTTAATGAGAAAATATTGGAGTGGAAAGTATCTAACTCAGAAAAAATAATCATGAGCACATTTATATTGCACAACATTTTAATTGATTTAGAATTGGGCACAGTTAATACTAGATGGAATTATCGCCCACTGCAGCGACAGCAACAACTGAATTTGGCAATGAATGAATTCAATGTGAGAAATCAGTTAAGTGAGTATTTTGTGTCACCTGAAGGATCAGTTCCTTATCAGTGGGACCGAATTTAGTAGTTATCATAGCACATACGAAATTAAATGGTAAGAAAAAAATCTAGAATTATTGAAATAAAATGTAAAACAAGTAAATAATAAACTATTTTGTTTTTCAGTTTATTTATACTTTCAGTTTATATACTTTGAGATCATTGTCAAAAGGATGAAATAAACACAATCTACTTAATTGCTTGAAGCATTCAAAAATGTATTTAAAATTTGCTTGAAGAATTCAAAAAAACAGTATTTTGATGAATAAAAAAATTAAAATTCATTGTCAAGATAAAATTCATCTTTGTATATTTCTGACGTCTTGTAAATATTTCGAATAATCTCTAAATGTACTTCAACTACAACTATAACTGGAAGTGGCAGAGTTTTAGTTTACTATAAATATTCAAATAAATGCCAATAACAACTTCATACACCTGTTTGTTTTAATACAATTGTAAAGATGAATAGTTTAGTAAATCTAATAAAAAATACATGAGTAGTTTAGTAATACAAAAGTTTGTAAAGATAAAAGTTTAGTAAGTAATAAATTGCACAAAAATCTGTTATAATTTGAACTTTATTGAATGTTATAAAAAGACTACAAAGTCAATTACAAAATAAAAAAACACTTTTAAGACTTTCAAAATGTAATAATAGAAATAATACACCATGAGATGAAACTAAGAAAACATGAAACATATATTACATAATCTTTTTAATAAAATGGTCTATGGTGAGCATTATAAAGTTGAAGCGAAAATCAAAAAGTTTTGCACATGTAGATTCTTGAAGAGCTGACATTAGTATACCAAATGCTTCTTCGTTGATCCTTTTTTTTTATTTACTTGGTGAGATTAATTTCTAATTCAAATGCTGGAAAGTTCTGCTTCTTTATTGTTCTGCACGTCTATTTTAGAACTAAGGAAAGGTTCCTTTACAATTGTGTTGTTAGACTGACGAGAACAAATTGATGAGACTACATCTTGATAGTTGATACTCATCGAGCACTTCCAAGTCTTCAGTATCTGATAATTGTTCAATATTTTTAACTTTGTCTTTCGCTTTGGTTTGCTGCTCTATAAATTTATTTATGAATTCATCTCCAGAAGCATTGCTGTCTTCTTCATATGTATGACCCATTAACTCATCATAAATTTTTTCCATTTTTTCTTTTTACCTCGGGTTTGGTAAGTCCTGCCTTCTTTGTGCGAAATGGAATCTTCCAAAAATGACAATATTCATAGGCTCTTTCGCTGTCCTCTTTCACGGTTAAACCTTCAGCTTTTCGTTTGTTGGTTGTAACAAATTTTCTTCTCATTGCATACCATATTTTTCTCAATTCTTCAACTAAAACATCTACGCCCAATTCTTCTTTAACTTGATGTTTGATAGAGGTAAAAAACGAAACAATTTTTTCCTCTGTACCATGCCAATAGGAATCTCCATTAAATATAAAAGAGTTTTCATCGTCTTTTATAAGATTTTTAATAATGATTTTTTACACTCTATCCATTTCGTGATACTGATGTATTTTTATTCAAGTTAGCCACTGTTATATCCCAAGGATATAACGTAACGAACGCAATAATAAGCTCGAATTGCAAGCACCAGGCTAGCACGCTATACACAGTATAGGCTGCATGTGAAGTAATATAGATATATCTCTCTCTCTATATAAAAACATATCGCCGCTGCTGCCGCCTGTTCAGAAATATGCAAGGTGTTATGGGTTAAACAAATGGGAGACTTTGTACTTTTTCCTCCAGGCCAATCGGTAAAGTGATTATTAGTGCGGATACACAAAAAAACCTATTCTTATATGTTTGCTGATCAAGATCGTTCGAAATTTATTCAATAATTATATTATTCACTGTGCAAAGGTACTAGGTATTGGGATTGAATAATTGTATTTTTACCTCCAACAAAATGTGCAAGGTTTGAGGGTTAAACAAATGGGAGACCTTGTATATGGGTTAATCAAATGGGTGACCTTGTATTTTCTTGCCTCCGAGCAAATGTGCAAGGTGTTGTGGGTTAAACAAATGGGAAACCTTGTATTTTGCCTCTAAAACATGTGCAAGGTGTTGTGGGTTAAACAAATTGGAAACCTGTATTTTTGCCTCTAAGAACATGTGCAAGGTGTTGTGGGTTCAACAAATGAGAAAACCTTGTATTTTTGGCTCTAAGAACATGTGCAAGGTTGTGGGTTAAACAAATGGGAAACCTTGTATTTTGCCTCTAAAAAGATGTGCAAGGTGTTGTGGGTTAAAGAAAAGGGTGACCTTGTATTTTTTACCTCCAAGCAAATGCACAAGTTTCTGTGAGTTAAACAAAGGTGATCTGTATTTCTTGCCTCTAAGCAAATGTGCAAGGGGTTTGTGAATAAACAAATGGGTGACAACAACTTATTCTTATTTACCTCCAAATCAAAATTATTCAATTTATCAATATTATATTTTTATCAATATTCACTCCAATCAATATAAAATTATCGAAGTAGAAAAATTATCATATATAGAATATTGAATTATATACTTCCTGGCAAATATGCACGGTAGTGTGGATTTAACAAATGGTAGACCTTGGTTTTTCCTCCAAGCAACAATGGCGAATAATTTTTAATACCTATTATTTATATAATAAAATTTATTTCAATAACTAATTCTACTTTTATTCGAAAAAAGGGGGTTGGTGAGCGGAGCGAGCAGGGGGGGCGAAGCCCCCTAGTATATCTATTATATCTATATATTATAGATCGTAAGGATTTTTCCAACTCCTCCCCCGCCCTCCTCCGCGCTCCTCCGCGTCTTTTCAAAAACGGCATTTTTGCGGTAGTTTTGTTCATTTTTCACGTGAATTTTTGCACTTTTTTTATTACTGCTCCTCCGCCGCTCCTCCGCCCTCCTCCGCCACCAACTCCTCCTCCGCAGCTCCTCCGCCGCTACTCTTCTCTTTCCTGAGTTTTTTTTTTTGCCTACGTTGTATTGATATTTGCATTGAATATGTACAAATATATTATGTCGAGAATTCAACAGGTTTTCTGTATTATTGATATGGTCAGTGATAAGTAATAAATCGATAATTTTAGTGTTTGTACCGTTTCCACATTACCTATGAAATCAGTTTATTTATGGTACTTTTTTACGCTAATATTTTTCGCCATAAAATATAGTGTTAAGTTGTACTTAAATGAACTCTGTTCAAGAGGTAGATATATCGGCGCGTTTTTTTTGAAGTGGTGTCCCCATAAATTCTTTGAATTATAATATTGATTATGAATAATTTAGTTATATAATATATTTTACTTCGGTTTTGTAACATATATTATTTTAGTTAACTAAATTAAAATAAGGAATATAATAATTTAAAAAAATTTAAAGGCCTAATCCACATAACTTTTGTGAACAGTGGAAAATTGTTGTCGTCAAAATTAGTGACAGTATAAAAAATATAAGAAAATTAGGAAGGAACTTAGACGAACCCGGCGTCGACGAAGATACATTTTTAAATATATGACATATTCGACGTGAATTACACCGACGAGTCTGGATTTACTCATTGGATTACGAAATTAGGAGAAGGGAATTAGGAAGGAACTTAGACGAACCGGCGTTGATGAAGATAAATTTTTTAAATCTATGACAGATTCGACGTGAATTACACCGACCGACGAGTCTGGATTAGGAAATTAGAAAAGGAAATTAGGAAGGATAGACGAACCCGGCGTCGATGAAGATAAATTTTTTAATTATATGACAGATTCGACGTGAATTACACCGACGAGTCTGGATTTACTCATTTTTACGTGGTCTGCCAGTATGACTGCGACGATATTGTCGTCAAAATTAGTGACAGGATAAAAAAACACAAGAAAATTAGGAAGGAACATAGACGAACACGGCGTCGATGACAGGATAATAGTAAAAAGAGACACATCTTATTTTTACAGTGGTAAATTATACGTAACTGTAAACAGACGCAGGAAAGGAATGACCGGATTGACCTGATAAATTGACGAATTAACTCCAATCAAATTGGATGTTATTCTAACAAAAGAGTCATTGGACAAAAAAAATTGGAATATAGGTACAAAATTACAATTATTGGAAAATGTATTATCATGATAAATTGACGAATTAACTCTGATCAAATTGGATGTTATTCTAACAAAAGAGTCATTGGACAAAAAAAATTGGAATATAGGTATAAAATTACAAATTATTGGAAATTATGTATTATCGTGATTAATGAAATAATAATAAGAAAATTAGGAAGGGAATGATATTGTATTTACAAAATTCATGAGAAAATAAATCTTATTTTTTTATGTATGCTACAACAGTTATGCCTAAGACAAAAATGATAATGTTGACTACTTAGATTCCGAGAACGAGGTGGATCGAGACATACCAAGGTACGATTAAGGTGCAGACAGACGTCTGTACGTTAATGGGAAAGATTTGTTCATCGATTTTTAATCTATATCGGTTACAAAGACGAGACATAATTAATGAAGTCAACGATAGACAAAATTAATGAAGTCAACGACTTACAATCAGAAGACGAGGTCGGTAGAGATATCCCAAGCTTAGAAAGATTGAAGGAGATCGATATTGTTCGAGCCGAAGATATCGAAAATTAAAATGTAATGTCATTTTTACGTGGTCTGTCAGTATGACTGCGACGATATTGTCGTCAAAATTAGTGATAGGATAAAAAAACATAAGAAAATTAGGAAGGAACATAGACAAACCCGGCGTCGATGAAGATAAATTTATTAAATATATGACTGATTCGACGTGAATTACACCGACGAGTCTGGATTAGGAAATTAAGAGAAGGATATTAAGAAGGAACATAGACGAACCCGGTGTAGATGACAGGATAATAGTAAAAAGAGACACATCTTATATTTACAGTGGTAAATTATACGTAACTGTAAACAGACGCAGGGAAGTAAGGACCGGATTGACCTGATAAATTGACGAATTAACTCCGATCAAATTGGATGTTATTCTAACAAAAGAGTCATTGGACAAAAAAATTGGAAGATAGGTACAAAATTACAAATTATTGGAAGTTATGTCTTATCATGATTAATGAAATAATAATGGTGTGTAAATTGTGGTATTGTAAATTACTAAATTAAATATAATAAATAAAATAATTAAAAAATTTAAAGGCCTAATCCACATAATTTTATTGAAGAAAAAAAATGCGTTTTCCAAAGCAAAGAATGGAGATACTGTATGAAGATGAAGATCAGAATTATCATATAAGATGCATATAAGACTGGATTTATGGAATAAGCATATCCAAATTCCTGTAAAAATTGACGACACGATAAGTGTAAAAAAAGGCAAATATTACTTTTCCGGTGATAAATTATACATAACTGTAAACAGGTCGAAGAAAAATTAATTACGGTCATCTCTGTAAAATATATTACAGATTCGACGTGAACTACAACGACGAGTCTAATATTTATTCCGAAACGGTCCGTTGTTACATGCAACAACATTATCATGATGCAATGTGTATTATGAGAAATGTAAAACGACCTGACTTATTTATAACTATGACTTGCAATCCAAATTGGCAAGAAATAAAAGATGAATTGGAAAATTCACCTCCAGGAACAACGCCTAATGATATTCCTAATATACCTGTCACATTATTTTTTACAAAATTTCAAGAATTACTAAATGACATTACCAATAACAACATTTTTGGAGTTGCATTAGCATATGTATATACGATAGAATTTCAAAAAAGAGGACTACCCCATGCTCATTTACTTGTCACATTACGGCCAGACAATGATTTAAAAATATAGACCAAATTGATAAATATTTGCACTGAAATTCCACCAAAAGATGATAAAGAGTTATACCAAGATGTAATTAAATATGCTGCACGGGCCTCATACACATCGCACATCATGTTTCGATACTAAACAAAAATATGTAAATATAAATTTCCCAAAGCTTTCAATGATAAAACTAAATTTAAAGAAAATGGCTATCCAGAATACAAAAGGAGAAACAATTCAAATGAAGAACATTATTATTACAACAAAACCACAAAAAAAATGGTTCCCGTGAACAATTCAATGGTCGTTGTATATAATCCGTTTTTGATTAGAAAATATAAATGTCACATTAATGTTGAGTATTGTGCATCAATTAGCAGTATTAAATATATTTTTGATTACATTCATAAAGGTGAAGATAGAGCCTTTTGCAAAATTAAAAGAGTAGATAAATCAGAAATTCATGACGAACTGGAACATTACATAGATGGAAGATACCTTAGCCCAATGGAAGCAGCATGGAGATTAAAAGAATACCCGATTTGTGGAAGAAGTCATAGTGTAGTTAACTTAGCAGTCCATACAGAGAATCAACAAAAAATTATATTTTCAAAATATAATGTTAAAGGAGCTTCACAAAAATGGAAAACAACTTTGACTGCATGGTTTGATTTGAATAAAGCAGATCATTTTGCAAGAAAAATAAAATATGTCAACATACCGAAATATTATACTTTTTCTAAGCAAACGAAAACATGGTCAAGAAGAATGAGAAAACTCAGATATCCGACATTAGGAAGATTAAATGTAGTACAACCAAATGATAGTGAACGTTTTCATTTAAAACTGATATTAAACAGAACAAAAGGAGCTGAACAAAATGAAGATGAAGATAAGAATTATCATATAAGATGCATATAAGACTGGATTTATGGAATAAGCATATCCAAATTCCTGTAAAAATTGACGACACGATAAGTGTAAAAAAAGGCAAATATTACTTTTCCGGTGGTAAATTACATAACTGTAAACAGGTCGAAGAAAAATTAATTACGGTCATCTCTGTAAAATATATGACAGATTCGACGTGAACTACAACGACGAGTCTAATATTTATTCCGAAACGGTGCGTCATCTCTTTAAAATATATGACAGATTCGACGTGAACTACACCGACGAGTTTGGATTCATGCATTTCCATGCGGCCTGCAAGTTCAACATCGTAGAGGTCGTTTCCTTATCAGGAAACAATTATAAGGAAATAAGGGAGAAGAAAATATGTATGATCGATGTTAGTTACAAAGACGAAATTAAGGAAATTTTCCGAGGCGAAGAGATCGAACGATTTCTCTTGTATCACGTTAACGGTTCATACAATCGTCTGTATGGCAACAGGGAAGATATATTGGAGTAGAGGTACAAAATTAATAATTTTAATAAATAATAATTTCTAAATTAATAATTTCTAAATTATATTGTGTCATTATCAATTAAATGATCATAAGGAATAAACCAATAGAATGAAAAAATTATAAGGAAATAAGGGAGAAGAAAATTATATGTATGATCGATATCAGTTACAAAGACAAGATTAAGGAAATTTTCCGAAGCAAAGAGATCGAACGTTTTCTCTTGGATCACGTTAATGGTTCAGACAATCGTCTTTACGGTAACAGGAAAGATATATTGGAGTAGAGGTACAAAATTAATAATATTAAAAATTATATCGTGTCATTATCAATTAAATGATCGTAAGGAATAATGCAATTAAACAGCAATTATCAGGAAATAATTATAAGAAAATAAGGAGAAAAAAATTATATGTATGATTAGTAGGAATTAATACTGTTCATATATAAATAAAAAATCATGAATGAAAACATATATGAATGCGATTGTTTTTACGGAGATTGTGACAGTTGTGTCGCAGACAGAAATGACGAAATCGACGACTTAGATTTGTAAGACGAAGCGGATCAAGATATCCTAAGCTAGGAAAGATTAAACGGTATGCGCGGAAATCTTAATTGGAAAACGTACGACTTGTTCGACTTGATACTTGTTCCACTGATCGATGATTGTAAGGGTCTTCGGCCTTCTAAACTAGAAATTTGCCGAGGCGAAGTGATCGACAGATATATTTAAAATACCAATATTTGTATTATTACTTATCAAAACACAGAAATACTTGGAACAGCATTATCAAAAATGTGTATGAAAATTAAAAAAAATTTGGACCCGTTTGGACATATTATGCTAAAAAGATAAGTAACATCACACAAATAACAACAAAATAACGGATGACTACATTTTTTTTCAGATAAGTGGATTAGGCCTACATTTTGAGTTCATAATAATATTATTAGTTTTTTTACCAAACAACAATTAATGTTAATTTTATTAAAAACTAATTACTCTTCTTATTACATTATTATGATAACAATTTGTAGGGACACCACTTTAAAAAAAACGCGCCGGAATATCTACCTCTTGAAACATTTTTCGGACACATTGAAACATTAACATTTGATGGCGACAAATGATAATGTTTAATGGACACGAAAAAACTTCTTTCATAGGTGGTGTGGAAGCGATATTAGTTATATTATGTGTTACGTTAGTATTAAGTATAAATTATTTAAAATGTATAAACCTATTTTTATATGTTTTTGCTCAACGTTGATCAACACATTGATGTGCCAAAAATCAACTGATTTCGTAGGTGTGGTAAAAAAGGTATAAACACTACACTTATCGAATTATTCCTTATCACTAACGATATAAGTAATAAAAAACTCGTTAAATTCTGGACATAACATATTTGTACATATTCAATATTTAATCAATAAATATTTTGCAATTGAATAATTATTATTCTTAAAATTTCAAACGGGGGGTTGGCGAGCGGAGCGAGCAGGGGGCGGAGCCCCCCTAGTATATATAATATCAGGAGGAGGATCACTCGAGGAGCAATTATGAGGTTTAAATTAAAAATTAATTGTATCATTATGTTAATTCGAAATTTGAGTGTAAATGATGGTCTGTGCAACGGAACACGATTGAAAATTACACAATTATGAATACATATAAAAGCAGAAATTCTAACAGGAGAAAAAGTTGGAATTGAAGTTTTCATTCCAAAAATTACATTAAA
The DNA here is from genome assembly GCA_034770305.1 of Trichogramma dendrolimi. Taxonomy (NCBI): domain Eukaryota; kingdom Metazoa; phylum Arthropoda; class Insecta; order Hymenoptera; family Trichogrammatidae; genus Trichogramma; species Trichogramma dendrolimi. The sequence goes on along the minus strand of JAPMIB010000111.1, from coordinate 578,422 downwards.
AACAGACAAAAGTTCCGATTATCCTTTCATAGCTTACAGAAAACAATTCCATATTATCTTTTTGCTATGGCCATTAACAAATCACAAGGTCAAAGTTTTGACGAAGTAGGCTTATACATTAATAGACCATTATTTTCTCATGGACAATTATATGTTGCCCTATCTCGGTATAAAAATGATAAAATTTTTATTTGAAATGATTCTGAAAACTGCGATATTATTGAAAATGTTGTATGGAGAGAAATTTTTAAGTCGTAACTGAAATAGAAAAAAATTAAACAGTACGTCATTTTACAATACAATATATATACAAAACTTTTTAAGTCTGCTAACAAAGTGACTGCACAAAAAAATATAAAAAATAAAATTACAGATATTCAATTTGATGCTTGAATTATCTTTATGAGGACAAAAAATGTGTAATCTCGCTGATAACAAAAAAATTCAGTAGTGCTTATGTTCTTAATGTGATATCGAACGGTACTTTACAAAGTACACTACATCATAACTGCCTCGATCTGCTAATATAACGACTATACAAATTAATAACTAAATTAGACAAAACTTCTGTCTGCTAATCCGTCTGCTAATAAAGCGAGTCAAAAAAAAAAAAAAAAAAAAAAAAAAACTGTTTCAGTCAGCTAATACAGCGACAGCAAAAAATTAATAACATACATGATACAATACTTTAGTCTACTACAAATTACATAACACATTTTTTGTCCAGCAAGATGATTGAATTTTCGAAAAAAATTATCGCATAAAAAATAACCTTTTCGAAAGTGGATTAAGCCTATAAGTTATTTTTATAATAATATTATATTTTTTTTAAAAAAACATAGTACAGGACGAAAAAAAAATATAATTTTTTATTATGAAAATAAATTGAGGGGAACCACATTAAAAAAAAACTCGCCGATATATCTACCTCTTGAATTGTTATCACAGGTTAAACTCAACGCTACAATTTTATGGCGAAAAAAAAAGCGTAGAATAAAATTTGAATTAACATTATTCATAGGTGGTGTGGAAAACGATTCAAACTGTTAATTATTATTACCTAAAGTGCATTGATACGAATGCATTATTATCGGTTTAACCTTTTTGAATTAATTTATAAATTTAAATTTTGAGTACCAAAAAAATTAGAGGAGCAAATGAGGAGTAATTGAGGAGGTATAGGAGGAGGGTAGGAGGAGGAATAAAAAATGAGTAGGAATATAGAGTAGGAGTAGGATAAAGAGGACCGAAAGGAGGAACACATGAGGTACGGGAGGAGGATCACTTGAGGAGCAATTATGAGGTTCAAAAACACGTAAAAACAAAACTTCAAAGGCCAAAAAACACGGGAAATGCTATTTTTCAAAATGAGGAGTATTAAGGAGGAGGCGGAGGATATACCAATAGTTAGAAAAAAAAATTTTTTCCTTAGTACAATATACATATAGGCAGATATACATTGTAAAAACAAGGTATTTATAATATGTATACCTTGTAAATACAATGTATTTATAATATATATACCTTGTAAATACAATGTATTTATAATATATATACCTTGTAAATACAATGTATTTATTATACAGGGTGTCCCAAAAGTATGGAAACCTCTGAAAAGCGGCCAAAATAAGCGGGAGACAAAAATCGATAACCCTATATCCGACGTATTTTTTGACGAGGAATCCAATGGTGACCTCAGATTTGATCTTGAACCTAACCTCAAAGCTGCAGTAACTCAAAAATCGATTTTTCAAATGTAACCCCCATTTTTATTGCAGATTTGAAAAGAGCGGAAAATTTCACGTCAAAATGTATGTTTTGTTTTTTTTTTGAGGTCATTTTAAGGGCGTTACAGACGCAAATAAAACCCCAATTTAACCTAAAATCAAGCTCAAGTAAGAGTTTTTATCTAATTGTACAGCCTCGAAAATGACCTTGAAACAAATAATAAAATACATATTTTCACGTAAAATTTTCCGCTCTTTTCAATGTTGACCTTGAATTTGATCTTAAACATAACCTATACGCTACGGTGAACCAAAAATCGATTATTCGCATGGTGACCCCCATTTTTTATAACAGATTTGAAAAGAGCGGAAAATTTCACGTAAAAATGTCTCTTCTTTTTTTTCATGTCATTTTTAGAGATGAAGCACTAAATGCAACCATGATTCCTATTTTTAGCGTAACCCAGGAACAACGACGTGGACGTGAAAGGATTCTGTTCCCTTTGGGGTGCTTTTTTTAAGTGAGTTCCCCTTGCCTCTCACTTCGGGGTGTTTTTTTTAAGTGAGTTCCCCTTGCCTCTCACTTCGGGGTGCTTTTTTATAGTGAGTTCCCCTTGCCTCTCACTTCGGGGTGCTTTTTTAAGTGAGTTCCCCTTGCCTCTTACTTCGGGGTGCTTTTTTATAGTGAGTTCCCCTTGCCTCTCACTTATAACAAATGTTCGAAATGCTGTCCATTCACTTCTTGGCAATAACCAAGTCTATTGTAAAATGAATGAACAGCATTTCGAATCATTTCTCGGGGAATAGCCTCTGTCTCTTGAGTTATTCTCCGTCTTAACTCCTCAAGATTTCCTGGTTTAGTTTTAGAAACTTGACCTTTCAGGTACCCCCACAAAAAAAATCTAAAGGCGTTAAGTCCGGAGATCTTGCTGGCCATTCTATCGTACCTCGTCTACCTATCCATCGATCAAAAAACTCCCCATCAAGGAAGTTTCTTACGTTACGTCCATAATGAGCCGCAGCACCATCTTGCTGGAAACAGGTACGATCGTAACTAGGACCTTTTACAGCTCTTATTGCTGGACAGATGTCGTTCCGCAACATTTGCTCATAATTTCGAGCATTCAAATTTCCATCAATGAAAAACGGTCCTATAATTCGATCACCTACAATTCCCGCCCATACATTCAACTTTTGGGGATATTGTGTTTTATCCTCTCTCATCCAAGGAGGGTTGGTATCTGACCAATAACGACAATTTTGTCTATTGACATTGCCATTTAATTGGAATGTAGCCTCATCGGAAAACACAATATTATCTAAAAGTACAGGGTCTGTAATCAACAAATTCATCATCTGTTCACAGAATTCAACGCGACGATCTGGATCATCCTCGTTCAATTCTTGAACAAGTTTAACCTTGTATGGATGGAATTTGTTGATTTTTAGGATTCTGCGAACTGACCTATCACTCGTTTCTAGTTCTAACGCCGCAGATCGAGAGGATTGGTGTGGGTTTTCCATGAAAGACAGAATCACATCCAATGATCTGTCGTCATTCGTACTCGTTGCTGGTCTTCCCGGCCTAACTCGATCTTTAACAGATCCTGTTCGTTCGAATCGATCTATGGTCTTTCCGACTGCAGATCTAGAAACGACATTACCATCGCGTCGAAAAGTTGCGTTGAAAAGAGTCAGAACATTAGAATATGATCGTTTCATATCACCCCAACCTCTCATCATCAGCATGCTGATTCTTTCTCTTTCCGTTAAATGAAGCATTTTTAAATTTAGCGCAATAAAAAAATGCAATAACACCTGGGTTATAAAAAGCTAAACGATGACCAAATTTACTTTTGTCGCAGCAAAGAAACTTGTTCATCAAGTCTTTAAGTGACTATGAATTTAGTTGATTCGCCCAATGGTGTCCTAGTACGGCCTTTCAAATCAAATGATTCACTTTAATTTTTTTCACTTATTATACAGTATTTGAATAAGAAATCCCAATTTTTCAATGATAAAAAGTACTTTGTAAGATTAGAAAAAACCTTACTCGAAACAGTTATAAAAAAAATTTCAATTTTTTCGTGAATTTTAAGCTATGTTTGACGCTTCATTTCATTTCAAGTGCTTCATTTCTACGCTAAAAATAGGAATCATGGTTGCATTTGGTGCTTCATCTCTAAAAATGACATGAAAAAAAAGAAAAGAGACATTTTTACGTGAAATTTTCCGCTCTTTTCAAATCTTTTATAAAAAATGAGGGTCACCCTTTGAGTAATCGATTTTTGGTTCACCGTAGCGTATAGGTTATGTTCAAGGTCAAATTCAAGGTCACCATTGAAAAGAGCGGAAAATTTTACATGAAAATATGTTTTATTTGTTTTTTTCAAGGTCATTTTGGAGGCGGTACAGTTATAAAAAAAGCCCTTACTTGAACTAAACTTTAGGTTAAATCGGGGTTTTATTTGCGTCTGCAACGCCCTTAAAATGACCTTGAAAAAAAAAACAAAACATACATTTCGACGTGAAATTTTCCGCTCTTTTCAAATCTGCAATAAAAAAGGGGGTTACATTTGAAAAATCGATTTTTGGGTCGCTGGAGCTTGAAGGTTATGTTCAAGATCAAATTCAAGGTCACCATTGGATTCCTCGTCGAAAAATACGTCGGATATGAAGTTTTTGATTTTCTTTCTACGCTAATTACGCGAAATTTTCAGGTGTCTCCATACTATTGCCGCACCCTGTATTACCTTGTAAATACAATGTATTTATTATATACATTGTATATATATGCAAAGTATTTATAATGTATATACATTGTAAATACAAGATATTTATTATATACATTGTATATGCAAGGTATTTATAATGTATTAAAAATACAAGGTATTTATTAGTGCATCATTGGTATCGAATATTTAATTGAAATTAAACATTCATCGACTTAGGCGAGATGCAGGCAAATTTCCGAATAGACGACGTAGACAATGCTGTCCCGTTTACCGTGGAAAAAGAGCCCATGAACCAATAATGCTCATACACATGCCACTTGACACCGACGCGAATGCACCCCTCGATCAAACGCAGCCGTTCATAACGCGCGAATCAAACGCGACGGGAAATCAGCACACGAGTAGCCCAGCGATAAAGAACATATCGAATGAGAAACGCGAAAAAATTTTCAATCTCTTGTACAAGTATAGATCATGTTTAATGAAGTCATTCGTGTACAAACCAAAAGTACGAGACATTTCCCCATATTTCGTAAAATCGTACCCTATCCCGATTGCTCACCGCGCAGCAGTATCAGAAGAGATCGCGCGGATGCTACGCTACGACATCATAGAAATATCGTACTCGAAGTACATCAACCCCATCGTCGCAGTGGTGAAAAAGAATAAGACCGTACGATCGTACGACCGTCCTAGTGCGAAACGAAAAATTATCAAACGCCAACCACACGTCATTTCGGAATTCCTCGCATTATATGAAGGTCCATATACCATTACCAAAACATATAATGGAACCACTTTTGAGCTGACAAACGAGGAGAACGGAAAAGTTCGTGGAAATTCAAGGCATCAAACATTAGTCCATATTTTCAGGCCTCCAAGCAAGTCACAACTGCGACGACTACGAAAGAAGGAGAAAAACATAAACGTCCACAATTTTCCACGTATCGAATACCTGTTGATGACGTACTACAAATCCACGTCGAAAGATGGGATCAGCCGCTCTAAATCCAATGAGTATTTTGTTTATTTTCTTTTTTACATCATATCACAAATTTCAATTGTTTAAAGACGCTACCGCTAGGTGGCGTCGGCCCCAGCGCGTCGCGCTCGCTAACGAAGCAATCAAGTTCGGACGATATATACGGGCTCGCCGCGCAGTAAAATTGATTACCTGGCATACGCTGGCGGTAGGTGCAAGGCACTTGAGTTTCGCGGTCGGAGAGATTTATCTCTCAGCTCGCTGCGAACTTACACTGTCGGTCGGAGATTTTATCTCGGCTCGCTGACGGTGTAAGAAGACGGTCGTGGGGAAACCCTGGCTCGCTGTCACTCAAGTGTCTTTGTAGCCTATCGGCTAGCTATTTGCCTTTTGTAAGCGCGACTCTTACGACGTGCGGTAAGAGTCGGCTACATACACTCGGCGTCGGCCGACAAATCAATCTTGAAAAATTGTATGATTGATTGGCTTGAGCTTGCGACACGAAGCTCGAGCACTTTGTTTATTAAATAACTATATATTTGATCCATGCTCATGTAAATACATTATTTAAATATTGACTGTTAATAAATAATTATTAATTTCTTTAAACATATATGCTAATCGTAAAAAACTCATTTCAATTTCCCTTCCAACACAGCAGATCGTAGCAATCAAGGCTTTATTGTTTTTGGCCTTTAACATCAAAAAATGGTCCTTCGAGCCGGATATATCTGTTGTGTTTGGACGGTTAAATTGAATAGTTTAGCGATTGTTTGAAAGAAAGTCAATTTGAAATTACTGCATCAAAATGACCAAAATGCAAGAGCAAAAGCAGGTGGCCCGCCTGATCAAAAATTCCTTTATCAATTTTAAAAAACTTGGAAAGGATTTGATGACGGCTGGCGCTTGCGTCTCTCGAATGGAACAGCTGAAAGTACGCTGGGAGGAATTCGAGAAAAATCATAAGGCGTTAATGGCAGATGAGGACATGGACGCCGAAGATGAGTACTTCGAAAAAAATCAGTACGAGATCAGCTATGAGGACTTCCTAATGAATATGGGCCTCTATCAGGATCATCTACTCAAAGTTAAAAGAGAGATCAGTCAACTCGGTGCGAACTCAGGTACTAATCAAATAGAGGCTGATATGGATGTCAATCGAGCCAAGTTGCCGCAGATAATCATCGGCGACTTCTCCGGCGATATTCAAGATTGGGTGAGATTCCGTGATACATTCAAAGAGATGGTAATCGACAGACCGAATCTCCCGAACATCTTCAGGATGAATTATTTGAGGACGTACGTCAAGGGTGAAGCAGCCGAGCTACTGAAAGAAATCCCCTCTGGCGGTGAGCACTTCGCCAACGCTTGGAAAGTGCTGCTAAATCATTACGACAACACCAGATTATTAATCCACAAGTTGCTTGAAAGGTTGATATCAATGCCGGCAATGGCCGACAATTCAGCCAGCGAACTCATGCGAGTGCTGAACGGGACTCGCAATATACTGCAAGCTCTGAAAGCGCTTGGCAGCCCGGTAGAGCATTGGGATCACTTCACGGTTTTTCTGACAAGAAGCAAAATAACGCTTCAGTGCCAAGCCAAGTGGGAAGACAGCGTAAAGCAAAAAGAGAACTCCGCGACCCCCAGCTCATTCGACGAACTTTGCAAATTTCTGGAGGCAGAAAGGAGTACGCTCGCGCTGTTGGAAAGCAACAAGGAATTTGCCAAGAAAACTCCTCAAGCGAGAACAGAAAATAAGGCCACGAAGAACAAGAGTCGCAAATCCAATAATTTTGTGCAAGCAAACGCTGATACAACGACGTGCCCGGTATGCTCTGATACGCATTCTATCGAGCAATGCAGCAAATTTAGAAAGCAAACCGTCGACGAGAGAAACAGACTCTCGGCAAAAAACGATTGTGCTACAATTGTTTTGGCACACACATGTTGAGAGATTGCAAGTCCACTTCAACGTGCTTTACGTGTAACGGCAAGCATCACACCTTGATTCATACTCCGTTCAAAAGGGACAGTGCTCAAAATTCGTCTGCCAAAGGAAAAGTATCGTCAACAGAAAAGCCCGAGAATAACGAGGAAGTTGCATCTCCGCAGAGCGTTCTAGCCACTACTTCTTATAATGAGAAGGAAATAAGTGGCGAAGCATTGCTTGCGACAGCTAGCATCAGAGTGTCATCGAGTGACGGACAGTGCACTATCGTGCGTGCCCTGGTCGATCAATGCGCTCAGTCTTCGTTTGTGACTGAGGCTTTGTGTCAGCGACTGTGCCTAAAGAAACGCAGAGTAAACATTCCGGTTTCTGGTATAGGACAAGGTCTGACAAATAGTCGATCAGAAGTAGAATTGGCAATTCGACCGCATTTTCCGTCGAAATTTAAGCTCCTGTTGAAAGCTTACGTGTTGCCAACTATTACAAGTTATCAGCCCTCGTGCAGAGATCCGAAGATATGGTCGCATATCCAAGGACTGCAGTTGGCCGATCCAAACTTTGAGCGACCAGGCCGCATCGATGTGCTGTTGAGCACGCAGATTCACGCCCGCATTGTCCAAGAAGGCTTGAAAACGGGCGGTGAAAATGCACCTATCGCCACTAAGTCAAGGCTCGGTTGGATACTGTCTGGTAGTGTCGACGAGCCGAGTCAAGGAGGCACCATCGTATGCCTGCAAACAGATGGTCGGTTGGACGATCGGAAAGGAAATCGGAACATATCACCTTCACCCTCCGTAAGGACTCTTGCCCAAATGTTTACCTGAACAGTACGCCCTTTTATGAGAGCAATGCGGTAAAATACTTTGGCATCCATCTGGATAGGCAACCGACATGTCGGACACATATCTGTATGAAGAGGAAACAGCTCAGCCTAAAAGAGATATTTCTCGAATGAGTTTCAAAGTCAACTTAGCTACTTTGAAATTTTTTCGAATTGCACATTGATCACTTTCAATTTTAAAGTTTGATTGTCTACCCCTTTTTTGGCACTCGTTTTTCAGTGGCATTTTCATTGTTCTCTGATATGGTTTTCATTTTTTCTTCTTTTTCCAAAACTGTTAATTGTTTTTACTTTTAACAATCGTCGGTACATATGCTTGTCTACCACTCTGATTTATTAATTATGAAATCATCACCGTATGGTTTCGAATCGACTATATAGTATGTTTTACTGTCTTCATCTCCGATAAAATTGCTTTAAAAAAAATAATGTGATCCTTTTGATATTTTAAAAATAGTTATAGCTGAATCACATTCCATTTTACCTGAAGATCCAGTGGGACTTGCTGAGCATTCTTCTCTGTGTTCATCATACCACATATTGAACTCAATGTCATTCAGTTTCGATTTGTGTTGACTACACGATAAAAAAAATGATGATTTTAACATTCAAGTCAAGTCTTTTTTAGAATATTTTCAAACTATGGTAAATACACCTATCAATGATGTGTAGCCTCTTTTCATCCACGTTCCATGTCCTGACACTGAGAGATTAGTTAGACCTTGTTCTTGATTTAATTTGACTTCTTCTGATGTTACTGTTTTTTGTTACAAAGTCAAAACATTGTTTCGAGGCTTTATGCTTTCATAATATACAGTGTCCCAAAAGTATGGAAACCTCTGAAAAAAGGCCGAAGTAAGCGGGAAAAAAATTCGATAACTCAATTCCGACGTATTTTTTCACGGAGAATCCAATGGTGACCTCGGATTTGGCCTTGAACATAACCTCATAGCTGCAGCGACTCAAAAATCGATTTTTCTAACTGGAACCCCCATTTTTTATTGCAGATTTGAAAATAGCGAAAAATTTCACGTCAAAATGTATGTTTTGTTTTTTTTTTCAAAGTCATTTTAATGGCGTTAAAGACACAAATAAACCCCAATTTAACCTAAAATCAAGCTCAAGTAGAGGCTTTTTTTCTAATTGTACCATCTCAAAAATGACCTTGAAAAAAATAATAAATTACATACTTTCACGTAAAACTTTTTCCGCTCTTTTCAATGGTGACCTTGAATTTGACCTTGAACATAACCTATACGCTTCGGTGAACCAAAAATCGATCATTCGCACGGTGACCCCCATTTTTTAAAACAGATTTAAAAAGAGCGAAAAATTTCACGTTCGACTATGTATTTTTTTTTTTTTTTAAGTTCATTTAGGAGGCGGTACAGTTAGAAAAATAACCCTTACTCGAACTTAAGGTCAAATTAGGGTTTCATTTGCGTCTGTGATGCCCTTTAAATGACCTTAAAAAAAAACAAAGTACATATTTCAACGAAAATTTTCCGCTTTTTTCGAATCTTTAATAAAAAATGGGCGTTCCCAATTAATAATTCGATTTTTGGGTCACTAGAGTTTTGAGGTTATGTGCAAGGTCAAATCCAAGGTCACCATTGGATTTCCCGTGAAAAAATACGTTGGATACAGGGTTATCGATCTTATTTCCCGCTTATTTAGGCGGTTTTCATACTTTTGGGACACCCTGTATATTAGACTGCAAGCAAAAAAAAGTTTTTTTTTTATTTTGCCGGGAGCAAACGGAAAAGTGATCTATGTACCAAAAAAATAGTCTGTTCAAAATGTTAGCTCACATAAATTAAGATAACCCGTGTCGCCAGTCGCTTAAAGGTTTTTAAATTCGATTTAAATTAATTTTTACCGCTTCTTCACAGCAATATTCAAATGGCTCTATAGCTGTCAATTTTTAAGCAAAAAAATCTAAACTAGTCAAATTAAAGGTCTTAAAAATATCTTTCATTTGCCTATTTCAAAATTTGATTGCTTCATAATTAACTGCTGTAGAGCCGTTTGAATATTGCTAAAAATGAAAAAAATCGAAATTTTTCTAGTTTTCTAATAGCAGAGGTTACTCTCATAGCGGAGAAACAACAATTTTTCCTAAACTCCGGGGAATTTTTTTGTGTAAAAGCTAAAAAATGACGTAGGTTTCAACCGGAATATTGCATCCTAGCTCTGTATAGCGGCATTTGAAATATTAAATTTTTTGTATTTTTTTGGCTTTCATCCGTCTAATGCTCACACCCTTTTATTGTGTGGACATTAACAAAAACTGAAACATTTTTCAATACTACTAATGATTAAAAGCACTCAAGACCTATCTTTTGAGACCTTCAACGCGCTTATAGGTGCCTCGGAGCCAAATTTACAGCAATTAAGAATATAATCATTAAACAAGTTCAAAAATTGAGTCACGATTTCGAGCTTAACTATACTAAATTGTCCTTTAATTTCTACCAATTCTCAAAAAAATTTGAAAACATCATGTTTAACGTATTTTTCGACGAGACAACCAATGATGACCTTAGATTTGACCTTGAACATAACCTCTAAGCTACAGCAAACCAAAATTGATTTTTCGTACGGTGACCCCATTTTTTATTGCAGATTTGAAAAGAGCAAAAAATTTCACGTACGAATACACCTTTAGTTTTTTTTTTTTCAAAGTCAATTTAGGCCATTTTTATATAAAGGTATTCTTCCGTACAGTATCAGCCTTAAAAAGCCATAAACATAACCTTGAAAAAAAAAAAACCAATGTTTTATTCGAACGTGAAAATTTTCGCTTTTTTCAAATCTGCAATAAAAAATGGGGTCACTGTACAAAAAATCAATTTTGGTTCGCTGTAGCATAGAGGTTATGTTCAAGGTCAATCTAAGGTCACCATTGGTTGTCTCGTTAAAAAATACGTTCAACATGATGTTTTCAAATTTTTTTGAGAATTGGTAGAAATTAAAGGACAATTTAGTAGTTAAGCTCGAAATCGTGACTCAATTTTTGAACTTTGTTAATGATTATATTCTTAATTTAGCTGTAGATTTGGCTCTGAGGTACCTATTAGCACGTTGGAGGTCTGAAAAGATAGGTCTTGAGATGCTTTTAATCATTAGTAGTATTGAAAAAATGTTTCAGTATTTTGTTATTGTCCACACAATATAAAGGGTGTGAGCATTAGACGGATAAAAGTAAAGAAAATAGGAAAAAATTTAATATTTCAAATGCCGCTATACGGAGCTAGGATGCAATATTCCGGTTGAAACCTACGTCATTTTTTAGCTTTTAGCACACGAAAAAACACCCCGGAGTATCAAAGAAATTGGCGTTTCTCCGAGTGAACCTCAGCTATTACAAAACTAGAAAAATTTCGATTTTTTCCATTTTTTAGCAATATTCAAACGGCTTTACATCAGTCAATTTTAAAGCAATCGAAACTCTGAAGTAGGCAAATTAAAGGTCTTCAAATACCTTTAATTTGCGTATTTTCAAAGTTAGCTTAATTGACTGCTGTAGAGCCGTTTGAGTACTGTTGAAAATCCACAAAATTAGCTATTTACTTGCACGATGGTCGAGATGTGGCTTCCATTGAAAACCTCGGGGTCAATTTTTTTTCGAAGAGCACTTTTTGGGACAAAAAAATGAATCCAACCACGTCTCTGACGATTCAATACTCATCCTTGTAGAGTTTTTCAAAAATCGCCAAAAAACAGTGAAAAAAACCACGTTTTTCGACACTCATTTGTCATTAGGGACCTCAAAAAATTTTTTTTCAGGCTAAAACTTCGGTAAAAGTCTTTTTCATGCTATTCATATATTTTTTCCAGATTTTTTGGAAATATCACCGCGCACGTTTTTTAAAAAAAGTAAAGGAATGACCCATATATTTTGTGAATACATTGTAAATTTTTACGTATACAATAATAGTTTATTATCTGATAAAGATATGATCAATAAAAGAATTTTGTAATACTTTAGAAATTATGTCTATACTTACTAGCATCGTATTTTATTCATTTTACTATTATAGATATTATAGTTGATTTTTAATTTTCTACCTCTTGATTCTATAACTTCACTCTAAAAATTGAAAACACAACATTCAATCGACGCCTCTTCCAAAAAGTAGGAAGTTTACATTTAAGTTAAGACATAAACTTCCTTCTTTTCGTGAGAGGCGTCGAAATGATGTCAAAAAATAAAAAGTTTGAAGAAATACAATTTTTGAAAAAAAATTTCATGGAAACAACTGTGAAAAAAATTAAATTTCAATATGATATATTTAGTCACCTTATGAAGATTTCAACTCCAGATGAGACTCAGATGAAACTCAGATGAGACTCACCTGATAATTTGGCATGAGACCTCAGATGAGACTCATCTGAGTCTCACTTAAAGTTTTTCACCAGGGTAACCACAGCCCTCCGTTATGGGGTGACTTCGAATGATACACACACATATAACTTTCGACAAATCAGTCAATAAAATCGCAAATAACTGGGTGACCAAATGGTGACTCCCTTACAAGCAAAATACTTTTTATATATTGATACTCATTTATTTGGTTTTCATATTCGAGATCTTTATGTGCCGTGGAATTTATTGGGTTTGTTCGGACGCTTCCAGTGCGGTCAACTTTCGAATTTGAGGCAGAATATTGTTTTATTCATCCGAGACTTTACATTATAAGACTTTTGAATTTTGCGCCTTGTCTACGCCGTGAGATGTTGCAGTATAAAAATTATAATTAAGTGGTTACAATGAATAAAAATATAGAAAGATTTAATAGTTCGGTTTGTGGCATTAATCATAGTTACAGTTTCTAATAACGTAGCATTAAGATACGGGGGTCTTTAAAGTGATTTTTCCAATTAAATTTCTACAATCCAGATGAGTGTTATATTTTATTTAGAATCTCGGACTTGTCTTAGTAATCTGTATATTCATTAGGGATATTGGACTTCGAGGGCTGAAATTTTTAGTATTTTTATTCATTAAAAACTTTTCAGAAGTATATAATCAGTTTCAATGTTTGTTTTTTTTAACGTGTCGCGCTTGACGTGTCAAAATAGCCAATAGACAAATACTTTTTTTCGAAGAAATCTAAATCAGAAAAATTAAGTTAGTGCGAAGAATTTTTTCAGTTACAATGAGTAAAATATATAACGTTTAAGAAGATTACTGTTAAACGATATTCAATTATATTGTGTGTTTGCAATTTTCTTTTTTCCTTAAATTTGTTAGCAAATTTATTAATATGTTTTATTTAAGTTTTTGAATTATTTATCGAAAACTTTTATTCTGTTTGTGACGTCCTACATAGGGATAATTATTTTTTGCAATGAATATCAATAATTTAACTTATCGTATTTCTTTATCTATCGAATGAAGAAAAAAAAGACTGTAAAATTGAGTTTTAAATATTCATTTTATGGTCAAAAATGAATAAAATTTATATGCATAGTAAACGTAACACGAGAGAGAATTCAATAATATTTTTGATTTAAATTCAATTATTTTCATCTCATTCAAATTTATAATCATTTATCAATATCTTTAATTTTTGATAATAAAATGAATTTATTAATTAAAAATAAAATTATAAAAATCCACAAAATGATAGGAAAATTTTCATTTTCCTTGAATTCAATTTGAATGAAAAAATTTTTGGAATCTTTTATAGTACACTATCGTCTTTTTTTCGGGTAAAGTCGATATTTGTCGTTTGTGGCGCAAACGCAGTATCATATTTAGAACTTACTGAATTAAAGCTCCTGCATATATAATATATATATATATATTTTCAACAAATTTGTTTTTTAAAGTACACATTTCTAGCAAAAAATGAAATCGGTTTGAGAAGCTAAAATAAATCAGACGTCATTAATTACTGCAAAAAAAAATAGTATTACATTATGTCTTATGGATAGAATATTTGAATTGTTGTTTTTTTATGCTTTTATGCGATAAACAACAACTGAGAGATATGCCTCTGGGAAAGACTTGTTATTGTCCTACCACATCAAAAAACTGAGAGAATAATATTGTTAAGTCTCAAACAGAAGTAAATTCGACTTTCATTAATTTCGTACATCTCTTTTGCTTATGTGTAATCAAATTCATTTCAAGGGGCCAGTTTTGCTGAATTATGCCTATATTGAGTGTTACAGGTAAGTCATTAATATTTTATTATCTTGGAAATATAATACAATTTTTTTGACACACTTTATTTTTTGAAATAAAAAAATAGTGTTAATCATTTTTTTTCATAAAGTAAATGTTTTGTACTGTGTGTATTTTTTTCTTTTTATACTTTCATAAATTCTGCAAATAAAAAAAATTAATCTGCAAATATTATATACATGTATGCTTTGAATGAATAGTTACTCGGTGACTTGTTTTCTTAGTTCTTTTTTTTCTTGGAAAATAATAATCATTTCTCAAGCAATATATTGCAATATTTAAAAAAAAAGGATCATTTCACTTTAGTAAATTTATCATTTTATTAGAAATTATTCTATTACATTATTATTTCAATCAATCAAGTAAATTTTGGTTATTATACAGTAAATTTCATAGAAAAGATAAAGTGGTTCATGCACTTCATTGGCTATTAACACTATTGGCCATTGTCAGTAAATTTCAAGACATTTGAAGATACATGAATATTTAAAATGAATGTGGTATATACATGCAACAAGTGATAATTTACATCAAATAGATATCGATTCAAACTTTTCTGCAATAAATTTTGACGTAGTAAACAAAATTAAAAACAAAAATATTAAGAAATCATCGAAACTTGTTTCGTCAATACTTGATGAAACAAATGTTATTGCCTCAGTATCGAATTTTTTCGTGATAATTTATTATTTTTTTCAGATATAAAATAATACATAATAAATAATTGACTAAAAAATTTATATAATATCTCCACTATTTGACTATTTTAAGACGTTGAAACATCATCTGTTTTATGCCTGTACTACATATATATTGACCATCGAATTACAAATGAATCATATACAAGGAATTCACCCTAGTCATGCTTAAAACGGTCGCTGCTAATAATATCTTCTCTTTTAAATGATGTAACCAAACATTCAGCATTTTAAATATTTTAGAAAATAGGCAACCCTTTTTTTAACTTGTTACAGGCCGATATATGAAATGTCATATATTTTTAAAGGTGTCTTAAACCTTAATCGAAAACTTTTTCAAAAAAGACTTTAATAATTATTTTCTATACTTAATTTAAATGAATTTTTTGAGTCCAGTGTCGGAATTGCCAAACAGGTCAATGATAAGTAGTTATAAACCATGAAACAAGAAAAAGTACGAGTTTCTTGAGAACAAATTTGCATTTACTCGAGTTTGCGAATTTAAAGCGACTTCATTCGCTTATCGTATCTTTTACCTCCACTAGACGTTTAAAACGCGCTCCGCGCACGTCAATTTTTTTATTTGTGTTTTGAGGTTACTTAAGTACTAATTGTCTGTTGACAGTTAGCAGCGCAGGCGCTCGTATCGAGTCGGCACTCGTCGGACGTCGTCGTCAGTGTCAGCCCATCAGAGGTCGTTTTACGCGGCTTCACTTTTCGGCCGTTATCTTTTTTATAAGTAGATAGGATGTAAGCTTAAATGTCCTATAGTTACAATACTGAATCTCAACATGGTAAAAATCCTTTTAGATAGAGTAATCCGCGCAGATTACTCTTTTCAATGAAACGAAAGGAACCTAAAAGAGTAATCTGTACAAATTACTATTTAAAAAAGAGTAACAAATCTAGATTACTTTTTTTTTAAAATGTTGAGTCGAGAAAAGAGTAATTTATTCAGATTATTCTTTTGAGATAATGCTACTTCACGCATAAGAGTATTTTGCGCAGATTACTTTTTTTGAGAGTGTTACGAACGCAGACTAATCTTCTTTTGAAAAACTGGACAGTGAAAAAAGTCATTTTTGATTGGAAGATAGTGACAGATTATACAGAATGTTCCAAAAATAATAGAACATATTGGTAAAACCAGATAGGGGGTTAAATTCTGAACAAAAAATCCTAATGAATTTTTTCGACTCGAGGGAAAAAAAAATTATTTTTCAATACCGGAAATGAACTTTACAATAATTGACCTTGGTGATGATGCCTTCATCAAGGTCGTCAACCCTTGGCGACGACCCGGATTCTAACGACTTGGTGTACCAGATCACCGATTTGTCCCTGGCTGAAACTTCTTCAGGAAATGTTTTCCTCTCTGTGTTAAAGATCGTCAGTATGAGGTACCAAGCAGGTTCATGTCGACCTGGTGCACCAGGTCGCCGATACAGACCTAACGACATTTTCCTCAGGAATTTTTGCTAGAAATAGGTAAAACTAGACAAGTGCGAGCAGTTTAAGAGGATAAGTAGTATAAGGTGCCACAGGTTGATGAAACATGGTTTACTTCCTTATACTTACTCATTTAAACCAAAGGAAAAAAGAAATTCTCGAGAAAGTTTCTCTATCGGCTGTATCGGCAACCTAGTGCACCATAGTTAAAAATGTTGAATGTATGAAAGTAAATCGTATTACATCACACCAACCGTGTACGAGTATAAACCTGCATTTGATATAAACAACGTGGACAACGCTCGTCGCACCAAGTTCAGCGCGATGGGCGGCGGCGACGACCGGAGCGCCCTGAGGCGGTACATGACTACTCTGTATGGTTTACCCCAAACATCGCAGTCCGCCTAGTCGCAGAGCTGCTTCCACTAGAGGCGTTTGCTTGCCTTTGTCGCCCAGCGTAGACCCCTCAGAACGTGTGAACTCCTCGCGATGGATGATCTCGTCAGCACGACCGCGAGCCCGTTGGGCGCGTCTTCGCAACCGGAGGCAGCTGAGCCGATACTCCTTGATGCTGTCACTCCACCAGTAGACATGTTCGTGGCACCGACGATCACCTCCTCTCGTCATGAAAAGTGTAACATGCGCGCACAATTGTGGGCATGAGCCCACAATTCTCGTCCCATGTTCTCAGGGGAACACCACCAGTATACCATATACCATATCCATCTCAGAAACGACCCCAGCAAAGCAGTCACCGTCGAAAGTGTGTGCGCTCCATTTACGGTTACCTTCCGAAGAGTAGCTAACACTTCAATTCTCCTTGAAGAGGATCTTAAACACATTAGCTCGATGATCACTACTTGTGTAGGTATCGCTAACACGCCAAGACCTGACTCGATCGTAGAGCGAGCCACCGGAAAAGGTAAGGTCAACTATAGATCTTCCCCGTGGACCAACAAACGTCGGTTTCTAACCGGTGTTCAGCAGGAAGACATCCAGTGGGGGGGGGGGGGCGAAGGTGTCCAGGAGCGCCTCGTCCCTCGGCTTCGTCTCCCTGCTGCCCCACTCTGTCGACCAGGCATTAAAGTCGCCAGCCACGTGGATCGGAGTTTTTCCTCTGGCCTCGTCAACAATGTTTGACAGCAGACCGGTGAATTCCTCGTGAGAGAGTCTAGGTGGCGCATATATACTGAAGATATATATTCCAGCTATCTGCGCTCAGGTGTGAAAGTGACTCTTCCAGAGGAGCACCGATGCACGGGCACCCTCCTGCACACCCAGAATGCTGCTTGGTTTTTTTTGGGCGGTCTCGCAGTGGTTGAGGTTGATTTGGAGAAAGCGAATCCATTTAACTTCAATTACCTCGCACAAACTTCTTGGCAAGCGGGCAGGCCACACTCAACGAAGCATAGATCCTTGCATCAAAATCCCA
The DNA here is from genome assembly GCA_034770305.1 of Trichogramma dendrolimi. Taxonomy (NCBI): domain Eukaryota; kingdom Metazoa; phylum Arthropoda; class Insecta; order Hymenoptera; family Trichogrammatidae; genus Trichogramma; species Trichogramma dendrolimi. The sequence continues at coordinate 560,411 of JAPMIB010000111.1, read as the reverse complement.
GCAGAGAAGGCAGGAGGGCCAGTTTTTGCAATTCTTAGCCTTGTGCCCATCATGACCACATCGGTGGCAACACGCTTTGCGGTCTGGACCCTGGCATCAGGCTGCCATGTGCCCTGGCTATCAACACCGGTAGCATCGGCGATCCTCGTTCCTTTCATAGATGCGGCAGTTAACCCATCCAACCTGTATGCGCCCTAGCTTAATGGCTTAAGAAGCCAGCTGGTCTGGCAGGGTGACGACGGCAGTCTGGGTCCCGATGAAGGCTTTTTGCAAAGGTCTAACCGCGTCTAGACCCAGCTCGGCGGCACTATCCAGGTTGGCTCGGAACGCCCCGCAAATCTCCTCCTTCGTTGTGACCTTGTCAAGATCTTTAATCTCGATCGCGGTCACAGGGGTGCGAGCAGTTGCTAAACCCAGCTTTCCAATAGCGCTGTCTAGCTACCGTCCAAGCGCGCCAGGGCTGGCACAGGCCTTGTCAAGCTGCAGCAGCAGTTCTCCGACAGCACTGCGTTGGACTTTGTTGACGCTACTGACCGAGTCCTGCAGCGTCGGCTCCGATCTCAGGAGCTTCAGAATTTCCGCATAGGATTTTGGATACTTCGCCTTGACCACCACTACGCCAGGGCGAGAGCGTACAGTCGGCTTAACTTTAGCCTTCAGGTCGGCAGCCTTGGCCTTTGCAGGGGTCTCTTTCTTGCCTCGCCTCTTCCACTGGACATGCTGCCAGTTGGCAGTGTCACCATTTTCTGGCTTAGGGCCCTTTACAGCATTTTTCTCCCCGCCTCTCTTGCTCCTCGTAGTAGATGGTGCGGGGATATTGCTGCTGTTCGGAGTTGTCGTCTGGGCTGTCTTGGGTTTCTTCTTGGTCCAGGGTCTGGGCGATGTTTGCATCTCCTTTGCCACTGTGTTGCCACTTTGTTCTGGAAAGAGAGATCCTCCAACCCGTCCAGCGCCGTGCAGCAACTCTGGAGGATAAGAAGCACTTTCGTTAGTCCGTCCTTTAGTGGTTTTGGGACGTTATTCCTTGGCATCGTGTAATCCATTATATTGTTGATCTTATCACCGAGCCGCTTGAGGTGTTCCGCAATGCTCAGCTTTTTTTTGGACCTCTCGAATTCCACCTCAGATTAGGCTTCCGGCCCCGCTACTGATAGGGTTCCCTATCTCTGTGCTGAGGGGCGGGAGGGGGGGGGGTGCCGACCCCACTATTGATGAGGTTTCCGACCCCGGTGCTGATGAGGTTACTGATTCCGGTGCCGGTTTGGTCTCACCCCCAACGACATCCATAGCGTCTTCATGCGCTTTTAAGCGCTTCACTGACAGTTCGGCCTTCTAGCTCTTATTTGGTTTTTTGTTCATATATATATCCATACTTCGATTTTCTGTGTTCATCCAAGTACGCATCATACTTCGGTATAGCACGCCCCACTGCACTAGCTCACCTCTGCTACCAGCTGAGGGTGGTCCACTGAGGACCAACGCAAATCAACTGAGGGTGGTCCGCTCTCTGAAGAGTTTCTGGCGGGGATCATGCAGTAGAACGGACTCGCCGGGGGAGCTGATTGTCCGGTACTGGCGAGGTACCGGCTGCTCGTGACAGGGAGAGCCAAAGATGATTCGGGTCACATCAGCACGAAGCATCAGTATCGCCTTGCCAGCCGAGAACTCCTTTTGTCAACTCACGGGTTGCGTCGCATGGCAGACATGGCAGTAGTTGTAACCATAACACAGGGACCCTTACAAGGTTCTAACATCCGGGTCAGATATACCTTAGTTTTTTAACGAGGTTGTTACTATTTTCCCTCCTCATTCTCTGTCTCTTGGGTAACCGAGCTCCGGGCTTGAGACCGGCGTAGCGGACTTTGTTTTTTTTTTTTTTTTTTTTCCTTCTCCACCCCATTCGGACACTCACTGGTAACCGCCGCTAGGCATTGCTTCGGTGAGGCCGGGGTTAGTTGAGCATTTCTGCTACTTCGCTGTTGGTCGTTGCCATACATCCCCCATCCGTCACATAGTGATATGCGACGATTAGGGGTTCAGGGACTCATCTTTTTACTACTTGGTGAACCTCCGATCCTGCGCGATGCCATCTCTCGATTGTCGTATCCCCCGTTCGGGGCCGTAGTTTCCTACTGCTTTGTCACACATTGCTGGCGTCTCCTTCTGAGTTAAGTATTAGAACTCGCTGCTCAGTGCCATCTTGTGAGTGTGGTTCTCGCTTCTGTCGCTGCCCGGCAAGGGACCAGGTTGCCAGGGTCGCTTCATCCTGTGAGTGTGGTTCTCGCTTCCGGCGCTACTCTCCGAGTCCCGGTGAGTTTCTGATACTCCTTTCTGTTGTCGTCTTGTGAGTGTGGTTCTCGCTTCAGGCGCCATCATGCGTCCATCAACGAGCCTTGCATCCATGCGTCCACGAACGGGGCCCCCGCATCCGGCGCCATCTTGTGAGTGTGGTTCTCGCTTCTGACTTCATTATGGGAGTGTTGTGCTCCTCGTCTATCGCCAGCCTTGTGAGTCCTCGCCTCGGGCTCCTACTAACGGATATCCTCTTCGTTTCCAGCTTGCACAGTGATGGGGGTTTTTTACCGCTTCGGAGGCTGATGACATAGCCCGGGTCTTCTTTTTAAGTGGTACCCGCTCCACCTCGGGCACGGGCTCAACCACACCAGGCGAAAAAACGCGCCTCGAAAATTCGCCCAGTGGGGATTGAACTCACGCCCTACGGCACACCTTGTATCAGCAGGCAAGAACTATACCTACTGAGCCAAGGTGCCTGATAGCGGACTTTGTGTGTGTGTGTGTGTGTGTGTGTGTGTGTGTGGTGTGTGTGTGGTGTGTGTGTGTGTGTGTGTGTGTGTGTGTGTGTGTGTGTGTGTGTGTGTTTTTTTTCTTACTCCACCCCATTCGGACACTTGATAGTCGCCGTTTCCATGCATCCTCCATTCGTCACATAGTGATATACGACAATTCGGGGTTCAGGGACTCATCTTTCTTCTTCGTGAACCTCCGTACCCTGCACGATGCCATCTCTCGATTGTCGTATCCCACTTCCGGAGCCGTGGTTCCCACTGCGTTGTCACACATTGCTGTCATCTGCTCCTGAGATAAGTATTAGAACTCGCTGCTCAGTGCCATCTTATGAGTGTAGTTCTCGCTTCCGGCACTATCTTGTGAGTCCCGGTAAGTTTTTGATACACCTTTCTGTTGCCATCTTGTGAATGTGGTTTTCGCTCCAGGCGCCATCATGCGTCCACCAAAGAGCCTAGGCTCCCGCAACCGGCGCCATCTTGTGAGTGTGATTCTCGATTCTGACTTCATCATGGGAGTGTTGTGCTCCCCGTCTATCGCAAGCCTTTCGAGTCCTTGCCTTGGACTCCTACGAATGGTTATTCTCTTCGTTTCTAGCTCGCACAGTGATCAGGGTTTTTTACCGCTTCAGAGGCTGGCGGCATAGCTTGAGTCTTCTTTTTAGTGGTACTCATTCCACTTCGGGCCCGGGTTTGATCACACCAGGCGAAAAAACGCAACTTAGAAAATTCGCCCAGTGGGAATCGAACCCACGCCCTATGGCACATCTTTTTATCAGCAGGCCAAAACTATACCCACTGAGCCAAGGAGGCCTGTGTGTGTGTGTGTGTTTTTTTTTTTTTTTTTTTTGTGGACGTGGGCAGAGTGAACTCTGCAGCCAGTGGCCCTTCGAAACGAGTACCCCACCGGGAACCGTTGTTAAACATTACTTCGGTGGGGACTCTATAGAGCTTCTCTGCTACATCTGTGTCTTTTCCGTACATCCCCCGTCCACCTTACAGTGATTAGGGGTTCGGGAACCAAAAGTGTCGTCTACTTCTGACAGCATCGTCCGGATCGTTTTCACACCTCTTGCGCCTCTTGCCTCAGTCTGGTGACGACTGATTGCGCGAAAGACAATACCGCCATCTAATTGCCTACGGCATCTAGCTATGCCCGGACAGGAGTTGTGTAAGATGGTAGTCCACTTCTCCATGTCCCCTCTCGACCCATTCTGTGATGTTCGGAATTAGCCGGTGTGTCCATCGGTCCCACTGGGCCTGCTACTTGCTCAATATCTTTCTTCTCTCTTCTTCCTTGACGTCCTTGGGGCGGCGCTGGTGTATGGGCGCTCGCTCATCCGTTAGTAGGGCCAGCGGAGGTACACTGGCTATCACGTACGTAGCATCGTACGAGACGTGTGGTCACCCACTGATCACGCGAAGGCAGGCTCGTCGGTGTACAAACTCTGCCTGGTGGCTATAGGCCTGTGTCTTCCTCGCACAGGTCTAGATGGGTGCTCTATACAGAATGATCGAGTCGACGACGTGGGCATAGAGCTCGCGTCAGCTACTTGTGGGCCCATCGGTGTTGGGCATGATATTTGCGAGGGCTCCGGCAACTCTTTCTGCCTTTTCGCTAACGATTCGGAGATATTGGTCAAACCTTAGCCTGGAGTCAATGTGTAGGCCCAGGTAGCGGATGCAGGGGGACGACCTTACACTGCAGTCGCTTACTGTGATGGTGATGGTGTACATTTTCTTCCTGCTAGTGATGAGTAAGGCCTCGGTCTTGGTGTGTGTGTGTGTAGTTGTGTTTTTTTTTTTACTCCACCCCATTTAGACACTCACTGGTAACCACCGCTAGGCATTGCTTCGGTGATGCCGGGGTTAGTCGAGCATTTCTGCTACTTCGCTGTTAGTCGTTTCCATACATCCCCCATCCGTCGCATAGTGATATGCAACGATTAGGGGTTCAGGGACTCATCTTTTCTAGTTGGTGAACTCCCCACCTGCGCGATGCCATTTCTCAATTGTCGTGTTCCCCTTCCGAAGCCGTCTTTTTGCGTGGTCACACATTGCTGGCGCCTTCTCCTGAGTTAAGTATATAGCTCGTGCTATAATCCCTTATTTTGCTATTAAACGATAGCTGCACTCGTTGAAAAATATACTATTTTTTTTTCTATTTTGTACAATGAGTAAAACCTTCTTTTGGAGGAAGTTCTTTGCCAATAAATTGACAGCGGTTTTTACATGACGATACTTTTGTCACGAGGAAATTACTATTTTATTATTTTGCTTAGCGCAAAGCGTCACCTGAGCCTGATGAAGTTCAAAAAATAAACCACACGAGAATGTTTTCAATACTATAAGATGTTCGTGCTCGCACAAAAAACAATTATAAAACCACCGTACTATAAAAGAACACATGCAACGCTCGTGTTCGTTTCTTGCTGAAAAATATTTGCGCTTCATTATATTCATCGGTCAGCAGAGTTACGTTTAATATAAAAATACATCAAATTCTCATTTCGTTAGCATATTGCACTTCAATTATTATAAAGTCATTTGCAGCAAACGTAATTTTATACACTCCGTAGTCAGAATTCTAACAAGAAACCTTTTATTTAAGTTGTCGCTTGTTGCGTAGATGTGGGATAAAAGGAAGTATAATGTCAAGTGATACATGATATTAAACTTACAGTTTTTACCCCGCTTATCTTTGCAGCGATTTTTACATGTTCTTATTATTTTTATTATTAGTATGAAAATTAATATTGCTACTGCCATGAGGCTGCTTGATGCTATAATTATCGTTGTCTGGAATGTGTCATCTTCGATGCGCAAATGTTTTATTGATTCAAATAAACTTCCTTCTAATGCTGAAATTTCTTTTATACATTTACTAGCGCTCATCTTTTTCGTAAATTTTTCAATGTACAAGCTGGCATTTGGAATTAATGGAGGCTCAACTGTGTGAATTTTTAATATTTCCTGATCTGCGCTTATGTTGCATTTTGGTGACACATGTGTAATACCCGTATATATGCTGATATTTTTGCTTTCTTGATTATTGCATTTCACCGATAATTATGCAGTTGATAGTAATTTACAAGGTTACTTAAATTTTTTACTTCGCTTCTATATATGACCTTTTAAGTTTTGAATTTTCGATAAATCAGAGCATAAATTTTTGACGTAATCGTCGTAAGTATTCATTTGACCTGATAGTTCTATTGATTTCTCAGAGGGTAGGTTTGGTAGCTTACCTCGTGTACCGATGTATTATAGCTAAGCATCGCCATTTCTAGAAATTGGTCCCATTCGTTGTAATTGTCAATTAAGACCTTTAGGTACTTCGTAAGGGAGTGATGGGAACGTTCGAGCCCTCCGTTGCTTTGTGGTCTGTAGCTGGTTGTACAGACCTTATTAATCTTAAGGGGTTTTGCCATATTACAAAGAACTCGACCCATAAAATTTTGGCCGCGAACTGTTGAAATTGTGCCCAGATCCGAATATACAGATGAAATGTCTTAAAATGCGTTCACAACCGTTCCTGCTGTTGCATCCGGTATTGCGATAGCTGATGAACAATATTTAGTAAAATTGCATTATATTGTTAAAATGTTATTATTACCTCTTTGCGTCATTTTAAAAGGACCGACGATATCGCAAGAGGCTGTCGCGTTTCGACGCGAACTAATTTTTTTAATTGGCAAGTACTACACCTGCGTATAAATTTTTGTATGTCGTTTTCCATGTTTGGACAAAAATATAAGGTTTTCATTCGTCTGAAAACTTTAATAATCCCTTTGTGTCCGCCGATTGCTGAACTATGCATTCGTTCTCATACATCGAGTCTGTATTGAATCTAATAATTCCAATAAAGGCTTTGCTATGCCTGAAAATTTTTTAATGAACCTTCTATACTAACCCGCAAGTCGAAGAAATTGTCCGATATTTTTAACTGTCTTTGGAGTAGGAAATTTTTTTATCGCGTCTAATTTACGCGGATTGCACTTTACTCTTTCACTGTTGAGTACGTGTCCTAAGTAAAAGACTTCCGTTAAAGATTGCTTTTTCATGTTAACGTCGAAAGATCATCAACTCGATTGGGGTCGAACTCGATGCTCGAATCTTTTTTTGGTTACCGACATTTTCATTGTAGGAAACCTTAGAGTCTCAAAATTCCGAATCTTACTTTTAATCTTTAATTAAAATTTATTAAAGCACTAATTAGATCTAAAAAGTTGCTGGAAATTCATTATAAATTATTTTTTAACCTTTGTACAAAAAATTTTTCCATAACCTTTCTTTTTTTTCAAACTACCACTTTCTACCATTAACCATTCAAATTTATTATCACGCATAATCATAAGATTAAGTCTATCAAATAGGGAATTTTTTACTTTTTTAATTCATATATTTACATTTGTCAAACACTTCTCGAAAACCTAAGATCCAATGTGTACGCTTTATAAGAAACATACTGTAAAATAAAATATATGTTATTTGATTTATGAAATATATTTATTTTTCAGTAAAAGAAGCCAAATTCACAACAATAAACGGTAAGTCATTTAAACGAAAGCTTCATCCTTACTTGCTACCGCTCATTTTGTATTTTAGACTTTTTTTAAGAAATTTCTGACCTGTCGAAACAAATTTCTTTTGATATCTTGGAAATTTTGTTTTCTTTAAATTCATATATTTATATCATAAATGGGTTTAAGCTAATATTAAGTTATCAGTAATATTTGAGCATATTACTTAAAGTTGAAGAAAAAAATCGATTGTTAAAAGGTATCTGGACTACAAAAATCTGATCATTAAAATTGTACATACACCATCGCTGGAAAATTTGAAAACTAAAAATGTTTATTTCAGTATAATGCTTGATTCTTAAAAAAAAATTCCAATTTCAGTGAAATTACTGATTTTAGAGAAATTAATTCAAAAAAACTTTATTTAAAAAAAAAATTAGTATATTTGGCACCTAGGAAGTGAAAAACTGAAAAGTCTCAAAGCACGTGAAATTCGCATCCGAGGCGAAGCCAAGGCTGATAATCACGTGCTCTGAGATTTTCTTTTTTCGCTAAATAGGTGCAAATATAATTTTTTGTGAATCCCCCAGCTTAAAGTAACATTTTAGTTTTGCTCAGCGGAAGTAAAATGTTACTTTAGGTTGGGGTAGCTTAAAAAAAAATTTTCGTCTCAGTCAATCAAGTTCAAAGTTACTTCTGTTTCACATAAAAAAATTTTTCAATTCTTCAAAAAAAAATCTTTTCCTCTAATTTACTAATTTAATTAATATTCAATTAATTTTTTGAATTTTTCAGTTTGATTTTATACTAGGGTGAAATTATTAAGGGTCCTCAGCATATTGCATTCAATTACAATATTAGTTGATAAGTTCGGTGCAGTATCCGACAAAGCTTACGCGATAGGGGACGTATAACCTGTCTACGTTTTTGATGTTTTGTTAGCCCTGAAAAGGGCTCATTGTGTGTAGTATTGAAAGGACCGGTCTTCTCTCCTTCTCCTCTCTTCTCTCTGCGCGCCTCTTGGCTAGTTAGCGCCGCAGCCGTTCGCGATCTCTACGCAACGTGTTCTGTGTCTTGAACTTCCCGTTTCTCCAACACCTAGTGAACCGAAGTCTACTAGATGGCGGAGAGGCGAAACGTAATCGATTCAGACGGTCATGGAGATCTCGTATTTCGTCTGAAGTATCAGACTCAGGCACATCGTCTTTGAGACGCAACTTCGCCGTGCGAATCGCTAGGCTGCGGAAAAAATCGGGCAAAGTGTCTAACTCCCTAACAGCTGGCCGAGGAGGCAGTGACTGGCGTTTCCTGGGTGTCTCGCAATCCGGCAGCCGCTGTTCTGGTGTGACCAGCACAGGTCGCGTCGTCTAGACGGACGCACGGTAACTCCTCCGGAGTCGTCGCAACTACTGATGGCTGAAGGGACAATGGCTACTCAATACACCGCACCGGCGGACTGTCGCTCAACACGACTGACCGGTATAATGATCACCGGTCTCTTCGAAGGTAGCTGCGCACTTGGTGGATTTACAGGAGTTGCCAAAGGGGCAGACTTTGGAGATGTCAGTGGCTTCTCAATACACCGCACCGGCAGACTGTCAGTCAAGACGACGGGCCGTCGCCGACGCGGTATAATGATAACCTGCCTTTTCAAAGTGCTGCCACTCGGAACAACTCCGACGGATGCCACGCGGCGCACTGCCCCTCTCTCTGAGTCTAGCTTCTGATTTCTCTGAGCTAGAGACTTATCCAACTTTCTTATATTGAAGTGGTATATAGAGACTCGAGAGAATTGTCCAAGCGAGCTGGAGATTCAAGCTAAGCTGGTGAGTTCTCTTGAGCGAAAGCGAGTTTGAACCTTGCGAAAAGAGTCTCCTACTTAAGCTCTGGCAGCGACACGTCGCTTGTGGAGAGCGACTCTTGCCATTGGGATTACCTTGTGGCAGAAGGGGGAAAGATGAGAGAGGTAAAGTCAGAAAAGAGATTGTTTTGTGGAGAAATAAAGTTAACTTTTTATTGAAATACTTTGTCTCTATCCAGCTAGCAACCTTGACAACTCGTGGAGTTGTAGTATTGGAAGTTCGAGAGATTTGTATAATCTCCGGTGATCCGGAAGAGAACACGTCTCTTAGGTCTTGGAAAATTTATTTTTGACCACCACGTTACTGGGCACCAGTTTGTAAGGGTATGCATGAGTAAAAAAAAAATAATGATATGATTTTCGGTTGAATAATGAAAATAATAAAAGTTTATTTGATAGAAACTTAGAGCTAGTTAGCAGGTCAACTATGAAAAGGGCGCCACCACGTGATATGTGGCACGTGGACCGTAAAAGTACAAATAAGAAAATAATGATAAATTAAGACGTTGTTTAGAGTTTTTACAATTCGTACTTCTACTTTTACAATTCTTCACGTCGTTACTAACTCTAAGTTTTCGTTTTGGCTCAGCGGAGAGCAATTAACACTCGTGAAAATCTTGGAGGGATGCGGGGTCACCGGAGGGAAAGACTCGAATTCTACGCGAGAGAGCTCGTGGTTTTTGTCGCTTATAGGAAAATTAATTAATTCGCTTATACTACTCTTCTTTCTTCGTCGACAAATGCTTCCACCAGGAGTTTGACGAAGATATGGAGATGCTTTTCGAGATTACGTTCACACTTTGTACTTTGGAATTTGTTTTCTTTATTCGCACGAAATGACTTGGCACGCAAGTTGCAGACAAGCAGATTCTATAATATTCGACTCGCGACGTGGTCGTAGTCGCCGTGCTCACGTGTTAGTCCAGTTCAATTAGATCTGACTCTATGTTAAAAGTGAAAAAATTCTCAACCGGCGTTTCTCATCGGGATTCGTTAGAATTTGTTGGTAGGAATGAACTAATAACAAATGCCACAGTTAAGTCGATTGGAATTTAAACAATTGGGACCTTTGAAATTAGGAAAATTGGTTTTTTGGCTACAGATTGAAAACCGTACATTGTATGAAAAAAAAATTTAAACAAAAGTTGTAGCAAGACCTTCAATATGATACATATAACAATGGAATCGGTTCATTTGTTTATTAGGAACGCCTCAATTGTCAATAACAATAAAAGGGACTTATAGTCATCGTAAGAATACTCGCGGGTAAGATTAAATGAAAGGAGTAGTGTATAACGCGTTATTAAGCGATGGCGGCGGTAGTTATACATGAGAGACACGTGTTTGTGCGCTCGCGCGAGAGAGACTCGTAAATGTTTGTTTGTTTTATATAATTTGTTTTATATAATTTGTTTTGTTTTATAAATGTTTGTTTGTTTGGTATATTAAATAATCCCATAGTTGTAAGATTTGAACCTGTTGCCTGTCGAATTTGCGAATATCGCTCAACATCAACGGCTTTCATTATCGCGTCCTCTAGATCCATTGGGACCTTGAATCGAACTAAGGTTTGTAGAGGCTCGCGCAGACCGTATAAGAAACATTCCAGTACGCTCTTATGTAGCGACGTAATTGACGCCTCACGTTCGGCTCTATTCACATCTGGCGCCTGTCTGTATGCAGCAAGTGCGCTTTCGTATAACAATTGTATTTTCGAGCCGAAGGTGCGAACATCCTCATCTTCTTGCTGTGTTGCGCGCCCCAATTTCAATGCTAGCGAGTCCGCTACGCGTCTATTTCCAAATCTGCGACGTAAATCTTGCATCAACTGCTTGATAGTTGGATACGAAATGAGACGACCTATGTACTCCTCTGCTTCTCCTACTAGCTTTGACTCTAGCGAACGAATTATTTTCCTCTCTAGCATTGGTAGCATCGCAACAGCTTCCTCTATTGCCATGCAGAAAAGGTCTAGTTTCTGTGGCTTACCATCAAATTTCGGGACTTGTTTCATAACATCTGTGAACATGCTATATGACGATGGAATGTATGGACTTTTATCTACCAAACAACTACCATTATCACCTCTACGCGATGATGATTCGAGATAATCGCTATCAAATTTAATATTCCTACCTGGGCATTTATTGGCGTTCTGGCCCTTCGACTCATCATTAAAATTTTGACCTATAACTGGCTGTTTGACGGGAGGTCGGCTACTAAAAATGTTACCGTTAGCTACATAGCCTTCGCGCGTCTCTAGCCTATTCTGCTGCGCCCCGAGCCCCATAGATATCAAATTTCCGCTCGTGTGACGCACGTCGTAAGTTGCATGTGACTCATTATTTGTGCTCGGTATATTTCGGCTATAAGCGCCCGTAGCTTGTTGCTGTATCGATGGGAATGCATAATTGGATAAAAAGTCGCGCGCCGTTTCCCCATTGAAAGGGTTAGTCGGTGACTTTAATATTGGGTCATCAAGCATTTCGTTATGTTCACACGGTGGCACTTGCTGTGTACCATTTTCCGACCCGGCCGCGTTATTATCCTCGTCGTTCAAATTCAACAACTGATTACGCGCCGTCTGAACACTACCGAAATCTTCGAACCCTGTGTCACAGGTGACCCCCGCGGCTTTCTTTTGTTCCATCGCATCCCAAAGCTCTATAAGCTGCGGAAATCTTTTTTCAAAAAGCGCTCTACATTCCTCATCGGACGCGGTCGCTATATAATGCTGCGAAATATTCGCCGATGGCAGATACAACGAATTACTATTCTCTTTATCGGTATCGGAAATCATTTTGGTTTTAGAGAAAATTCTTCTCATGATTTTAATCTCGCAACAAAACAGATCGAGTAAAAAAATACAATGCTTATTTTCTTATATCAATTGAAACAATTCGGTAAAAGAAAAAAAAAGAGAAAGAAAAAAAAATACCATTATAATTCCGATAATATTTAATATTATGTACTTACTCGTGCACTGCTATTCCCATTCCAGTAATCCTTGACCCTCTTATGTACGATACTCACGGCAATAGTATTGTCGTGCACTTCTGACACCAAATGATACGTGGGAAGGGGTTAAATAAATAATAACACAGGAATTACGTGATAGATTGGGGGTAGAGCACGAGAGAGAGACATAAAGCATCGAGAGTTACTGTCATACGAATCGAGTGGGACTGACTCGAGTGCAGTGCGGCAGGTGCTTTCGCACCTTGCCGCTGCAAATAGTTACGTGAACAGCCGCTGCACTCTCGGTGCAGCGCGGCATGCCCACGTAACAATATGGAGATGCTTTTCGAGATTACGTTCACACTTTGTACTTTGGAATTTGTTTTCTTTATTCGCACGAAATGACTTGGCACGCAAGTTGCAGACAAGCAGATTCTATAATATTCGACTCGCGACGTGGTCGTAGTCGCCGTGCTCACGTGTTAGTCCAGTTCAATTAGATCTGACTCTATGTTAAAAGTGAAAAAATTCTCAACCGGCGTTTCTCATCGGGATTCGTTAGAATTTGTTGGTAGGAATGAACTAATAACAAATGCCACAGTTAAGTCGATTGGAATTTAAACAATTGGGACCTTTGAAATTAGGAAAATTGGTTTTTTGGCTACAGATTGAAAACCGTACATTGTATGAAAAAAAAATTTAAACAAAAGTTGTAGCAAGACCTTCAATATGATACATATAACAATGGAATCGGTTCATTTGTTTATTAGGAACGCCTCAATTGTCAATAACAATAAAAGGGACTTATAGTCATCGTAAGAATACTCGCGGGTAAGATTAAATGAAAGGAGTAGTGTATAACGCGTTATTAAGCGATGGCGGCGGTAGTTATACATGAGAGACACGTGTTTGTGCGCTCGCGCGAGAGAGACTCGTAAATGTTTGATGGACTAAAATCATCTATATATTATTGCACGAGTGTGCTTTGAAAAATTATATTTTAACAGAAACATAATAAATCTTCACGAGATTTAATTTAGAGAATTTAAGAAAAATATTACAGGTATCATGGGAAGTATAATTTTCAATACATAAACTGAAAGAAAAGATAATACATGAATAATGTGTCAAATTTTAATCAATTATATAACGTAAGTTTATTTGTAATCTTCATCAAAATATTTTATCGTTGAAACAAAATTATTTAAATAGTTTGATAAGTTTACATTTTCAAATAGTATTTGTCAATTGAAATGCATTAATAGTTATAGTTGTAGTACAAGTATATAAATGCAGAAAGATAAGGTCATATTAAGTTATTACAGCATTAATATACTCAACACTTAAATATACAATAAATAGCAAATAAATGTGCAATTTACTTAGTGTATATACAACAGAATACCCGTCGAGAAAAAATTTTAAAAAAAATTTTATTGCAAAAAACTTATTTTGATATTTGGTAGTTATGTCGGATAAATACTTTGTTTTTACTTATTACAGGGTGCGACAAAAGTATGGAAACCACTGGAAATATCGCAGAATATTCGTTAAAAAATAATAATAAGACCCCATATCCGACGTATATTTTGACGAGGAATTCGATGGTGACCTTGAATTTGACCTTGGATGTAACTTTGAAGCCACAGCGACCCAAAAATCGATTTTTTAAATGGATACCCCCATTTCTTATTGCAGATTTGAAAAGAGCAGAAAATTTTACGTTGAAACATGTATTTTGTTTTTTTTTTTCAAGGTCATTATAAGGGCGTTACGGACGCAAATAAAACCCCAATTTAACCTAAAATTAAGTTCGAGTAAGGGCTTTTTTCTTACTGTACCACCTCCAAATTGACCTTAAAAAAAATACAAGATACATAATCAAACGTGAAATTTTTCGCTCGACTTCAAATCTGTTATAAAAAATGGGGGTCATCATGTGAATAATCGATTTTTGGTTCACCGTAGCGTATAGGTAATGTTCAAGGTCACTGTTGGAAAAAACGGAAAATTTGACGTGAAAATATGTATTTTATTATTTTTATCAAGGTCATTTTAGAGGCGGTACAATTAGAATAAAAGCCTTTACTCGAACTTAATTTTAGGTTAAATTGGGATTTTGTTTGCGTCTGTAACGCCCTTAAAATGACTTCGAAAAAAAAACGAAATACATGTTTTAACGTCAAAATTTTTCGTTCTTTTTAAATCTGCAATAAAAATGGGGGTACCCGTTTGAAAAATAGATTTTTGGGTTGCTGTGGCTTCAAGGTTACGTCCAAGGTCAAATTTAAGGTCACCATCATATTTCTCGTCAAAAAATACATCGTATTAGGGGTCTTTGATTTTTTTTAACGAATATTCGATAACTCCAGGGGTTTCCATACTTTTGTCGCACCCTGTATCGAGGAGCGCGTGTCGCGCTCCACCTGGCAAGTATGACAGGAACTAAGTGACGACACGCCGCTACTCATATACAGCGCATTCATTCCCGGAAACTTCCTTTTCGCTCTCACTTGAATTTGATAAGAGTTATCGAAAATCTGATAAGCCCATCAGATTCCTTGGGAAAAATCCTATCCATATGAGCTATTTCGATTTTCCAACGGTCCACTATTTCCTACAGAAACGAAAATGAATATATGAGTCGCATGAAACGTTTCCTCACCCAAAAAATGTTATCACGCTAGTGTATAGTATACGTCTTCTCACGCATCATACATAGACATAGTTTGTGTATACGTAGACGCTACACGCTGTACGTGTATCGAATTGAACGAGTTGAGTCCTGAAGACCCGCTCGTCCAACTAAATATAGCCTCGGCGACGACTTTCTCCGAGGAAGTCGAGATGTTTTCGCTACTTTGTAAACCCGGGTTGCCTAAACGGTGTACCAGGTATAAATACCGCCTCGGTGCCGACTTTCTCCGAGGAAGTCGAGATGTTTTCGCGACTTTGTCAACCCGGGTGGCCTAAACGGTGTACCAGGTATAAATACCGCCTCGGTGACGACTTTCTCCGAGGAAGTCGAGATGTTTTCGCTAATTTGTCAACCCGGGTGGCCTAAACGGTGCACCAGGTATAAATACCGCCTCGGTGACGACTTTCTCCGAGGAAGTCGAGATGTTTTCGCGACTTTGTCAACCCGGGTGGCCTAAACGGTGTACCAGGTATAAATACCGCCTCGGTGACGACTTTCTCCGAGGAAGTCGAGATGTTTACGCGACTTTGTCAACCCGGGTGGCCTAAACGGTGTACTAGGTATAAATACCGCCTCGGTGACGACTTTCTCCGAGGAAGTCGAGATGTTTTCGCGACTTTGTCAACCCGGGTGGCCTAAACGGTGTACCAGGTATAAATACCGCCTCGGTGACGACTTTCTCCGAGGAAGTCGAGATGTTTTCGCTAATTTGTCAACCCGGGTGGCCTAAACGGTGTACCAGGTATAAATACCGCCTCGGTGACGACTTTCTCCGAGGAAGTCGAGATGTTTTCGCGACTTTGTCAACCTGGGTGGCCTATTCGGTGCACCAGGTATAAATACAGCCTCGGCAACGACTTTCTCCGAGGAAGTCAAGACATTTTCGCTATTTTGTCAACCCGGGAAGCCTATTAGGTGCACCAGATATGAATACAGTCCTAGCGACGACTTTTTCCAACTAAGTCGAGGTTTTTTATTTATACTTGAAATTCATTATAATAGACTTTGAATTCCGAATATAAAATTTGAAAATGGAAAATCTCATTTTCATACCAGCGGGCCGAAAGTGACTACTTCCCGGCCGCTGCGCAAAACAGGAAGGGCCATTTTCGGGCCACTGTGTATGAAAATAGTATACAGGCCTATGCCGCGAAAAAAGAAAGCCCCAGAGAACGTGTTTATCGGTCTCGGCTTCGCCTCGGCCACTAATTACACGTACTCTGGGACTTTTCTGTTTTTCGCGGCCTAGGGCAGTAATATACTATTTTGCCATTACGACAAGAACTTACAACTTCTTGTTGATACATGAAAAGTTTCCATCGTAGAGGTTTGAAAATTTACTAGTTTGTGTAGAGTGGTTTTTTGGAATTCATACTAACACTTCATCATTATTGATTAAAATTTTAGATTTCTGACAAAATAATCAAAAATCGTGGAAATTCTTTCATCAAAAGATTATGTAGCAGCAAGTATGACAGTCTGGTCCTTATAATTTGAGTCTTACTTCACAATTCTTTGTTTTGATCATTTTTTAATCTGGTAATTTCAAAATGTCAATTATCAGTTACTTAGCTATGATGTTAATGAAATCAAATAAATTCCTTCAAGTATTCATGCAACCTTACAATTTTATATTTCAAACTGCTAGCTCACTAAAATATTTACAATAAAATAATTCAAAACCGTGGTAATACTTTTTTCAAAAGATTAAATAAGGGCAAGTATGACAGTCTAATCCTTATAATTTTACTCTTACTTTGAAATTCTTTTTCTCATTTATAAAACTTTCAATTTCAAATGGTCAGTGATCAATTACTTAGCTATGATAGTAATGAAATCCAATACATTCCGACAAGTATTCAAGCAAACTAAATTTTTTTCCCCTTAAACTATAACCATAATATGAAGTTTGTGATAAAATAATTTAATAATTAATTATATGATTGTTAACATTAATTCAATAATCAATCACGTAGCTATGATATTATTGAATGTGGTATGTAAAAAAACCGTACTTATGACTCTACTTGCCCGGCCGTCTCGATCAAATCTGATGCGAGCATCACACCAGCAAACCAAAAGCAAACAATATATATTTCACAAAAATGTTTTGAATAGTTAGTTAAATGTTTAATTCAATGACCTATAATAACATTATCTTATTTTTCAATTACATTCTTTACATTAATGACATTCAGTCTTTTTTATGAATTGATAGAAGAATGGTTCTGAGGAAAAAGTGTATATTAAAACAGAAAAAAATACAGAGTGATGACTTAATATATTGTCTTTAATTGAGTAAATTTTTCGCATGTTTTCGTAAAAATTAGATGAGCAAATGCACTTTAGGCCCATCAAATTAAAAGCTTCTAATAAAACGACGAAAACTTTGAAAACTACATTTTTTATGCGTTGATATTATATATGACGATGGCGATCGTCTTGAATTTGATCGAGCGGCCGGGCAAGTAGAGTCTAAGTACGGTTTTTTTACATACCACATTCAATAATATCATAGCTACGTGATTGATTATTGAATTAATGTTAACAATCATATAATTAATTATTAAATTATTTATCACAAACTTCATATTATGGTTATAGTTTAAGGGGAAAAAATTTAGTTTTGCTTGAATACTTGTCGGAATGTAGGATTTCATTACTATCATAGCTAAGTAATTGATCACTGACCATTTGGAAAATTGAAAGTTTTATAAATGAGAAAAAGAATTTCAAAGTAAGAGTAAAAATTATAAGGATAGACTGTCATACTTGCCCTTATTTAATCTTTTGAAAAAAGTATTACCACGGTTTTGAATTATTTTATTGTAAATTTTTAGTGAGCTAGCAGTTTGAAATATAAAATTGTAAGTTGCATGAATACTTGAAGGAATTTATTTGATTTCATTAACATCATAGCTAAGTACTGATAATTGACATTTGAAATTACCAGATTAAAAATGATCAAAACAAAGAATTGTGAAGTAAGACTCAAATTATAAGGACCAGACTGTCATACTTGCTGCTACATAATCTTTTGATGAAAGAATTTCCACGATTTTTGATTATTTTGTCAGAAATCTAAAATTTTAATCAATAATGATGAAGTGTTAGTATGAATTCCAAAAAACCACTCTACACAAACTAGTAAATTTTCAAACCTCTACGATGGAAACTTTTCATGTATCACACGAAGTTGTATTCTGTCGTAATGGCAAATAGTAGTTACCTGCCCTAGCCGCGAAAAACAGAAAAGTCCCAGAGTACGTGTAATTAGTGGCCGAGGCGAAGCCGAGACCGATAAACACGTTCTCTGGGGCTTTCTTTTTTCGCGGCATAGGCCTGTATACTATTTTCATACACAGTGGCCCGAAAATGGCCCTTCCTGTTTTGCGCAGCGGCCGGGAAGTAGTCACTTTCGGCCCGCTGGTATTATATCATACAATCATTGAAATTAACATGAAATGAAAAATGAAGTAACAGAGAGGTACTTTATACAAAGAACTGTAAGCCAAAAACATAATTTTAACGATAAGAAATGATCTGCTAAAAAAGCAGCATAAAAAAACATAAGTCGAGAAAAAATGAAGAAAAAAAAGAAAAAAAAATTGCATTGAAAAAAAAACAACTTAAGTTAATTTAAGTTACATTTACTTCATACTTCTCATACGTTAAGTACGGTCAAAATATATTTACGAAGACATATAATAATAAACATGTAATAACGACGGTCATTATCAAAGATTTAATTTAACCTGCAGTAATCTCAAATGTTGTAGCAGCATGTACAGTTATGTTGGTTATGTTTTGGTAAATATGTAAAGTGCCATTTATAATATTAATTTTATCATGACGTCTTATTTCTCTAATCTGGAAATTCCACAAGTTTACGTCAATCTGTAAATAGAAGGATGAAATACTGCGAAAAGTATCTTTGTAAAGTGTTACGTTGGTCGCCTGCCAGGCGTCCACACAACTATTTGCTGGCCGCGCTTTTCGGCGGTCAGGTATCAAGGGAGTAGCGAGCTCGCGCTCGTTCCTCATCGTATTCGTTCTCCGCGCGCAACCCGAGCCTCTCTCACTTACTTCCTCACTTACTCGAGTGTCTTTCATTTAACCCACGTATCAATAGTGATATTATTATTTAAAAAAGTAGATAAATAATGTACTTACCTTGTTATTATCATCATCTTGAAGCTTGAACGTCAAAAATTTTGATGTTTTAAATGTTTTCGTTTCGCTGACTGATTTAATCCTTTCTTTTATATCTGAAAGTAATTAAACGGATATAAGAAATTAGGTACATATATATGGTAATGCATTAATATAAAACGGCTGACTGCAAGCAACTCTTACACCGAGATGATTGATCTCGTCTATCGTCTGGAACATTATCCTGAGTTCGGGAAAATTGGGATTTTGGTCGGTGACATCTTCTATTATCGTGTTATGGGTAAATATCAATTCTACATCAGATCCAGTGGCATTGAATCTGTAGTGAGCCGTTGTTGTTAAAAATGATTTAATTCTTAGCCCTACGGAAATTTCAGCGCCACTCTAAATCTAAAAAAACTCTTAAAAACTGTTTAAAAGTCTAAATAAGTCTTAAAAATTCTTATAAATGTTTGGATTTCGTACCATGATTTTTAAAAGTTAATAAAACTTTATAAGAGTTTTAAATGATATAAATAAATTTTTTAAATTCATGTGAAACTTGATATTTGGCTTCCGAAATATTCAGACGGGTAATTTAAAAAATGTTTACAAATTACAATAATTTTTATAAAGAGTTATGAAGAGTTATTAAGAGTTATTAGTGTTGATGAAAGTTTCCAATATTTTTAAAAACTTTTTTTGATCGGTATCCACGCTCGCCAAAAGTCATGGTGAAAAAACTATACCAGCAACTATATGAACAATATAAAAAAAAAAAAAAAAATAAAAAAAAAAAATTAACATTTTTGCTAAAAAATTGAGTCTCCACAAGGTTTTTATGAATTTTTAAAAACTCTTATCAACTCTTTAAAGTCATCAAAGAGTTACATTACATTTGTAAGACTTTTTAAGACTTTTTTAGACTTTTTTAGACTTTATAAAACTTTCTCATGAGAAAAATTTCCGTTGGGGTATTACAGAATTTACCTGAAATAAAATGAAAAGTTTATTATACAGAATCAAGAAGAACAAAGATGACACATGAAAACGTAAAACATGAAATTTTGACTGTAGCAGAGTGATTGTCGATGATGAAAAGTTATTGAAATGTAATGGTAAATGGTATATTATAATCACTAGAGCCCAGATTATATGCAAAAAAAAGCCAAAATGTGCATGCAAATATGCACGAAAAATCTTAAAAATATTTGAAATATATGCAAAAAATATGTTGAAAATATGCAAAATCAGTTTAAAATATTTGAATTATACAAAAAGAATAGAAATATGCATTTATGTGTATGTTTATTTAAAGAGTTATTTATTTAAAGAGAACTTTCATTAATATTGTAGTACATATGGACTACCATGTATTTTTCTAAATTTTCCATTGTTAAATCTGTCTGTGTCTGGAATAAGCAGCTGTGATGATGTTGGATTTAGTCAAGACTTTGCAAGTAATTGCGAACCTGAAAGTTATGGAATGTATTGTATTTGTTATAATACATAAATATAGAATGTAAGTTAGTGTTTATAAATTCCCTCGTAAAAGGGTAGCAAATAGTGCGTGATGCGTGAGATTAGAATACGTGTATAAGCGCATCGGCGCGCGCGATATAAGCATATACCCATAGTTGTAATTGTAAAACGTAGCACAATCATTAAATTGCATAATCTCACATACAATTAAATCACATATATCGCGAAGATACACACAAAATTTATTTTGTAAGTTGTAGGAAAATTTATTGTAGTAATTCACGTATTGTAAGTACGTGCAATATGAAATAACGTTAATAAGAAAGAAATAATGACATATAGAGAGGTAGTATAAAAAATAGTTTTAAATTACTTGGAGATCCAGCGTTGAAGTTTGGAGAAATTTCTAATTGGTAACTCATTGGGCGAACCTATGTCCACATCTTCTTGTCTGCGTAGAGGAGATCGATCTCGTTCTTTATCACGCATTGTAGTTGATTGCACCGCGGCGAGCGTCAATTAAATGGCGTAACGTGTGTAGAAGTGTGGTGAAGAAGCCATTATATTAGTTCGTACCGTGAGAGAAGTTGGGAAAGAGGGGGATGTGAAAATGAATATTGGCACAGGAGAAAATGGAATGTGTAGTTAAGACGATAGCCCGCACAACGTAATTTGTATGTATATGAGCCAGTTCACGTAAATTTGCTAATGTTTCGTCACGTGGTATTATTCAATGGACTTTCACAATTTTGTCGGGAATATAAAAAAGAATGTCATGCGGACAAGGTATTAGCGATTTCATATGTATTACAATGTATAGGCAATATCATCGTATACGAAAAGATGTATAATTGAATTTAATCAAAAACATCATCGATATAGTCATAAATAGACAACATTAGGACTGTGTATTTGGTCCAAAAGATGAGAGTAAAGTACGTATATGATAATTGTGGTAATGTGTGCATTTCTTGCGGCGAGTTATAGATACATCAGAAATATGTGTACGAAGGGATGCGTGAAGAGTACATGGAAATATATTCCATTTATGGAAAAGTACGGCTGTATGAATTTCGAAATGTTATGATTCATCGGAGCTTCATGCAAACGGCATATGCTGTATGTATTTATATTGTAGCATGCGCAGTATAACACCTTGTCTTTGATGCCAAGACAAAGAATACGATGTGTCAAAAAAATAATTTAGTATGCTGGGTGTACGCAGAATGAAATGTACAGCGTAAACTTGATAAAAGTTATAAAAATGTACATTGAAGTGTCAAAAAATTTTAGTGAAATTCAAAAATATGAATTCGTAAAAGAATAACTAGTTGTAATACATCTTGAAGAAAATTAGTACAATGCAAATCGTAAGCTAAGTATCGCATTAAGTAACTGCTAAATTCTGGATTATATTGTTATTGTATTGTATGATTATATTGATTGATTAAATACCGATATACATTAGATCTGAGCAACTTTTAATATTCTCCGCACATGTAAGGAGAATCAATTATAATAAAATAGAATTTTTAAAGTGATATATATTTTAAATAGTGATATAAATTGTAAACATGAACTTAGAAAATATTCAACGTGATAATTTGAGAAATATTCTTAATTAGTGTGCTGAGCGAAGCGAAGTCGTTTATCCTTTCAGCTCAATTGATTTCGGCATATTTTGTGGCAAAGCTTTCTAGAGAACGACGTCACGGAATGTTATGAAAATTTTAGGTGTTGTTGAGGGTGGTCAGCTGAAGGTCTGATTGCTACATTCCGTCGACCTGGTGCACCAGGTCCCCGTAAAAACTTCTTCGAGAATTTCCGTTATTTTTGGGTTGTACTGACTGGGTATTTAGCGAAATGTGCTAAAAGGGGTACCTGTTGATACCGCGAACACCACATGTGTGGGGGCAATCTGGGTTTTCCAGACCGGTAACAATGGGAATACCCGAGAGCCATAAGTGCCGATGTCATTGGGTCCCCGAAGCTTAACTCGTTAAGCGCCCGCTAAATGTCAACGGACTACTAAAGGGTCGGAGAGCACATTTGGTTCTCAAAGATTCCAGTAGGACGGCTAAAGCGGCAAGGCTAACAGGAGCAGTGAGAGAAACTTTAACGAACCGACCATTGGGAGGAGACCGTTAAAAATTTCACATCGTAAGAGCCACTACTCCTTTGCGATTCGAGTCATAAGCTTCAAGCAGCCAACTACTCGATGTCGTCGTCCTGGAAAAAAGAGAGAAAGGAGTCACCTGACTTCGAGACACTCTTCTTCCCAGCAGAGTCCCAAGGGCACGGAATCGACCGGGTCGGGACGAGTCTCAGGCTCAGCCGTGATCTGAGAAAGCAGTTCATATGGCAGCAGCCGCGCAATAGCATTGCAAGAGGCAAGTAAGACTATTGAAGATGAGCATGCGTGTCAGAACTTGAGTTACAATTGGGGCGAACGGATCATGGTGCCTGCCTCACTCTGTACGTAAAGCCGCGGCGCAGAGAAGGGATGGGCCGGCCGTGGTACTAGTAGCCCCTTGAGCAATCTCACAGCTGAATCAGCTCACTGGAGGAGAAAAGAGAGACGATCTTGCGATTTTTGCGATTTTAGCGAAGGACAAAATGCTCGGGGACGCCCGCAGATAGTTGCTCCAGTAAACTTAGCGCCAACAGCGAAAGGCAGGAACGGCGACCGTTCCTAAATGGCTAGAAGGATCAAGAAGAGCCAATTGGCTCGGCCGACGATCCTTCGAAACTCAGACCGTTGAGTATAACAGTGGTGCCCAGGGTGAGAGCGCCAAGCGGTTCGGAGCCTCCAGCGTCGGCCAAGGAGTCTCAAGTTTACACACGAACCAGCTCTCATAAGCCTCGTCTCTATGAGCGAGGTAGGGTTGGACTCTGGGTGGCAGTTGGGTAAACGATCCGAAGAGGTCAAAAATAAAAACGACAAGTAGCTAAGCTTGCCGTGCTTTTACCGAGGGCCAAACCTCTAGCTCATCAAAATCGTCGCTCGATGCAGGTGTGATTGAGGTGAGAGCCCAGCACTGATTCTGATGTTCACAGCACCCAAATGGATGCTGTAGGGCGTCGGTTGTAAGACATCAGGTCACCCATTCGAACAGAGCAATCTGAAGAGAATGAAGCACCTGACGTGAGGGAGACTTAGAGGGTCGGTACCAGGAAAGCCCGATGACAGGCAAAGCCCAAAATCACTGACCTGCTCAACTTATGAACAGGCTTAACAAGATTAGTAAACTAAATTATCAAGAGAAGTAAGCACAGCCAGAGGGAACCTGGGCCTATGACCAGGCAATTGGTTACGTGTCTCCTACCACCATACGAACCGCCTCGGTATGAATGGATTCTTTTGTTCATGCGATCCCGTACGAAGGCCAGTAGGCTCTGAGTGGTGCAGGTCGAGAGTTGTCGGCTTCCAGGATTACCGTGCGCAGTATTGTGGCGAATGAGACAGGGCGGTCAAACGCAATGCGTATAAGTCCTCCTGAGTCAAAGTGTGAGCAACACAACCAAGTTTGTACTGACTGGGTAAAAGACGTCAAACCAAATTTCGTCGACCTTGTGCACCAAAAATAATAATTATTAATTCTCATTCGGTATGCTTGTGAAGTAATTGGTATATTATTTCTAAGTTCTTATCGCAAACTTAACGCTTTTAAAAATACTCCAAATGGCTTCACTCACGAGTTAAACATATAGTTATCGTCATATTGTAAACGAACTGCATGCATCTGAATAAAAAAAACAGTCGTTTTGGTCACTGGGTTGTTATAATAGGGTTGTATTTTGGATTTGCTCAGCATTCTGCAACTGGAGTTTTTGGACTGGATTTGCCACTAGTTATGATAGTTCTAGTGGAATGTTGAATTAATACTTTGCAAAAACCTTGGACCTCTCTGACCATCCTGCCGTATTTTTAATTGTTTCTATATCTATACCCTCATCGTATGCTGCTGATGTCGATGCGTGTCTAGTTGAGTGCGCTTTAAATATTCCTGTATCGATACCAGAAACCCTGAGCATCTTTTTTGTCCATCTTGCTAGCGTCTGAGACCCTACCGATACTCTTGGTTTTTTAAAAATATAAATAGGTATTTTTTATCCTATCTCAAATTTTCGAATCTTTTCAGATATTCTTTAAGGCATTCAAACGCGCATAATTTAGGCCTTGCTTCGAATTTGGGTAAGATCAGCCTTGGCTGACTTGCACCTGGCCTGGACGTTTTTATGATTTCCGTTATTACAATAACTATTTTATCTTCCGTTGAATGAATGTTATTGATCTTAATTTTTGAGAAAGTCTAACCAGGGCTAACAAGATTAGTGTTTTATAGGATAATTGTTCTAGGGATAGACTTTGATTTTCTTCTATTGATTCTATTTACTTAAAAACTGTTTCCACGTCCCAGGTCGAGTTGTATCTAGGCACCAGTGGTCTCTTTCGATAGCATCCTCTCATAAATCTCTTAATTAATTTGTCTGTACCAATACCATTGTTTGATATTAATGATATCGCACTTCTATCGGTATTAAGTGCACTGTACGAAAGACCCTCTTTAAATCTTTTTGTTAAGAAAGCTATTGCTTGTGCTGGATAAGGGCTATAGGGATCTATGTTGTGTGCTTTAGTGAATCTGATCCACTTTTCAATCGATGACTTGTGATGTTTCATAGTACTGTTACTTAAGGAAGATAAGATGATATCTAAGGAGTCTTGTGATAATTTTTCATTATCGAAGGTCTTCCTGATACTATTGTTGCCATCATGTAGAGAGTCCTGTGCCTGGGGTGATGTTTTTTCCTGCACACAGAAAATAATAAATTTTTATCTGGTGGGAAGATTATAGGTTCTCCTTCAGTCATCCGTGTTAAAAGAGGAAACCATGGCTGGTTCCTCCAGACTGGAACCAATACAATACCATGAGCTTTTTCTTGACAGATCTTTGCAAGGGTACGTGTTAGTAATACAAATGGTGGGAAGGCATAGAAAAATAAGTTCTTCCATGAAAATGAAAAAGTATCTATTTGTGTTCCTTTTTTATCAGGGAACCTTGAAACGTATTTGGAGCACTTTTTATTCGAGGCTGTGGCAAAAAGGTCGATCTCAGGTTTCCCAAATTTTTGACTAATTTTAGAAAAAGCTCTGTCCAAGATTTCCCATTCAGCATCCAAGTTAGACAATCTAGACAGGCTGTCTGCTTCTGTATTTTCCTTAGATGGTATAAAGGAGGCTGTAAGCCAATTATCACGTTTTTCTGCATGTTGCCATATTAACCTTGCTAAGTCATTGAATTTTTTAAACCTTACTCCTCCCATTCTGTGTATGTATGCGATTGCCATTGAGTTATCAACTCTTAGGATTATTCGCGAGGATCTAAGTTGCTCTGTAAATTTTTCAATGGCATAGAGTACAGCAAGCAATTCTTTGTAATTTATGTGGTATGTTGATTAAACAGTATTCCAGATGCCACATATCTTATTTTTTCCATCCGTGGCTCCCCAGCCTACATCTGATGCATCTGTGAATGTAACTTTAGCTGTTGGTCTATATCTGAAGACTTTCTTAGCTGTCATGAGGTTATCTTTCCTACACCGAAATTCCATCTTGATCTCTTTGCAGATTATTATGTCACCCTTGTACGATCCTGCTGTCCTTCTAAGGGCCTGAATTTTCTTTCTTTCCAGCACCCTAGTGTATAACTATCCATAATGCACAACAACACAGGCGGCTATAAGTTTTCAAATAATTTTTGCAAAAGATATAGAATATCTATTTTTTCTCATATGTGAGATCTGTTCTATGTGTGATATAATATTCATCTTCCTGTCATGAGTCAATTCAAGGGTTCCTTGGACAGAGTCGATGATGACGCCTAGGTATTTGCATCTTGTACTTGGAATACAGCCTATAATGCCAGAACTGGCATTATCTGTTGGGCCACCCTGACGAACCATCGTCGACTTGCCGAGTATATTATTAGTTATAAGAATCGTTATTAATCAATGTATTTTGAATATGATTTCATGTGAGCACCAAGTGTGAAAATATAGAACGTAAACACGCGTATACGTTGAGATACGAGAGCGTACATATTACAACGTCCGAGGTTTTGGGCCCTAGCCCATGCTCGGCCTGCCGTCGTATCATTTATTCACAGAGGCTCCGGGTAGCCTATCGTTGAGTCTTACCTCAGAAGGGGTCGAGCCGTCACCAAGTGCGCCGCGAGCTTCAGCAGTCCAAGCTGAAAAGAAGTGAGAGAGGGTCGCGAAAATACGACGAAAAATGTACTTTTGCACACAAATAATCGTTCTTTATTAAACTCCAAACTTCAACTATCACTCATACAATCATCACTGCCATCGCGCTTCATTTCGCTATCGCACAACCTGTCTCGTCGCTATCATCATCTCGTGCATCGGGAAATAATTAATAATACGCGAGTCCAAGGGAAAACGCGCGGGTTACAACGCTAGCCCGACGCGAGTCCCGATCAAGGGCCGCGTGATTGCACTGCGCGCAATCGGTCCGTTTCTCCGAAATACGGTCGACGCCTTTGCTCTGCTCGCGCTAGCAGACGCGCGATTTGGTCGCGCACGACCAAGACGATACGCGCCTCGCTTGCACTCGCACGAGCGTCCAAGGCGGAAGCACCGCTTCGCAAAAATGGCCACGCATAGGCCTGAAACGCAACACGTATGCTCGAAATGTCCAAGGTACTCGCTACAATAATTACTCCGATCTCCACGACTAATCAGACAACAATTCTACTGCGAACAATTCCTCTTTTCTCACTCATACATCCACGCTACGCAATCACACACACACACACACACACGCGCGACCGACCAAGTAAAATACCATCTACGACCTTATTTCCTCGCTACTTTGCCTCGAACTTCGTTCCACTCTGCCGTTGCCTTCCGCTGTACCCCAGCTGCTCCGTCCTCGCGACCCGTCCAAGCTCGTGATTGTTCGCCTCGGAGATGCCTCGGACGATTATTGTGAAGATCACTGTACAGCGAATTCGCTTGGCTCCCTTCCGTTTGAGCCTTCGCGAATCGCCTCGTCACGTCGCAACACTTCACTCGTCGCACTGAGCTCCAGGCTCGCACACAGCTTCTCCACGGACACGACACTACGTTATACCGCTGCCACACAGCTTCTTGCGAACAACTCTCAACCGCTGCCACACAGCTTCCCCACGATCCCACACCACGAACGTCCAAGGCCAAACTCTGCCTCTCTCAACGCGACTTTTCACTCTCGCCAACACGTCTTTCCTCTCTCGCGGTCTGATTGCGAATCTCTTGTGTGTGTGCACTGTCGCGCAGATCGACCACGCATCGGGCTCGAAGCGCTCGATTCGCACAGCTCGATCCGCTCGTCAGTGCACGTGGCCCGAGCGACACGTCCGAGGTTAATTTGGCTCTTCCTTTGCCCTGAACCTCGAACGCGCGCTCGGGTGATATCCAACTTTCCTACCTTACCACACTCCTCGGTCGCGCACCTCACTCACGCATTCACACATTACCGGAGGTCATAATTAGCATATTCGACGCTCAGTGACATCGTCACAATATAAACAGAGAAGGGAGTCGAAGATGTGCTTTGAGATCGAACGGAGCTCGAGCGTGTGAGTTGAGCGCGACATCCTCGGGGATGTCTACGTCGGATTGACGAGTACCGCGCGGGTAGTAAGATCCTACGTCGCCCCAGTGAAGAGTGCGAGGGCCGGTACGAGTCAACCCGAGTGCGCGAGAGAGAACCAGTGGATCCAACGGCTGAGCGGACCACAAGGACAACCAAGGGTGGATCTGGACCAGGAGAAGATCTCGACATCGTGTGGTGAGTCGGGCGGCCCAGCCTTCGGTCGTTGTGTTTGTGAGTCGTAGGCGCCGACGTGCCCACCAGGGCTACGATCGTCGCGTCTGCCGTCGACCGGGTATGCTGGTACTCTCTGAGGCCGTGTAGAATGTTTATTGAATGAGAATAAACCTGGTAGTTGTTATTGTTAAGAGTGAGTAATTATTTGTGAATGTGTGTGTGAGAATATCTCCCCTTCCCGTATTGCATGCATTCCACAGATAGACCCTGGACGTACAGGAACGGACCTGCAGCCCAAAAGGACGTAACCGAACGGGTACGTCAGGGTAAGGATCGAGAATATAGGTTACAAGCCTGTTTTGTTATTGTTAATGACAAAACCTAAACTCTCCAGTAATTTAATGGTTTCACATGAATTGTTGACACATTTGTCATATGTCTTGCCAATGCAAAGTATATCATCCAGATATATAACTGAGAGATAACCCATATTTTTTAGTCTCTGCATAATTGGTTTCATAATTTTTGTGAATTCATATGGACGAGTAGAGAGTCCAAAAGGAAAGGATGAAAACTTGTCAAAATAGTTATCAAAGCTAAAACATAGATATTTCTGATCAGACTGACAAATTGGCACAGTCAGGTAGGCGTCTTTCATGTCTATTGGCTGCATATGATCATTTCGTCCAATTAAACTGACTGCTGTCTTGATATCTTCTAGTTTGAAGTGCTGCGTTTTGATAAACTCATTTAGGTTTTTTAGGTTTAGTATAAACCTAAAAGTACTATCTGACTTTGGTACCACAAAGTAATTTGAGAGAAAATGAACCTCCTCCTTATGAGTTTTCACTACAGCTCCTTTTTCCACTAATTTTTGAATAGCCTTTCTTATGTGGTGCTTTTCTATTTCATCTTTTATTATTCTATCTTAAAGCCTGTCTGCTGGGGCTCCTTTTTAAAAGGAATTTTGTATCCTTTCACACACTGATTAATAAAAGGACTATCGGAAATTTTATTCCAACTATCATAAAAAGAGGCCAATATTAATACCTACATCATTTATTTGGATTATTTCCTTCGTGTTCTGCCCCAGCCTTGGTTTTGGTAAGCTCGTCTCGGGAAGCGTCTGCCGGACCCTCTGAAAAATAGCCGTTGTCTGCCCTGTTCGCCTATATGTGAATTGCCCTGTGTGCTCGAAGTTGGCCTGGCTTCGAACGGGCGCTTGAAGTTTCCCTGGTTCTTGGTTGCCAATTTTTTTATGGTCGAATAAGGCGTCAGACTCCTTCATGGCCTTGACTTTTTTATCAAGTTCTGATCCAAACAGGTAAAAATCAATGTCGGATTTCTTTAGAATCTCCCTGATGCTCTTGGACTCCATAATTGGTATGATACAAGCACGTCGAGACTGTGACTGCTTGTACTGTGCTTGTGCAAGCAACTTTGCAGCCTCCATTAGTCTTTCAAAAAATGTATTTTTGATCTACTCCATCTTCATCTGCATCGTTTACCATGGTTATTGCTGCCCTTAGTGCAGTTAATGCCTCAGCTGTCAAGTCTTGAGCCTCAGCTCTATATGTATCTTTTTTATCACCTTTTCATTCATCCTGGCTTTGATTTGTGGATTAAGCTTCAGAGTTTTGAATGAATCAGGAATTTCATATTTGTAGGTTAGCTCGCTACACTCAGTTTCAGGGAGTCCTTTTATTGCGTAGAATTTTAGGCTTCTCAATACGTCAGAATTAAAAGAGCTTCTCAGAGTTTTTGATTCATTTGGATCATCACCTAGAGCTAATTTTAGTTCTTTTCTTAGCGGCTTCTCCTTGGCCGTATTATTTTCCTGTTTAGATGGATCTGCAACATATACATTTATAATTAGATTAAACGGCTGTGTGAATGCACGAGCGCGTTTTCTTATATGCGTATATTTTTACGCCGTAGTATGTGCAGGTTATAATCTCTGTTGCTTAGAGAATGGCTGTGCGAGTACACTAGCTCATCTCTTTGTTAATATGAGATACTTGCGAATGCGATTATATACAAGGCGGCTGCGTGATTACACTAGCTCACTGTCTCATTCTATCGTCAAAATATTTGTATTGCTTATTTTCAGCAATTTTTGCATGTCCTACAACATGTCCTTACTGTCCTGCGTTAACAGGTCAAGACATGCTTGTCTATTCTTGTACGTACCTAGAGACTTTTCCGGTGTTGCATCATCCATTTTTTTCTCTTCCCTTGGTGTATTGTCATTCTGATAAACTTCGACAAAATCTTCATGCGAAGATGACGAATCCGAGTCGTCTCGTGAGTCCGAGTCGTCCCGTGAGTCTGAGTCGGATTGACTCGCTTGTTCTTGTATTAAGTCGTCTAATTCTTTTCTCCTCCTCTTCATTTCTTGTAAACTCATTTTTTCAAAAAAGCATGAGAGGATACGGCACGGACAATGAGGCGCAGGGCGCCCTGTGTCGGAGGTTATTTTAGAAATCAAATTGCGTTGTGAACTCTAGTGAGCAGCTCAAGAAGCTACAAATATATGTATAATCTCGAGAACGAAGCATGAAGTGTCATTATACGTTGCAGTATCTCGAGTTTGATCAAGATCCAATTTAAAAATATGCTTACCTGATGTGGTTTATCAAGATATCTTGTGAGCATTTTAAAAAACCGCTGCCAATTCATTGGCAAAGAGCTTCCTCATAAAAAATTATATTAATGAAAGGGTTTGGTTATTAAAGGAAAAATTCGTATTTCATTTTTAAATTTTGATACGGACATTTGTTGGTAATTCAATGTAGTTTCCCAATATATAAACCAAATTATCTTACGAGGTCTGGTTCAAAATCTCGTTTTCGAGCCTATCACAGAGGTTACTCTATGAGGAAGCAAAAGTACAACTTTTCATTTCGAGTCGTTAATTTTCATAAAAATTCGGTGAATCTCTATCTTTTTGGTCTTAAATAAAAACTTAGCTGCTCTGCTTTCATGACGACACAAAAAAATAGTGGAAATTCCGGCATTCATACGTAAAAAATGAAAAAAAAAATTTTTTTATCAAATTTACGAAAAAAAGTTTCAAAAAATTTCAAAAAAAAATTTTTTTTTCCCGTTTATTGCCAAAAAACTTTTTCTGGCCTCATTAATACTACAAACAATGAATGCAATTGAAATTAGTACAATCCACCGTAACATTTTCAAGATTTTGCCTCGGACATACGCACACACACACACACAGACGCCTCGATGGCTCAGTTGGTAAAGGGCTCAGGCCTCTTGCTTGCTGAATCTGAGAGTGTCGTCTAGGGCGTGGGTTCGATCCCCACTGGGGGAAATTTCATCCGTGATTTTTCCCCCGGTGTGGTCGAGCCCGTGCCCGAGGTGGAGCGGGTACCACTCAAAAAGAAGACCCGGGCTACGTCATCAGCCTCCGAAGCGGTAAAAAAAACCCCGATCACTGTGCGAGCTGGAAGCGAATAGGATAACCATAAGTAGGAGCCCGAGGCGAGGACACACAAGGCTGGCAATAGATGGAGCACAACACTCCCTTGATGAAGTCAGAAGCGAGAACCACACTCACAAGAGGGCAACAGAAAGGAGTATCAAAAACTCACGGAAACTCAAAGGGTAGCGCCGGAAGCGAGAACCACACTCACAAGAGGGCACTAGACAGCGAGTTCTAATACTCAACTCAGGAGGAGACGCCAGCATTGTGTGACCACGCAGTTGACGGCTCTGAAAAAGGGGATACGACAATCGATAGATGGCTTCACGCAGGATCGGAGGTTCACCAAGTACAAAAAAAAAAAGATGAGTCCCTGAACCCCTAATCGTCGCATATCACGATGCGATGGATGGGGGATGTATGAAAAAACAACGACTAACACAGAAGTAGCAGAAATGCTCAACTAACCCCGGCCTCACCGAAGCAATGCCTAACGGCGGTTACCAGTGAGTGTCCGAAAGGGGTGGAGTAGGAAAAAAAAAAAAAAAAAAAAACACACACATAGGGCGCACATCCTGCTTGACTTGCTTGCTCTCCTCGATGCGGTGCTGCTTAACACCGGCGACGTGCCGACCTTCATCGGCAGACAGGGCAGCTCGGTCGTCGACCTGACGTTTGTGTGCGAGTCGCTCGCGCCTCGCGTGTTGTCTTGGACGGTGAGTGGGTGGTACACACACAGCGACCATCAGGCCATCGCTTTTGAGATCGAGGACGCCGGGACTTCGACCAGGCCCTCGACGCGCCGGAGCTACAAATGGAACGCCCGTACACTCGATGTGGAGCGTTTCTGTGCCGTCATGTCCGGCGCATCGGTCGCCCCCGGGACCACGGAGGATATGGCGTCGAGCCTCATGTCCGTCATCACCGGCGCATGTGATGCCTCGATGTCCAGGGCAAATCCTCGCTGCCGTCGCGAGCCAGTGTACTGGTGGACGGCGAAGATCGCTGATCTTCGACGCTCTTGCCTGCGGGCTCGCAAACTCTTCCAGAGATCACGTGGCCGGCTGGACGAGGAGGCTCACAGCGCCAACTACGCCTCCGCAAGACGTCTGCTGCGCTTGGCGATCAAGACCAGCAAGCGCCGGTGCTGGAGACAGCTTTGCGACGAGGTCGACAGTGACATATGGGGCAGACCATACAGGATTGCCACGTCACGCCTACGATGCCCGCAGACCAAGCAGCCTGGCTCCCCTCTCCTGGTACGCGGCGCGGTGGCGGCTCTGTTTCCGCAAGTGCCGAGCGGGCCCGACTTGCAGCTGCCACGACGGGCGGGAGAGCTGGTCCCAGCCGTCACGTTGAAGGAACTCAAAAGAGCTCAATCGAGGATCAAGGAGCGCTCGGCGCCCGGCCCGGATGGCGTGCCCAACATGGCGCTCAAGCTTGCTGTTGCTGCGCGTCCTGACATTTTCGTGCGGGTGTATACGATGTGTCTGGAGACCGGCGTTTTCCCGTCTGGCTGGAAGCGCCAGAGACTCGTCCTGCTCCCAAAGCCAGGCAAACCTTCCGACGAGCCGTCCTCGTATCGTCCGCTGTGTATGTTAGACACGGTGGGCAAGATTCTCGAGAGAATCATATGCGACCGGCTGGAGGCTTTCACAGAGAGACCCGGAGGCCTCTCGGAGCGACAGTATGGCTTCCGGAAAGGGCGATCAACGATAGATGCCATCCAAGACGTCATTTCCACCGCCCGTGAGGCCATCGCCGGCAAGAGATGGTATCGCGGCACCAAGAAATACTGCGCCGTGGTGACGCTCGACGTGAGGAATGCGTTCAACTCGGCTCGGTGGGACAACATCCTCGCCGCTCTACGCCGTTTACTCGTACCCGATTACTTGCTGAGAATAATCGCCAGCTACTTCTCGGCAAGAGTGCTCGACTTCACCACGGACGAAGGCCCAGAGTCCTACGAAGTCACAGCAGGTATCCCACAGGGGTCAGTACTGGGCCCGATCCTGTGGAACGTTATGTATGACGCGATCCTGCGCCTGAACTTCGATGGCGATGTTCGTATCGTCGGTTTCGCGGACGACATCGCAGTGGTGGCTGTCGCCAAGCATCTATGGCAGATCGAACACGATCTGAACGCTGCGATACTACAGGTGTGAGGCGCGCTTCAGGCTCTCAGCTTACAAACGGCTGACCACAAGACGGAGGCTCTGCTCATCACAAGCAGGAAAAAAACGGAAACCATCACCATCACAGTAGGCGACCACAGCATACGCTCGTCCCCCTCCATCCGCTACCTGGGCCTGCACATCGACGCCAAGCTGAAGTTCGACCACCACCTCCGAACAGTCAGTGCGAAGGCAGCCGGTGTGATCGGTGTCCTTACGAAGATCATGCCCAACTCTGGCGGGCCCAGAAGCAGCCGACGCAAGCTGTATGCTCACGTCGTCGACTCCATACTCCTGTATGAAGCCCCCGTCTGGAGCACAGCAGCACAAAAGCGAGCCTACATTCGACAGGCGGAGTCAGCCCACCGCCGAGCCTGCCTGCGTGTGATCGAAGGCCGGCCGCATGTCTCTTACGAGGCCACATATGAGGCATTTCACACCAAGTGTCCTAGCGCTTCGCCGCGCAGTGCAAATAAGCGAAATCACTCAGATTCTAACTTCCGTAAAAAGTATCGAAATGCACCTAGAAGAAAAAAGTAACCCATCATTTTGATGGGAAATTACCTCAGCTTTCCGATGGTGAGGTCAGATTTTCAAAAATTTTCCATTTTCCTTGGAAAAATCGCCGGAAAACCTTTAAAGTCGAATATATCAAAAACGGCATTTTTAAGATTTTTCTAAATAGTCCCAATCGAAAGCTGAGAAAATTTCCTATCGATATGCAAGTTTTCAGAGTGTGCAATTGATTTTTACTTATTGAAATACAGCGATGAACGTGTAAAAACGCGACACTTCGGTCCGCGCGGCAGCTGTTTCGGCGTGCAGTACCCCGCGCGGCGCAGAATCACATGTTTTTACACGTTCCTCGCTGTATTTCAATAAGTAAAAATCAATTGCACACTCTGAAAACTTGCATATCGAAAGGAAATTTTCTCAGCTTTCGATTGGGACTATTTAGAAAAATCTTAAAAATGCCGTTTTTGATATATTCGACTTTAAAGGTTTTCCGGCGATTTTTCCAAGGAAAATGGAAAATTTTTGAAAATCTGACCTCACCATCGGAAAGCTGAGGTAATTTCCCATCAAAATGATGGGTTACTTTTTTCTTCTAGGTGCATTTCGATACTTTTTACGGAAGTTAGAATCTGAGTGATTTCGCTTATTTGCACTGCGCGGCGAAGCGCTAGGACACTTGGTGTGAAATGCCTCATATGTCCTTGCCGGCATACCTCCGCTGGCCCTTCTTGCGGACGTACGAGCGCGACTCTACGGCCGCCGCCGAGAGGACGCAGAGGACGAAGAACGCTTGGCAACGCTAAGCAAGTGGCAGGAAGCATGGGACCGGTCGACGAAGGCCCGATGGACGCACCGACTGATCCCAAGTATCAGAGTGTGGATCAAGAGGAGGCACAGAGAGCTGAACTACCACCTCACGCAGCTCTTGACTGGGCATGGCTTCTTTAAACACCATAGCCGACGCTACGACCACAATCAAAGCGCACAATGCCCGGTCTGCCCCTCATCCATCGAGAACGCGGAGCATGTATTCTACCACCGCCCGAGGTTCAGCGAAGAGAGAGAGAGAGACTACACTCCCAGCTCCACGAGGTCATGACGCCGGAAAACACCACCAGGCTCATGCTCGCGAACGAGCCGAACTGGCTCGCTGTTGCTTCCTTCGCCTACTCAGTCGTAACAAGACTGAGAGACGAGGAAACAATCAGAAGGTGATGACCGGACGATGCTGCAGGAAGAAGACGCCACCTCAACCAAGCCTCCATGAAGCGCATAACGCCAACCCCTACATCCTCGTAGAGTAATGCCTAACGGCGGTTTCCGCGGGGATGGAACAAAGCGCAAGTCGCGGTACCGGTCAGTTATTGGATCGAATATTACGTCGGTCGGGCTGATCGGCGTGCTTTGGCACACGAAACAATCCGGCAATATGAATTCCAGCAACGACAAACGGGTAGTTTGTCAGGTGTGTGAGAAGCCGGGTCACTCGGCACGAGATTGTAATAAGGTCAAGTATGCACTGCTCCAATGCAGCAACTGCAATAGACGCGGTCACGAGGCAAGCACATGCAATAGAGTCAATAACGACTCGCGTGATGCGCCGACAAATTCAAGTCAGCAAAATAATAATAATAATAACAATCGAAACAATGCTAATCCTAATAACGCAAGCTTATCAAATGCGTTGGAGCCACCGACTACGCAGAATAATGAATGACTTGTAGCGTGTCCGGCTCAATCCTCAAGTGCCGGTCACGATGATAAAAAGACAACGCATTGGGTGCCGACTTTAAATTGCATAGGTGCACGAAAAATATTACCAGCTGAACTGGACCATGCTCCGGGTAGAATCTTCAAAATACGCAAGAGGCGATATAAGAAGACAAATAACGATAAAGACAAAGAAAAATTTAACGACGATTCGTCGTTGGGTTCTCTGCGTCAACGTGAACGGCGACGTCAGCATGTTACCGTTGCTGGAGCGTACAGCAAAAGCGCGAGCACAAGAAAAAATTGCTGAGATCGTGAAGCGCGCCACGCACCTGCGCGATGGCAGAGTTCAGATCGTGTTCGATCTGCCACAAGTGTGTGTGTGTGTGTGTGTGTTTTTTTTTTTTTTTTTTTTTATGGAGAGGACGTGGGCCGGGTAAACCCTTGCACCAGTGGCCCTTCCAACCTTCAGGCATGATTCCCACCGGAACTATCGTTAGACATTACTTCAGTGGGTGCCTTTATTAGCAGTGCTGCTGCATCGATGTTATTGGTCATTTTCCTACATCCCTCATCCACCGCACGCTAAGGCGCGGAGATTAGGGGTTCAGGAACCGTGTCAACTTGTTGGTTATCCCCCGCTCGCCCCGCGAAGCCCTCATCCAGCGTCATTCCCGCCTTCCGGAGCCGTCTTTGTCGGTGTTCTCCCTTGTGCTGATGTTTCTTCTTGGGTACCTTCGACAGAACTCGTCAACCAACAGGACTAGTGCCATCTTCGTGAGAGAAGTGGCGACCCAGGTCTCACGCCCGACACCGTCCCACGAGTCCGGAAAGAACTTTCCCCGCTTCTTGATTTGCCATCTTGCGAGCACCTCTCGCTTTTCTGGCTTCCTCCATGATGAGTGAAAAACTCCGTCGGTCAGCGCCAGCACTAGAAGTTCTGATATCGGGCTCCATCCCTTAGGATACCATCTTGGAGCCGAGGGGTCGGTGCTCTTCCTTGTGTTGGCGCTTTTCCTCCTGAATGATGCACTTCGTTGGCCAACATCAGCACTAGGAGTTCTGGCTTTCGGGCTCCATCTTGCGGGAATTCTTCTCAACTTGGGCCGCAGGGTGATTGGAGGATATTTCACCCTCCAGGAGGCTGCCTACAGCCGTGGACCTACAGTTTATAGTGGAATCCGAACCACCTCGGGCATGTGCTCGACCACACCGGGGGAAAAATCACGGATGAAATTTCCCCCAGTGGGGATCGAACCCACGCCCTAGACGACACTCTCAGATTCAGCAAGCAAGAGGCCTGAGCCCTTTACCAACTGAGCCATCGAGGCGTCTGTGTGTGTGTGTGTGTTGTGTGTGTGTAACGGAGACACGTATAGAGAAGCGGTTCGGCTTGTTTTGAAGTATTTATGTGTCGCATGAAGCGTCAAAAACTTATTTTATAATCCACCGAGTAGTTAAAAAGTTATGATTTTTTAAAATTTTTTTTTTTGTATAAATGAAGGAATTTGTATACTCTTTATTCAGTATAATGTAAGAGGAGCAGCCAATCTTTAATTTGAGACCAAAAATGTAGAGATTCATGGAATATAAAAAAAGTTAGAACTCAAAACAAAAAGTATTTTTTTTGCTCCGTTATAAAGCAAAAGCGGCAATCTGGAATTAGTGTAACTTTTGAACGGAGACACGCAGCGAGAAGTGGTTTGGCTTCTTTTGAAGGATTTGTGTGTCGCATGAAGCCCCTAAAACTTATTTTATGATCTACTGAGTAGTTAAAAAGTTATGCTTTATTGTATCGTTTTGTAAATTGGGTTTTTTGGAAAAAAAATTTATTTCTTTCGTTTTTTCATGTAAAAATGAAGGAATTTTTTTTTTTTTTGATCGGTATAATGCAAGCGGAGCAGCCAATCTTCAACATAAGACCGAAATCGTAGAGATTCACGGAATATAAAAAAAAATAGAACTCAAAACGGAAATTTGTATTTTTGCTCCTGAGTAGAGCAAAAGCTGCCATCTAAAACAATTAAAACTTTTAAAAGTAGACATGTAACATGAACTTGAACAAAGAAAACTAATACAAAGGAATCTTTTACATACTTCTAAACATCTATAAGTTTTTCATAGTTCAGTATGCAAAAATAAAATACGAATTTTTTATTCAATGATCAAAAAATTTCATTAATATCATTCTTTATGAGGAAGATCTTTGACAATAAATTGGCAGCGGTTTTTTGTACATTCCTGCCATCCCAATGTGTTCATCGTATTAGATATAGGAAAAAAATTTTCACCAGTTGAGTTGACAGAGAATCAGCCATTTATACTAGGGTGGTCCACTTTTTAGAAAATTTTTTTTATCTCGGGGGATCCATCGTAATCTGAAAGTTTGAGGTTTAAAATGAAGTTTTCTTTAAGCGAAAACTCAAACAAATGATTTTAGATGTTGTCGATGGATTTTTGAAGTTTCAAAACGTTCTCCTAAAAAGGAGCAAAATCAGAAAACCATTCGATTTATTTCAAACTTTGTTCAGAGTGTAAAAATAATCTTAACGATACATTTTCTTACGTGTTTTTGTCTGCAGAATCGAATGCCATTTATGACGTCACCGTCAACATACGTGACCTAACGCACTCGAGCAACTCGGTTTATGACCCACTGACGCACGCGAGTAGCAGCGTAACAAAAACAAGTCATGACTCTCTGCCACGCGTGGGCAACAGCTGTACATAATCGGTTTATGACAGCATGACACCGACAGAGAATCTCCCAAGGACGCACGTAACAACTGATAAGAGATAACGGTTTATGGCCCTCTTCCACACGCGAGCAACAGCTGTGCATAATCGGTTTATGACAGCATGATGCAAACGGGGAATCTCCCAATGACACGATCGGTCGCAGATACGACTCTCTGTCACGCGCGTGTAACAGATGTACGAAATCGGTTTAGGGCACCCGGATGGTGACAGCCGGGCCACGCGTAACTTTGTAACGAGGAAAACAACATGTTATTACAACTTGTTGGAATTTCTCCAAGAGACACAAGACCTGCATTCGAGAGGTATATAAACGGAGCAAGGCGGAAGCCAAGATTAATCAATCAGTCAGAGTCAGAGAAATACGATCCAGTTAGTGGTGCAGTCGTGCACAGACGTGCTAGAGTATCTTCGGGCTCTCTTCAGGCAAAACATCGGCCAGTACAGAGTTCAGCAATATTCAACCACGGGTCAATTAACAGATTCAACTCGCAGGTATAACACCGAGGTAGAATCGCGAAGTCGAATACAGCTAGAGTCAGTTCGCGGTATAGGGAAAGTTAGTAATCAAGAAGTTGAGTAAATTGCAAACCAGTGCAAAATAGCTAGTGAGTGGGTCAACCGAATTTGACCACGAGTGTTAGCCGTTGAACAAACAGTGAGTGAAGTCCAGACTGTGTGCGTGTGTGTGCGTGTGTATACGGGGGTACGAGAGATCACGAAACACGACGAGTAAGCAACAAAATAAAAACATTGTTATATTTCCCTGTAAAACGCGAGTCATTATTCCACGATTAACCTTCCCAGTTGTGTCCGATAACGACGCGAGTCAAATAATTTAAAGTAAACATAAAGGTATGTACGGCCCTGTTCCTGGGACGTTACACATTGTTAGTTTTGACCTAGGAGCACAATTTCATTGAAAAAAATACACTTTTTCGATTGTTCTTTTCCGCAAATTTCGCAAAGTTCATTTTCGAGCGAGCAGCAAATGAACAGAACAGAAAAAATTTAGAAAATGTTTTGACACCACTAAAATTAAGGACTTTTTATGACGAATCCAACAGTATATATTAGTATACACTTTAAAATTATTTTAATGCAGAAAAGTACGACTTTATCCCAAAAAACGATATTAAAAAATGGAAAAATGTAAAAATATATTCGTTTCTTCAAGAAAATGGCTGAGTATAATCACTCAAGAATAAAATTGCATACAAATATATGATAGGTTTTTTCGCACCTTTCCAACGCCGTTCTTAGATTTTGAAAATTCGCTGAGAATCAGCTGTTTTTGTAAGATGCTCTTTTAATGCTTCAAATTCAATAATTCTGAGCTGGCTCTATACATTAGAAAACCAGCAAAGCAGTGCAACAAGTGCATCTTACAAAAACAGCTGTATCTCAGAGAAACTTGCGAATTTTCAAAATCTAAAAACGGCGTTGCAAAGGTGAGAAAAAACCTATCATATATTTGTATGCAATTTTATTTATGAGTGATTATACTCAGCCATTTTCTTGAAGAAACGAATATATTTTTCCATTTTTTAATATCGTTTTTTGGGATTAAGTCGTACTTATCTGCATTAAAATAATTTTAAAGTGTATACTAATATATACCGTTGGATTTGTCATAAAAAGTCCTTAATTTTGGTGGTGTCAAAACTTTTTCTAGATTTTTTCTGTTCTGTTCATTTGCTGCTCGCTCAAAAATGAACTTTGCGAAATTTGCGGAAAAGAACAATCGAAAAAGTATATTTTTTTCAAAATATTCAGCAATAAAATTGACTATGTTATATACCCTTTCTATGGGTAATAACTTTATTATTTTATTTTAATTATTTACTGCTGTTGTCTGAGGGGAAGGATCATGAAATAAATGTATAATGCTCGAGTGAGATTCACACACAAGACTTTATTATAAACATAAGAACTTAATACTATTGAACAAGCTTACAAACTATAGCGGCAGAAGATCGGTGGTCTCGATGCTGGCTCGCTGCCCGTCGGCTGTGTCGAGCGGCTGCTCGTGGCTGCTGCTAGGCTGATGGTCGTGGTGGCTTGGCTGGTGCAGCTTGGACGTACCCTCACGAGTTGTACTGTTCTTGTTAGACACTAACTTGCTTCGACACTCGCGGCTGTATGTCTACAGTTACAATTGAGCTAGCGCGTTGTTACAATCCTTTACTATTTCCCGAAAACTACAAGTATATTTTGTTCGATGATTTGAACGGCGAAGTCTCTACTACCATATCTCTTCTCGCAAAATACAAGTATACTTTATTCGGTGATTTGAAAGGCAAAGTCTCGACTACAATATTTTGAATAGGTCGCGGACAGAGCTTCGCCCTCCTCAACGATGAGTTCGATGATCTGCCCAGAGCTTCGCTCTACGCAATAACAGTAACTGATCTGCC
Organism: Trichogramma dendrolimi; assembly: GCA_034770305.1. NCBI lineage: Eukaryota > Metazoa > Arthropoda > Insecta > Hymenoptera > Trichogrammatidae > Trichogramma > Trichogramma dendrolimi. Next base: position 519,083 of record JAPMIB010000111.1, on the reverse strand, counting down.
CCGAAGCCTAATTTTTATGCTCGTTATATACTAATTTGATCATGCATCTTTTCGGCGGGGACACGTTTAGGTACTTTTCCACAAGTCGCAAATCTTCGGCTATATAGACACTTGTCGTCTTGTCGTCTCGTCACCCGCGGGTCGAAAATGTGCCTAATAATTATCTCGGATCAAAGATGTGTCCAATAATTATCCCGGGTCACATGTCAAACTCTCGGTAATACGGGGACTTGCGAGTGCGCGTGTGACCTTGGTTTTTTTCCCTCCGTGCCATTTCGAAATATGCCACAGATTTTATCTCTCGCGTGTGTGCTATGCTTTATCTGTATCCGGCTTACACACATACGCGCGTGCACATACGTGAGGTACATACACGCGCGGGCCCGATCTATTACGTCGGCGCATGTTAGTCGCGCACATCCATACGTACATTCAAGCGACAGATTTCGCCTTTATCTGTGTTCGGCTTACATACATACGCGAGTAAATATACGCGAGACACATACATGTGGGGGCTCGATCTAACGCATCGGTGTGCGTTAGCCGCTTACACTCACACATACATTCAGTTGTGCCTATGTGCGCTGGCGTATGCCTTGCGTAACATAGTGTACATCTTAGCGGTACCGCCTTTTCGATCGCGAGATCAAGCGTTATGCGTATTCGTTTTACGGTCTAATTTACACCATTTAATTATTATATTTTAATTTTACAATACTTAATGCTAGGTTATTAGTATATAAAAACTATATAAAATACATATCAAATTAAAGGTAATCGTGTAAGCTTTCCGATAGTCTGTTCATAGATACAATGAGAGATAACAATTTAAAAAGATAGCATGCTGCAATGGCAAATGAAACAAAAAGTTTGAATAAGTTAAAAATTAGATTTATCAGAAAATTAATTTTTTTCATCGACTTGAAAAAAAAAAATTTCACCATACAGCGCGCGGCTCTATACGCCCTTAGCAATGACGGCCAACAATGGAATATTTACCCTCCATCCCCTGATATGGTTTTTTTGATTTGTGACGTTGCGCTATGGGTGAACGTCGAAGCACGTAAGCGACGCGTCATGGACGCGTCCAATTCGGAGTGTTTGCGTGAATGTGTGAATGAGTTGAAACGATTGTAGCCGGTACCACTGTGGCCCCTCGCGAGCGTGGTACCACGTGACTGCGTGAGCGGCCCGTGCCCGGCTACACGTTGCGAATTCGGAGCAAGGATAGACTTGCACGCGTGTAGAGGAGGAGAGTAGAGCGTGAGCAGTGAGAGAGCGAAGAGACATTGAAATGGACCGCTGTAGCGAGCAGAGCTCGACCCGCGCGACCGAATAGTTTTGTTGTAGAGTATTGTTGTAGAGGAGCAGTCGGAGTTTGGAGAGTGTTTTTTCGGAGTATCGAGTGTCATGTACGTGTGGGTGTGAAGAGTGTATGGGTTGTAAGCGTCGTCTGAAGAGTGCTTTGGTGCATACGCGAGTCCGAGTGTGCGTGCTTGCGATTCTCGCAGCGCACCAAGCCTCATCGCCACCTTCGTCCGAGCCTTCATCCGGCCCGTCCAGCTACGTCGGTGGCCAACAGACGTGGCCCGAGACATCGCGCGATCTGCGTGACCCCGGCAACGAGATAGTCCACCCGTGTGGTTATGGTTCTCGTGCGCGAGACACACGTGAGTATTTTTGCGTTTACTTCTCCGCACCTCGTGCCGACCCTCGCGCGACAACGCAGCTCGCGTGCCCCACTGTGTGAATGAGAGTGTGCGTAAGAGAAAGATCAGTGTCAATAAATTGTTTATATTACTCTACCTAAATCAACCGTGTTGTTATTTAATTTCCCGATACAATATTTTCCTCTCTCTCTCGCGTTTTCGACGTTTTCAGCCATTCCATACAGGTGCAGTGCGGCAGATCAGTGGAGTCCCCGCTCCCTACCCGTCGGCGTTCCCTCTCGGAGGCAAGCCGAGCCCAAGACCCCGACGACCGCGAGACTTTTCGTGCCCCTATCATTATAGATAGCTAGCCGGACTCTGGTCGGCGACGAGCTTCCGCTCGTCTGGCGCGCCGTTCATCGGCAAAGCCGACCAGGAGAAGGAGAAGTCGTCACGGACGGTGTGCACGGGGAAGCCACCGTCACAAATGGCGCCTTGAACGTGGGGCGGTCGGGTAAGAAAAAACCCACTGTAATCGGGAAAAAGAGAGAGAGAAAAATCGAGTCTAGTCCTTTTTTTATTTATTTATCAGTGCGATAAAAAAATTTTGCGAAATCAGAGAATAAAATTTTGTTTCGCGAGAGGAAATTTCGAGCGTTGAGCGAATGCGAAATTCCTGAAAAGGAATTCACCTCCCCTACATTGCGACAAGCTGCGTGAAAACGCAGATACGAGCTGTGTTGTACCGCGCCTCGAGTGTGTCAGTGCGTGCGAGTGCGACAGAGCGAGGTAAGTAAATAAAGCCTTAGCCTGTGCTATTCTGCTTTTGGTGTTACTGCCTCACTCGCTTCTGCTTTATTATTGCTTGCTTTATATGATACACTGCTAATCTGCGCTGTGCGATTCACGTATCGCAACAGAAGCAGGTGTGCAATTACTTTGCGAGCGTGCTGTATATTCGCTTCAAGTCGACCTCTGTTCGGAGCATCGCGAAGATAATCACAGGTCTTCAAGCGATCGGAATTTGACTTTCACGCTATTTTCCATCGATTAAGCTCCAAAGTCACCGTGGTGACATTATCGATTATTGTAAGCAAAAATCGCATATAGATTAGCGTGAAGAATTCGAGTAAGCCACGTATTATTATTGCGTCGCTATCTCCGATACCTTGCGAAATGATGGAACGCGACGACCATGTCTATCAGCACACGCTGAGAGCGGCGCAACGCGACGAGGTAACGCGATCGGCCGCGGAATGGGCCAATGCGTTAACGGACGAGCAAGTTTCGGCTGAACTACAGAAGCGAAGCCTAATCATATCTCCGGAGAAAGAAATAAATCGCGACCGACTTCTACGTGCGTTATGTTATAGCGTTGATAAACACTGCCCGCGACGTCGATAAGCCCGTCCAAAGGAGCCATAAAGCGATCGTCTGCTATCGATAAGCAGACGAATAAGTCGAAGAGATCGCCGAAAGATCGCAGCCGCAGTGTGGAAGTGCGTACGCGAATATTCACCTCGCGCGCGGCGACTCCAAGACCAAAAGACATAGAGCCTACGTTGACGAGCGTACTGCCGGCCCCGTTGATCCCTTCGATAGCAACGTGGCCAGCACCCGATGAGCGAATAACGCCGTGGCGGCGACTGATCTTTTTCAGAGCACCTAGATGACCTAGCCTGAAACGCCAAGGAGAAACAGCAAGTCCCGTGAGAACGCGCTTTCACAATCGCCCAAGCGTAGCGACGCAGAGATGAGCGACGGAGCGCCGACCGTTGTCCAAATGCCGCCTTCCCAGCCGAGCATGACCGACAACTTACTGCGCGCACTCATCCACGAAATCCACACGTTATCCTTGAACCAAGCCGATCAAATTCTCGCGATTAATATGCGCCTCGACCAAGAGTTAATTACCCGAACGCCGTCCAATAGGTCTCGTCGATCCCCATACAGCTCGCGGCAAAACAGCGAGAAGAGCGAGTCTGACGCGTCGCTTACGCCTTTGCTCTCGAAAGAGCAAAGCTCCAAGCGATCACTGCGCGGTGCAACACCGCATGATGGCAAGAGCCCTGCCGTGAAAGCGTCGCGCGGTGAAACGCGAGACCCGGAAGAGCAGCGTCCTGCAGGTGTTGAGGTACGATGTGACATTGAGGCGACACCCAAGCGCACCGAAAGTAACAAAGTCAAGAGAAACTCGAAGAAGAGTGAATCGGTGGCCAAAGCGTCTTCATTGGCTGGGGAAAGCGACACGCGCCGCAGCAAGAAATCGGCACGTCGTCATCGTCGTCGACATCGACGGAGGAAAATCCCATGTTTCTCGGAAGAGTAAGAAATAAAGAAACACCAGAAGCGAGACGCGTATCGTCTTCCTCCTCGGATGAAGAAATACGAGCCTCGCGCAAGAGGATCAAGGCAAAGAAGCACAAGAAGACGAGAGACCGGTCATCGTCTGCGTCTTCGTCCTCGTCTTCGTCCTCCACTTCGTGCTCCTCGGCGTCGAGCGAGAGCTCGTCAAGCAAGAGCTCGTCAAGCGACGATTCGTCAAGCGACAGTGACGCAAGCCGACATCGCCACAAAAGCAAACATCACAGCAAGAAGAAAGCCGCGCTGAAAAGGAGCAAACACGGCACGTTCAAGCGAGGCGAACCGCGGAGGTCCGATGGGCAAATCATGAAAATGCTACAAAATTGGAAAATAAACTTCGCTGGAGGAGATCGCGCGAAGGCCGAAATGTTTATCACGCGATTGGCCAAATGCCGCGCCGGCACAAGCGTAGACGATCAGCGCTTGATCGATGCCGTACATGCTACGTTGAGCGGCAAGCAGACCTGTGGTACCGCGCCGCGCGACCATCCTTCAAGACGTGGGAGCGCTTCGAAAGCTCCTTCCGAAAGATGTTCATAGGTAAGCTCGGAGAGTTCAAATTACTGCACGAGCTGCGCAATCGCAAGCAGGGCGAAGATGAATCGATATTGACATTCATCACGTATTTCGACTTCTACCTCACGCATCTGACGGAGAAGCTGTCTCGCAGAGAGAAAGTGAAGATAGTATGGAACAACATCCGCCCGGAGTATCGCAGTGCGCTGTGCAATCGTATGCCAAGCTCGGTGAAGAAAATTCAAAGAGCCGGAGAGCGCTATGAAGATGCTTTGGCGATCAGCAAACTCCAAGCGGAGCGAAAGCGAAACGATATTGCCACTGCCCGCTAAACCGCCACGCCAGTCACAAAGATCGCTGCCGTGTCGGAGGTTGACGAAGAAAGCTCCGTGGCGAAAGAAATACGCCAAGTCAAAATAAGAGAAGCGTACGCCAAAGAAGAAGCGAGACGCGACGAGGAAAGCGTCGCGGCAATGCAAAACACAACAAAGCAAACGCTGAATCGTGGGCAACAGCAGCAGGCAATGACGGATACTGCCAACGGCGAAGCCCGCAGCAACAACGCTCGCTTCATTGGCGCGTGTTACACGTGCAGTGAGACGGGCCATCGCGCCAGCGAATGTCCGCAACGCCGTTGCTATCGCTGCCAAGAGACAGGTCATTTGGCACTCAAATGCCCCAGAGCACCCCTCGACGAAATGCCAAGTCTGCGGAACGCCGAACGTAGAGTTCAGAAATTGTGAAAGATGCACTCCGTACAGACAGGCCTGGGGAAACGGAAACGCGGGGAGGCAGGGCAGTCCCATGAATTAGGACAAATAGTAAACAAGGGTAGTACTTCTCCGACACTACCGCTGACGCCACGCGAAGGCCGAAGCGGCGAAGACAGAGGAGGATATAAGGGGCGATAAGATAGCTGCATCTGCCCGCTGACGCTAAGCGAAGGCTGCAACGATGCTACGAAGAAGTCAATGAATAACATCATAGCGGTACCGGCGCCGCTGACGCCAGCGAAGGCTGCAAAGGTACACGAAGAAGGAGCCAATTGACGTAGGAATAGATAATTTTGCATCGGCGTCGCTGACGCTAGGCGAAGGCCGTGCCGATACACAGGGTGTCAAGGAGAGGAAGGGCGACAAGACCAAAGTTTTCGCGTCGCAAACACGTAGCGACCACAGCGAGAACACGCATCGTCAAGAAAAGTTCTCCAAAAATTCAAGCGGTCATTGCAGCTGGTAGATAACAAAAGCAGCAAACACGCCGAGAGAACAATTTCCAGCGCTGCCGCTGACACCAAGTGAAGGCTGCAGCAAAGGACAGTGGAGGGAGTGTAAGTAGCTTCTGAAGAAGGCATACTGAAGCTCACGCATCGCGCAAACGCACGCGAGCATGAGAAGTATTGCCAAGAAGCTAAGATCGACAGGGCACAGCTCGGTGAAATCGATAAAGCAATCGATACCTTGCTGCTGGAGGGCCAGAACCTGATCAACGCGAAAGCTCGAGCGTATACGCGTCGTTTAAGGGAGGGGGGGAAACATGTGAAGGGTCTTCGCATGTGAGCGCGAAAGTCGATGGTGATTTCACGCGTCCCCCAAAGGACCACTCCACTTGTGCAGTCGAGTCTAGAGGGGGAAATTTTGAAATTCGAAGCGAGCGACGATGAGTGTGCGGCGCTAGCTTCGGAGAATCGAGACTACATTTGTGTGCAACTAAACGGGAAAATGTACAAAGCTCTGTACGACCCGGCGCACAATCAAGTTTCATCGGGCCGAAAATTGCACGAAAGCTCGCGAGCCGACTACAAGGTCGCGCGACAGTAGTGAAAGGCCCATGCTCGCCAGGAGTGACTACGACGCTAGGTCGCCTCGACGTGCAAGTACACATCACGGCAAGACCGAGCGCATGCAATGGAGAGCGATGAGTATTTAGACCACGACATCATCCTTGGAGCGGACTTCAAGAACCTCTGGGCGTGGACACGCAACCGTTGAAGGCGAATGGCGTGTACACAAAGGCCCTTGGATCGTTCTAGAGAACATATGAATAGCGAGGCAGACATTCTCGTAGGTGTGCGAGCCTCGCCATAGCCTCTGCATCCGAGCAAGCTTGCAGAAAAGCTCTGCTCGACCGAGTGCTCGGAGAACACGAAGATAGCAGGCAGAATCACTAGAGTGCGCGGGCTTGTCCGAATTAACACCGGAGCAAGAGGCCGCGATCCGCGTTGTCGTCGATCGCCTGATGACAGCGGAGCCTGGCGCTCTAGGCCTCACGCGCTTGACGGAACATCACATCGACGTGCAGGCGCGAGTCCCATCAAACATAAGATGCGACGCATGTCCCCGCCAATGCTACAAGTGGCACACGACGAAGTCAAGAAGATGTTAGCCGAAGGCGTCATCGAACCGTCAGCGTCGGCATGGAGCAGCGCGGTCATTGTCAAGAAAGCCGATGGTAGTAATCGGTTTTGTATCGACTATCGCGATCTTAACAAGGTGACGAGAAAGGATGCGTATCGGTACAGAATATCGACGCGATACTCGACAAGCTGCGTCGTAAGATATATACCACCATTGATCTGAAGTCGGCGTACTTTCAGATTGCGATGGAAGAATCAAGCAAAGAGTACACTGCGTTCGCAGTACCTGGAGCCGGATTATTCCAGTTTACGCGCCTCGCTTTTGGGCTTACGAATGCGCCGATGACAGTTCAGCGATGAATCGACGCTTTATTCGGCCCCGAATGCGAGCCGTTTGTTTTCGGTACCTCGACGACATCGTCATCGTAACCGAAACATTCGAGCAGCACCTCGTGTGGCTCGAGGAGGTACTAGGGCGTTTGAACGCCGCAGGTCTGACCATCAATCGCAAAAAGTGCGAGTTCTGCCGGTCGAGTGTCAAGTACCTAGGTACGTACTCAACGGAGATGGCCTGCGCGTCGACGAGGACAAGGTAGCACCGGTGATGATCTATCCGGCGCCTACCGACTTGAAGAGCTTGCGACGCTTCTTAGGTATGCTTGGCTGGTACGCCAGGTTCATACCGAACGACGCGGAGATGAAGTTGCCTCTCCTCAAGCTCACAAGAAAGAACGCAGAATGGATTTGGGCAGACGAACAACAACAAGCTTTTGAAGCCCTGAAGAAAGCTCTGACGGAAGCGCCCGTACTGGCACGACCAGACTTCGCGAAACCGTTCATCGTGCAGTGCGACGCGTCTGCGTTCGCGATCGGTGGCGTGCTCTCGCAAGTTCGACGACGGCGAACCCAATCGTATACGCGAGCCGCGTACTTACATCTGCGGAGCGTAACTATACGACCAGCGAGAAGGAGTGTCTCGCTCTCCTATGGACGATACGTAAACTTCGTCCGTACCTGGAGGGGTACAAATTCATCGCCGTGACAGATCCCAGCGCGCTTCAATACCTGCGCAATCTCAAGGACCCGACGGGCCGTCTTGCCCGATGGGCCTTGGAGATGCAAAAATGGGAGTTCGAGATAGTACACCAGCGAGGCAAAGTACACGAATTGCCAGACGCTTTATAGCGCGCATACGAAGCCAACGAAGAAGTATGCGTCGCAGGTGTAAGTCGAAGCGACGAAGAACATCAGCGACTCGTGGAAGATGTCACGCGGAATCCTCAGCGCTGGCAAAATTGGCGAGTCGAGGGCGGCAACCTGTACCATACCGCTACGATCCGCTTCTCGATCCTATCACCGATTGCGAGGAGGGCTGGAAATTGGTCGTGCCGCCAGTACAGAGAGAAAGAGTTATGCGCGACGCTCACGATATCACGAGCGCCGGTCACCTCGGTATCGAGAAGACCTTCGATCGCGTCAAGCGCGAGTATTACTGGCGTGGCATGTATCACGACGTACACGAATACGTTCGCTCATGTGATACATTTCAACGCTATAAGATCGACCAGACCGGTCCGCGTGGACTGATGGGGCGACGTGTGATCGAGCGTCCGTGGTCCGTAATAGCGTGCGATTTAATGGAGTTTCCACTCAGCAAGAGTCAAAATAAGTATCTAATTGTATTTGTTGATTTATTCACTCGCTGGGTGGAATTCAAACCCGTGCGCCGCGCCACCGGGAAAGCGGTCGCAAGCGCGCTCGAGGAACTCGTGCTTTTCCGCTGGGAAACACCCGATTTTCTCATCTGCGACAACGGTAAGGAGCAGGTCAATAAGGACGTAACAGCCGTCCTCGACGCCTACGGCATACGGCAAGTTACGACCGCTCCGTACACCCCGAGAATGAACCCGACCGAAAGAGCGATTCGCACAATAAAAACAATGATCGCTTCGTATGTAGGTGCGAATAACCACGACTGGGACAAACACCTACACGAGTTGCGCCACGCGATGAACACCGCGGTACAGTCGTCGACCCGCGTATCGCCCGCGTTCCTCAATTACGGCCGACACCCGAGGCCTGTGAAAAGCTTGCGTCGCGAGGTAGAAGCCCAGACCGTCGAATACTGGGAGGTAGACGAAACCGTGTGGCTTGACCGTATCTCGCGACTCGATGCGATTCGTGACCTCGTGAAACTTCACCTGGACAAGGCTCACGCGAAGCAAGCCCGTCATTATAACCGCGGTCGTAAAGAAGTGAGGTTCGCAGAAGGCGATGTCGTTATGCGACGCACGCATCACTTGTCAGTCGGTGCTGACGGCTTTAATGAAAAGCTCGGTTCGCGCTACGAGGGCCCAGTAAAAGTATTGAAAGTTCTCTCGCCTTCCTTCTACGTAGTAGAGACACCCAATGATAAGCGTGTGGCGAAGGTTGACGTGAATGACTTGAAGCGATATATCCAGCCACGCAAAACAGACACTCAAATCGCCTGTACGGAAGTCATTCTCATGAGTAGCGATTCGGAGAGCGAGTAACACAGCGTTTTGTTTTCAGAGAAACCGGACAGAAGATGAATTCTACCAAGCCAAGCCGAGACAAGGAACCCATGAAGTGTTGGAGTGAAGTGCAGCGAGCTTCAGCTACCTTTCCTGCGGCCCTGGGCGCGACTTTACCCTGAGTCGCGTTTAAGGGAGGCGGTGTGACGTTGCGCTATGGGCGAACGTCGAAGCACGTAAGCGACGCGTCATGGACGCGTCCAATTCGGAGTGTTCGCGTGAATGTGTGAATGAGTTGAAACGATTGTAGCCGGTACCACTGTGGCCCCTCGCGAGCGTGGTACCACGTGACTGTGCGAGCGGCCCGTGCCCGGCTACACGTTGCGAATTCGGAGCAAGGATAGACTTGCACGCGTGCAGAGGAGGAGAGTAGAGCGTGAGCAGTGAGAGAGCGAAGAGACATTGAGTTGGACCGCTGTAGCGAGCAGAGCTCGACCCGCGCGACCGAATAGTTTTGTTGTAGAGTATTGTTGTAGAGGAGCAGTCGGAGTTTGGAGAGTGTTTTTTCGGAGTGTCGAGTGTCGTGTACGTGTGGGTGTGAAGAGTGTATGGGTTGTAAGCGTCGTCCGAAGAGTGCTTTGGTGCATACGCGAGTTCGAGTGTGCGTGCTTGCGATTCTCGCAGCGCACCAAGCCTAATCGCCACCTTCGCCCGAGCCTTCATCCGGCCCGTCCAGCTACGTCGGTGGCCAACAGACGTGGCCCGAGACACCGTGCTATCTGCGTGACCCCGGTGATGAGATAGTCCACCCGTGTGGTTGTGGTTCTCGTGCGCGAGACACACTTGAGTATTTTTGCGTGTACTTCTCCGCGCCTCGTGCCGACCCTCGCGCGACAACGCAGCTCGCGTGTCCCACTGTGTGAATGAGAGTGTGCGTAAGAGAAAGATCAGTGTCAATAAATTGTTTATATTACTCTACCTAAATCAACCGTGTTGTTATTTAATTTTCCGATACAATATTTTCCTCTCTCTCTCTCGCGTTTTCGACGTTTTCAGCCATTCCATGCAGGTTCAATTCGGCAGATCAGTGGAGTCCCCGCTCCCTACCGGTTGGCGTTCCCTCTCGGAGGCAAGCCGAGCCCAAGACCCCGACGACCGTGAGACTTTTCGTGCCCCTATCATTACAGCTAGCTAGCCGGACTCTGGTCGGCGACGAGCTTCTGCTCGTCTGGCGCGCCGTTCATCGGCAAAGCCGACCAGGACAAGGAGAAGTCGTCACGGACGGTGTGCACGGGGAAGCCACCGTCACAGATTATAACATTTTATGGTTTTCGGCTGTCTACAATAATGATAAAAATTGCATTTATCGTCAGATGATGTGAAAAAACTTATTCATGTAGTTTTGTGGGTCCGAAGTATACTTTGCCCCTCTCAAAAGGCACACTTCGAGACGAGCAATAACGGCATTTACGCGAGAACCACAAACTTGTAACTTATTATTTTAATAATCAAATGCGTAATAAAAGCAAGAATTTGCCATGAATATGTTTTTTTTTTTTTATATTATAGTGCTTTCACCAGTTAGGGCATCTGCACTTACTTTATTTACAAAGAATTAAGTATTTATAATTCATAAAAGAAAAACAAAATTAATTATAAAATAACAGAAAATGTTCTTTGTGACTTGAACTTGAGTCTTCGAGAACTGACTGCCATCGTCAGACTCGCACTCTCAGCTCGGTGAAGTAGTTGCATAAAACTGTGCAAGCCTAAATGGTTGGGCAAGCGATCAAGCGCTCCACATTCAGCGGCGGAAATAGCCCGATCCTCTTTAGCTTCTCGAGCAACACCTTCCTCTGCGTTTGGTACAGCCTACAGTCCCACAGTGACGAGGCGATTCGCGAGCGTTCGGAAAGAAGCGAGCGAAGCGAATTCGCTGTACAGCGACCTTCACGTGAATCATCCGAGGCATCTCCAAGGCTAGTAATCACGAGCTTGGACACGGGTCGCGAGGACGGAGCAACTGGGGGACAGCGGAAGGCAACGGCGGAGTAGAAGTCCAAGGCATAGGAGCGAAGGAAAGCAGGTTGTAGATTGTATTTGACTTGGTCGGTCGCACGTGTGAGTGTGAGAATGTAGAGGGAATGTATGAGCGAACGTAGGAAGTATTTCGTCGTAGAATTGTTGTAATAATAGTCGTAGATCGGAATAATTGTCGTAGCGAGTACCTTGGACATTGCAAGCCGGCGTGGTTCGAGTCGACGTGTCTCGTCTCAGGCCTGTGCGTGGCCATCTTGCGAAGCAGTACTTCTGCCTTGGACGCTCATGCGAGAGCAAGCAAGATAACGCGTATCATCTTGGTCGCGTGTGACCAAATCGCGCGGCTGCTAGCGTGAGCAGAGCGAAGGCGTGTACTGTATTTCGGAGAAACGAGCGAATTGCGATCAGTGCAAGTACACGGCACTTGATTGGGACTCGCGTCGAGCTAGCTTTGTAACCCGATCGTTCCCCTTGGACTCGCGTATTATCGATGATCTCCGACGCGCGAGATGATAGTAATTATGAGAAATGAGAGGAAATTACAAAATGAAGCGTGAATGAAGTAATGGTTGTATGAAGGATAACGAGAGGTTGGAGCTAAATAAAGAGACGATTATTTGTGTGCAAAAGTACATTTCGCGTAGTCTTTTCGCGACCCTCGCACACTTATTTTCAGCTTGGACTGCCGAAGCTCGCGGCGCACTTGGTGGCGGCTCGACCTCTTCTGAGGTGAGACTCAACGATAGGCTACCCGGAGCCTCTGTGAATAAATAATAGGACTGTAGGCCGAGCATGGGCTAGTGCCCAAAACCTCGCACGTCTCAGGCGATATGCCCAATCCAATGCTGTCTAGGTTTTCTCTAAGAGTCTCTATTGTGCAGCCCAGCAACGCCAGCCTCTCCAGCAGGATATCGACGTTCACGTTATCGAATGCACCTTCGACGTCCAGGAACGCCGTCAGCACATCTCTTGACCCGCGAAAAGCGTTCTCCGCCATTAGGAAGACGCCGGTCATGTTATCTACACACGAGTGGCCCCGCCTGAAGCCTTGCTGATCTTTAGGTATCCAATCGTTCACCTCTGCCCACCACTGTAGTCGATTCTTCATCATGGTTTCAAAGAGCTTACAGAAGCATGATGTCAGCGAAACGGGTCGCAGACCTTGTCTTCCAGGTTTTGGTATGAGGAACACAAACACTTCCTTCCATGCCTCAGGATACACCTCCAGCGTATACATCTCGTTGAATATGTCAAGAAGAATCAGCTTGAGCTTTATCGGGAGCTTCTTGATGATGTCAAAGCCCGTGCCGTCTAGTCCAGGGGCTGACTTCTCGTTTTTGTCCTCTAGAGCTATATTCATTTCTGTAAATGAGATGTGCTCGTCCAGAAATTCGTTTTCCGTGCATGATGGCATGTATCCAGGATCAGTCTCCACCCATTTTTTTTTTTTTTTTTTTTTAAAAGTCCTTTATTTAGCATAAGTTTGTGTACATGTGATAACGAATAAAAGACTGCGACTTGGGAGGACTAGGGGTCATCTTGGCAGCCGAGAGTCCACACCGGAATTCATCGCTAGACATTACTTCAGTGTGGACCCCGGCCGCCTTTCAATTGCCATCTTTTGCTTTGGGATTTTATCGTCACAGGTCATGATGTTCGCCTGCCTCTTGCCTTAGTCTTGAGACTACTGACTTCGCAAAGGTGGAAACCGCATTCCAATTTGCCAGGTCTCTCAGCATGAGCCGGACGATGTTCTCCAGCTCGATCCGTTCGGTGAGTCGCATCTGTGCCTCCTCTCGAAACGCGCGCAGTGGAAAAATATGTGCTCCACGTTTTCGGTTGCGTCGGGGCAGACCGGGCACTGTGCGCTGGCGTTGTTGTCGTAGCGCTGGCTATGATGTTTGAAGTAGCCATGACCGGTCAATAACTGTTACATAGTTTTGGAAAAAAAGTCTGGTTTGAACTCGATGAGATTTCTTATTTTTTTTTAAATTTTTTTGCGCTCTGTAACCTCTCAGGTTGCTCCAATCACTTTGGAATACATTTTTTCTGAAAATTTGGAGAATTTCCAACAAAAAAACTTATATTACTTTTACTTTTGAGTAATTCCACACTGATTTAGGAATCATTTGAGTATTTGAGATTTTTTATAAATTTCGGGAAAAACGCTAGAATGGCCAACTTTGGGCCTCATAAAAAGTGTCATAAAAGGCCCCAATTTTTCTAAAATTTTTTGGTACAAATCTGACATCGAAAGCAAGAAGTTTTTCATACTTGCAGGAGAAGAATTTATTTGGTCGTTCGCCTTCACAGAGAATCGGCCATATATTTGTAACGATGTATCTTTAAGAAGGCGGTGATATAATGGAATTGAACCTGTATAGGTGCAAACTGGTAATCTTTACATAATAAATGAGTTTCACAGAGGATAAGGTTTATACTGTAACGCGCACGGTACGCTGTTGCAGCTCTTTTTCCACCTCAGCAGCACTGACCATTCTTTCAAAAACAAAACTTTTCAGATAACTGAATTGTTCAATAATAAACCAAGCTGAACTAAGAATTGATTTTAAATAATATATCAAACCTAGTTTAATTAAGAATTTCTTTTAATTGCTCATGATATCTGAGATTAATTAAACATCAACTATTAATTGTACTTTGAAAATACTGTTTTTCATCTAGTGCAAGTATGATTTTACAAACCAAAGATGAGTTACGTAACAAATTTTGTTTGAAAAAACATGTCAAAACTACTACTAGGGGTCAAAACTCTTTTTCGAGACAAAAGTCTGAATTTAACGATATAATTGAAAATATAAGGTTTGAATGCGAGGAAATCTTTATCGTCATATAATAATAACATTTTTCATTACAAATGTGAACATAAACATTTATATGAAGAAAAATCATGCAATGTTGCAATATTAATTAAACTGTTTATGAAATTTATTTAGCTCAAGAATATAATACTTACGTAACGTTGAAACTACAAAACGTTAAATCATCTACTGTACCTTTGAAAGGATCAAATCCATGCTGGGAGCAAGATTTTCTGTTGTAAGTATATTGTTAATTTATAATTAATTATGTAGAAACATGAAAAATGCACAGTAGTATTCTGGGCGGTGATGGCTCGTACATCGATGAGAAAATTATTACCTCAAAGAGTTAGGCCAACGTTGCCTCGACTCTGGCGAGGAAGGCTTATGTCGGGAGAGGCCACGCGACAGTATAACGAAGTCGTCGGTACTCATTCTTTACGTGCAGTACTCGTTCGAACCGCAAGTTGAGCTTGCACAGGCAGGTCTTTGATGTAAGTCACAAGAATCGAGTTGCGCAACTCTTCCACTCAGGCACTCTTGCTCACGGTGAGAGTCAAAAAAACATCCGTCCAAGTTGGTACTCAAACAAAGAGATCGATGACAAGAAGGAGAAGAGAGATATCGGCACTCGTGCGTCGGAGTCTTGCACCGGGATATGTTTCCGTGTACAAGGCAAGGGCGACAAGTGTCTTTGATATCCTCGTTCACAGGACTGAGTTCAGTAGTAAGTGTCGAGTCTGAGTCAGATAACCAGTCCACAGACTAAGTTCGCTAATCACTATAGTGATTAAGTCTACAACAAAATCTGCGGTCAAGTCCTTCACAGATATTCTCTATCAAAGGTTAAATCCAGCAGAAGTTCATTAACTAATTAAGTCCGGAACGGACACATTTCTTATACTTCTTTGAACCGTTGTACTTTTGCAGAAAATAGGGTCTGAAGAAACAGCGAGTAAGCATATTCTACGCAAAATTTTATGAACTTTTTTCTGGTGTTAGATTTTTATGCAACAACTGGTCAAAAGTTAAGGGAAAAGTTGGGGGGAAAAGTATCTAAAATCTCAAAAAAAATTCTTTTTGCTTATTGACTTTTTCAATAGGATTTTTTTTCTCAACTTTCCAGTGCCGTAATCAAAATTTTAAAATTTTGATTTTATCGAGAGGTACAGCCTATTTAGTACTGATACTTTTATAATTATTACAGCAAAAAGGAATGACTCAAAAAAAATAATCGAGTCAAAAAAAAAACATTGCCGTTCTTTCATGAATCTCTGGACTTTCATAAGTTGGTAGCGCTATCTTTTGATTCTTGTTTTATTCTTTGGTTAGAATACATCGAACAGAAACTTGTTTCTTTACATGGCTCTATAGGTGTACAGTAACGCCACCACTCGCAGCACGTGGCTTTAGCGATATGATTCTGCGTCGCCGCTTTTTTGATAAATCGAGTTAGCTCAGAATTATTTAATTTTAAGCTACAAAAGTTCATCGTACAAAAACCCCTGTATCTCAGCGAATCTTGCGAATTTTTAAAATCGGTAATCAGCATTTGAAAGGTGAGACAAAAACCTATCAGATGGTTTAATGCAATTTTTTCCATAGTTGATTTTACTTAGCCGTTTCCTAGAAGAAACTAATACACTTTTCAATTTTTCAATTTTTTGTAATGTCGTTTTTTGGGATAAGGTCGTTTTTTTGTATGTAAATAATTTTAAAGTATATATCTTAATATATACCGTTGGATTTGTCATAAGAAATCCTAAATATTGGAAGTATCAAAAAATTTTCTAGATTTATTCTGTTCATTTGACACGCCCTCGAACATGAACTTTTCGAAATTTATAAAAAAAAAAATCGAAAAAGTGAATTTTTTTCAATGTTATCGTACTCCTAGGTCAAAAATAATGACGGGTATCGATTCTACGTAAAAAATTACGAAAGAAAACGTCTTGTTTATATAGATTTTACCCTCAGAGCATAGTAGGCAATTTAAATCTTATTTAGCGATGCTGTACAATTTTTGCACCACGTTTTTAAACTTCAAAAAGCTATCGACAGCTATTCAGGGCACCTAGCGACACCAGATAGACAGCAAACTTCATTTTTTTAGTTTAACTAAAGGATTCTGCCAGTGCTCCTAAAATTAAAAAAAAATTTTCCAAAACGAACCGGTCTAACCAACATCGCTAAAATATATGACCTACCGAAGATACACAAGAAGGATTGCCCATTGCGCCCGATCGTTTCATTAACTAATAGTCCGACCTATGACCTATCAAAAATTCTTTTAATGAACTGGTAAGACACATACCCAAGCCAAAATTCAGAGTAGACAATATTTCAACTAAAAAAGATGATTGGGAAATTTCACATCCCAGACGGTTATTGCTTACTATCATTAGATGTTACCTCGCTGTTTACCAACGTTTCGTGTGAACTTGTGATATCAAGCTTAGATAGACGATATAATAAATTGACATCAAGCAGAATTCCGTTTGCCAAGATAATTCATATCACGAGATTTTTGTTTGACAACACCTTTTTGGTGTTTAATAAGACTTTTTATAGGCAAAAATTTGGCTGTGCAATGGGTTCCTGTACTTCTCCGCTTTACGCAATTTTCTAGTTTCTAATTAATTTATTTGTTTTTTACTTTTTTTAGTTTCTAGTTTTTTTTTATTTATATGTACTTTTTCTTGATTTTCTAGTTTTTAGTTTTTTGTTGTTTCGACTTTTACTTGTGGCTGGAACCAGTGTAACTTTTGAACGGAGATACGTATCGAGAAACGGTTCGGCTTTTTTTGAAGGATTTGTGTGTCACATTAAGCGTCAAAAACTTATTTTATGATCCACCGAAAAGTTAAAAAGTTATGATTTTTTTTATCGTGTTGTAAACTCGGTTTTTTTGGAAAAAAAATTTTTTTAAATTTTTTTTTATGTATAAATGAAGGAATTTGTGTACTTTTTATTCGGTATAATGTAAGAGGAGCAGCCAATCTTTAATTTAAGACCAAAAACGTAGAGATTCATGGAATATAAAAAAGTTAGAACTCAAAACAAAAAGTCTTTTTTTGCTCCGTTATAGAGCAAAAGCGGCGATCTGGAATTAGTGTCACTTTTGAACGGAGACATGCAGCGACAAGTGGTTCGGCTTGTTTTGAAGGATTCGTGTGTTGCATGAAACCCCAAAAATTTATTTTATGATCTACCGATTAGTTAAAAAGTTATGCTTCATTGTATCGTTTTGTAAATTGTATTTTTTGTAAAAAAATTTTTTTTTTCATTTTTTCATGTAACAATGAAGGAATTATTATTTTTATTTTTTCATCGGTATAGTTTAAGCGGAGCAGCCAATCTTCAATATAAGACAAAAATCGTAGAGATTCACGGAATATAAAAAAAGTTAGAACTCAAAATGAAAAGTTGTATTTTTTGCTCCTTTATAGAGCAAAAGCGGACGTCTGGATCCAGTGTATTTTTGAACGGAGAACGGAGAACAGTGTATGTTCACGTAGCGTGAAATTGAGCAAGGGAAACTTTTACAAGGGAGTCTTTTACAAAATTATAGAAATCTCTAAGTTTTTTTATAGTTCTGTACACAAAAAATGAAATACAAATTTATCTTTCAACAATCAGACCCCTTCATTAATATCATTTTTTATAAGGAAGCTATTTGCCAATAAATTGGCAGATGTTTTTTTTGTGTTGACTTTTACTTGTTTGATTCGTGTTTTTTTGTTATTTTGTTTTCATACTTTTTACTTGTTTGATTTTAGATTTCAAGTTTTTTTATTTAAATGTATTTTTCTTGATTTTGTAGTTTCTAATTAATTTATTTGTTTTTTACTTTATTTGGTTTCTAGTTTTTTTTTTATTTATATGTATTTTTTCTTGATTTTTTATCTTTTAGTTTTTTGTTGTTTCGACTTTTACTTGTTTGATTCGTGCTTTTTTTTTTTTTTTTTTAAATCTTCAATTTTCTATAATTAATTGATATAGAGTTTTCACATCTTGCAGCTGTTTATAAACAGCTGATTTATTTTTAATTTTTTTAATTTTTTCTTTTTTTTTAATTTGTTTTGTTACTTTTTCTACTTTTTACTTGTTTGGTTTTAGATTTTTAGTTTTTTTTTAAATTTTTTCAAATGCAGGTTTAAGGGACCTTTCCCGCCTTAAGAATGGTTATCGAAATTTTCAAGTTTGACCTTCAAAACATCTTGAAAATTACTCTAAATTGGTCATGTGACTTTGGATTCAGTATTCAATATTTAGTTCAATATTTAGTTCAGTATTCTGAATTTTCTGTTGCAATTTGGCCGTGGCGAAAATCATGTTTAAACGTGCATTGCTCAGTGAACATACACGTTGGTTCAATTATTTTTATTTTCTTATTGAGTATTGAATAATATCGAGAGAAGAAAATAAAATATCAAACGATAATTAATGTTTATCAGTATTTACGTACGAGAAGACGCGCGCGGCGCGCGATATTTACACTGGCGTATTGAATCGCAGCCCCGTGCGTGTGCTCGAGCGTCGTATAAATGTTGTTGTAACTTTGTTGTAAATTCACAAACTTCTTTGCATATTGATTTTTAACATGGTATAGTTTAGATTATTAAATTCAAAAATTTATAATACATTTTTTTTAACCTGAAAAACAAATTCGGTACCTGCTGTTTTTTTTAAAAATTGGGTATTTTGTTCGTTAGTTATATTAAGAAATCGGTGAGGTATCATTTTTTTCTGAAAAAAAATGTAGTATATTATATAAAAAATTGAAAGATAAATTTGTATATCATTTTTGTGTACAGAACTATAAAAAAACTTAGAGATTTCTATAATTTGTTAAAAGATTCCCTTGTAAAAGTTTCCCTTGCTCAATTTCACGCTACGTGTCTCCGTTCAAAGGTACACTGGATTCAGACGTCCGTTTTTGCTCTGTAAAGGAGCAAAAATACAACTTTTCATTTTGAGTTCTAACTTTTTTTATATTCCGCGAATCTCTACGATTTTTGTCTTATATTAAAGATTGGCTGCTCCTCTTGAACTATACTGATCAAAAAATGAAAATAATAATTCCTTCATTTTTACATGAAAAAACGGAAAAAAAAAATTTTTTTTACAAAAAATCCAATTTACAAAACGATACAATGAAACATAACTTTTTAACTACACCGTAGATCATAAAATAAGTTTTTGAGGCTTTATGCGACACACAAATCCTTCAAAACAAGCCAAACCACTTGTCGTTGCGTGTCTCCGTTCAAAAGTTACACTAATTCCAGATCGCCGCTTTTACTCTATAACGGAGCAAAGAAAAGACTTTTTGTTTTGAACTCTAACTTTTTTTATATTCCATAAATCTCTACGTTTTTTGTCTTAAATTAAAAATTGGCTGCTCCTCATACATTATACAGAATAAAAAGTGTACAAATTCCTTCATTTATACATAAAAAAAAATTAAAAAAAATTTTTTTTCCAAAAAACCGAGTTTACAACACGATAAAAAAAATCATAACTTTTTAACTTTTTGGTGGATCATAAAATAAGTTTTTGACGCTTCATGCGACACGCAAATCCTTCAAACCAAGCCGAACCGCTTCTCGATACGTATCTCCGTTCTAAAGTTACACTGGTTCCAGCCCACCAGACGCACACACACACACACATCCATGCAGACAATTGTTCAGAAGTCAATGACGATTCTGAATATGTATACAAAATTGTCCTACGAGTTCTAGATCAAAAGTTGATTTTGACGCCTATCACAAAGCTTCCTCTATGAGGAAGCAATTCCAGGTCAAAATATTAAAACCAAGTTGAGATATTGCAAATTGAAGTCAAAATTTTATTATATTTGATAACTCAAAATTTCGTCATTTTCATCGTTTATGTATATGTTCCCCCATTTGATTCAAAAAAATGTTTATCACATCTCGTGTAGAATGTTGTAACAAACATTTTTGTACCACTCGACGGTCGCTAAAAAGTCATGTGTCACTTATGGTGGGTAAGCCACTCACTTATTTTGGCCACTGGCCCTGGCGCGAGAAGGCCCTAATGACTAACACACACTTACGCACGAGTGATGAGTGTGGGTTCACTCGTGAAAATAATTATCCTCTAGTAAGGTAAGAGACCCGATTACTGGACACAACCAAATGTAGGACATCGTATGAGAATTATACTGATAATAAGATTGTATAAAATTTTTTCATGATTATTATTATTTAGAAGTCACACTAATATCTTAATGCATTGGTAATATACACATGAGTACGTAAAAATATTTTTAGTTAATAAAAAACAAAAATGATAGGTAGGTCGGACGACTGTCCAAGGGGCCACCTGTTCTTCTTACTGATTTTGTTAAGCGATAAGCTCCTCACCTTCAAGAACATTTCTCACTTACTAACAATTTTTTTGGGACCAAATGAAGTTCTTTTATAATCTTTAAACAAATTCTGAATCAATATAAATTTAAAAAAAATCAAAATGATTATTTTTCATTGAAATGTTCAGTGTCTAGCATTAGGTACAACATGACTACAGTTTTGCCTGTTAGTGCTCTGCTACTTGCTATTTTGCTCTGGCTTTTCAGCTCAGATCTTTATAAAGCTATATTTATTTATTTATCATATCTATTTGTATTATACAGGGTGTCCCAAAAGTATGGAAACCTCTGAAAAGCGGCCAAAATAAGCGGGGAAAAAAAAATCGAGAACCCCATATCCGACGTATTTTTTCACGGGGAATCCAATGGTGACCTCGGATTTGACCTTGAACATAACCTCAAAGCTGCAGCGAGTCAAAAATCGATTTTTCAAATGGAAACCCCCATTTTTTATTGTAGATTTGAAAAGAGCGGAAAATTTCACGTCAAAACGTATGTTTTTTTTTTTTTTCAAGGTCATTTTAAGGGCGTTACAGACGCAAATAAAATCGCAATTTAACCTAAAATCAAGCTCAAGTAAAGGCTTTTTTTTTATTGTACCACCTCCAAAATGACCTTGACAAAAATAATAAAATACATACTTTGAAGTAAAATTTTCCGCTCTTTTCAATGGTGCTCTTAAATTTGAACTTGAATATAACCTACACGCTACGGTGAACCAAAAATCGATTATTCGCACGGTGACCCCCATATTTTTTATAACAGATTTAAAAAGAGCGATAAATTTCACGTTCACATATGTATTTTGTTTTTTTTTTAAGTTCATTTAGGAGGCGGTACAGTTTGAAAAAAAACCCTTACTCGAACTTAAATTGGGGTTTCATTTGCGTCTGTAACGCCCTTAAAATGACCTTGAAAAAAAAAAAACAAAATACATTGTAACGAATATATTATTCGTTCGTATTATTATTCGTTCGTATATATTATTCGTTATTATTCGGCCAATTCTTAGAGAAGAACGGGGTCAAGCAACTCTTTGTACCCGCGTACCATCCACAGAGTAATAGCGTCGAAAGGGTCAATCGTACAGTGAAAACCATGATAGTATCATATCTTGGAGATAAACACTCGAATTGGGACGAAAATGTTGCCGAGATTACGTTTGCGTATAATACCGCGGTCCAAGATTCGACGGGTGCAAGCCCAGCTTTCCTGAACTTCGGCCGACAGCCGAGAATCGCAAACAGTCTACGTTTCCGTGAGGAACAAGAAGAAGCCGAAAATATCGATGGAGAGGCCCAAGCCAAATGGAAAGATCATCTGGCCAAAGTACATGAATTTTACAACACCATAAACGAAAGGATCAAAAGAGCTCAAGAGAAGCAGGCAAAATACTACAATAAAAAGCATAGAGAAGTTGATGTGCGGGTTGGAGAACTAGTTTTGCGCCGAAACAGAATTCTATCGAATGCCGCAAATCAAGTAGCTGCGAAGCTTGCTCCGAAATTTTATGGCCCTTTAATTATCACGGCCAAAGTTGGCACGAACATATATGAATTGGCTGATCGCCAAGGAGTACTAGTAGGCCCGACGCATGTGAAAGATTTGAAGCGATTTCACGGAAACAGCGACGAGTTCGAGCAAGATGATGGTGAGATCGAGTCCGACGACGAGGACGAACAGGCCGAAATTCAGGAGAGCACAGAAGAGATGCATCAAGAAGCAAGTCCTCAAGAACAACAAGAAGAAGAAAAACAGAGAGCGAGGCCGCAAGAAAGCCAAATTGAAAAAGGGCCTAGGCCGCGAATCACACGTGCATTGGTTATGAGGCAAAAGAGCCGAACAAAATAACCGGCCGTAAACCAATTACGAAAGCAGGCAAAGACGCGACGGTGTCGAGCGAGCAGTGCGAGACAGCCGAAGATAGCGATAGTGAGTCTAGCAAGCATCAAGGCGACGAGACGTCGAGTCGGCGAATCACACGTGCGGCCGCGCGGAAAAAAAAGCAACAGCCAAAGGGTGTGCAGTAGCCAGCGACGACGACACAGCGGTACAGTTATGAGAGCGACGCAACGCAGCGCCACCGTAGAGGAAAAAGAACTCTACAACGAGCCGGCGAGCGGCGTACGTGCGGCGGCGGTAGGCAGTCTCATCGCAGCCGTGGCGTTCGACACACGGAAACGTGAAAACAAGGTTAAGAGTGAGAAAAAACGAAAATTCGCCATGTCGGACAACAAGTCAAACGGACAAGTGACAATGCCGGAAGAGGAGGTCGACGCCCAGAGTGACGCAGTTAACGTCGAGGCCCCAAATAATGAAAGGCAAGAAAGCCCAAACGACGTTGCAGGCGGCGATCAGGCCGACGGAATGGTGGCAGAGAGACATGCGGCAACAAGCAAAGGAGGCGCGGAGGCCGAAGAAATCGGAAAGGTCGAGGCGGTCAGCCAAGCCTTGGCGGAGTTAGAAATGAAACAAAAGCAAGGAGCCGAATCAGAAATTGCAGCGGCGTGGACCGAGGTAGAAAAGAAATTGGCCTCGGCCCGAGCCCGTTATCTGGACGTTCGTGCAGAGGAAAAAACCGCATTAGCCGAGTTCGACAGCTTCATAAAACGCTATGGAGAAGAAGGTTTGAAATTGGCCGGTGAGTGGTCGTGGAAAACAGACTCATACAAGCAAGAACGCGATGCAGCTTGGCGAGTCATCGTACGCCGAAGAGAAGAGCGGGAGACGCGTGAGTCCCAGATCGCCGAGCTGAAAAGAAAGCAGATAAGGGCCGAACAGGCGAAGAAGAAATTGGAGGAGACCTCGGCAAAGGCCAGGGTGGCGCTGTTGGCGGCTACGAGGGCCTATGAAGATTCGCTCAAAGAGGTTGGCTTTGCAGAAGTGGCGACCTGTAAGCCGACGCACTCTTTGCACAGGCATTTATACACGTGCTCTGTATGCGGCTGCCTAGGAGTGAGAAGAGCAGCAGAATGCCCCCGCAAGGAAGTACATT
Source organism: Trichogramma dendrolimi (assembly GCA_034770305.1). Classification (NCBI taxonomy): domain Eukaryota; kingdom Metazoa; phylum Arthropoda; class Insecta; order Hymenoptera; family Trichogrammatidae; genus Trichogramma; species Trichogramma dendrolimi. The sequence goes on along the minus strand of JAPMIB010000111.1, from coordinate 495,446 downwards.
ACTTCGAGCCACAGCGGAAACGTGAAGTAGCGGCTGAAGGTCCGACTGGGCCGAAGTAAGAAACGCGAGAAGAAGAAGAAAAAGAGTAGGCTGAAGCCTGAAAATAATCTTTGTTTTTTTTTATAAACCTTTTTATAGGATTATTTTTTTTTTTCTTATGTTTTTTTCTTTGGTTATGAGCCTCATAATTTAATTTATTTTATTTCTTTAGTTTTTTTGTTTAGTAAGGGTAATAGTTAAAAATATGAAATAGTTTTTAGATTGGTGTAAGGATCACAGTCTGTAATTTTTTGTTGTTGTTAAGTTGTAAAATTGCGAATCATAGAAGGAAAAAAAAACAAATACAACCTAACCCTTTTCCTGTTCAAGCGAGACTGCCGAATGTAATAGGCACGATGATATACTTTTGTAATTTGCGAACCGTCATTTAATAAAGAAATAATTAATGGAAGTTAGGGTTTGTCACGCCTTTTATAGTACCCTTTTAGTAGCAAGTAGGATAGTAGGGCAGTACAGCCTATACAAAGGTAATAATATCACAAAGTGCAATTGCCATGAGAGAGAGGTTATTGTCGAGCAGGTACGCCGAGGCTACCCTGCGTCTGGAGGGGGGGGGGGGGGGGTTTGTAACGAATATTATTCGTTAGACTCTCTCCCGGCAATTATTAATAAATACAATAATTATAAATATTATGTGATTCTATTTTAGCATGAGAGATCGTCGGCCAACGGGTCGCGGCGCCGTTGGTGTGCGATGAGAGAGGGGAGAGGGTTTTTCGGGGCTCGCGCCTATGAATGACAGGCCGCGAGCTGAGACTGTTACGGGGTGTGATACAGCGTACCGTGTTTATAGGCATACGCTGGCCTTATTAATTAATTGTAAATCCGCGATTGCAAATTAGAGTAAAAGTCGAGTCACGGGTTTTTTGTACAAGTGCCTTACCACACGAGGGTGCCAAGCGAGCCATCCCGAGAGGCCGACTGCCAATTGTAAGTACCTGTTCGACTTAAAAAGTAATCTCTCTCTTCGCACGCTGAGCGGAGCAACGGCTCGCCGAGATCATAGTCGTGCGCGCATATTCTATCTTTGGCATAAGCCAACTAAATCTATTGCTTTATTTATTCACACAGGCCATTGCCTGATTCAATCCTAATTATTTTGTGTATCCTTAGTTTTAATCCTAAATAAATCGATTTATAGTAAAATTAACAAGCGCGACTATTTCCTCAGCTGAACCCAATCTGCTCCTACGTCCCACGGATCCTTTGGATCAACTTCCCGTTATAAAATGTTTTCACGTAAAATTTTCCGCTCTTTTTAAATCTGCAATAAAAAATGGGGGTTCCCATTTGAAAAATCGATTTTTGAGTTGCTGCAGCTTTAAGGTTATGTTAAAGGTCAAATCTGAGGTCACCATTGGATCCCCGTAAAAAAGACGTCGGATGTATGGTTATCGATTTTTTTTTTCCCGATTATTTCGTCCACTTTTCAGAGGTTTCCATACTTTTGGGACATCCTGCACACACGTGTTACGATAAATTTATAATAGTTATTTTTTGAGTTTCAATTTAAGGTAGAAATATATTGAGTTAACTTAAAAATACCAAATCACCACTTGTATTCATTAGACTATTATTTTGTAAAAGCTTTTTTTCATTTTGAAAAAAGATAAACTTTGATATCTTATTTTATTATTAATTGATAAGTAATTATGAAAAATAGTGAAAAAATTTCAGAAATTAATTTAAAACTGCACATTGATCTTTTTTTTTCAAATTTTATATTTAAATAAATATCTTTTATGTTGGTTTCTTTATTTACAATTTTTTAAATCAATTTCATTCTTAATTCAGCTTACTTAACCCATTCAGTCCGGGACGGACACATTTGTTATACTTTTTTGAACCGTTGTACTTACTTTTGTTGAAAATTGTGTCTGGAGAACTTGCAAGTGAGCATATTCTACGCAAAATTTAATGAACTTTCTGAATACAGTGTCAGATTTTCGATATAAGAAACAGGTCAAAAGTTATGGATGTTTTAATCCAAAAAGGCGTGATTTCGAAATGGTACTTTACGATACTATTGGCATAAGTATACTTATAATACTCGCTACGCTCGGGCCCTAAACTACGCTGTGCCAAAAAGTGTCCCCATGGCACGAGTACCGTACAAAATTTTATAGCACTGTGCTAAGTTCACATTTATGGCACGCTTTTCGGTGACATAAGTCGCACTTTCTGGTACGGCAAAGTGAGGTTAGCGCACGAGCGTATGCGAGTGCGATGCGAACGTAGCGGTGCCATAATGTGCGACTTATGCCACCGAAAAGCGTGCCATAAATGTGAACTTATGCCACACAGTGCTATAAAAAAAATTTTTGGTTCTTTTCGAATTTCCACATGAAAATCTCTTAAATCCCGGCGTCTTCGGTACAAATAAAGCGTCCATGGGTCCTTCTCTTAAAGTTATAATGGTTTGAATTAGTGAAATATAATTTCAAGTACAAAAAATGGCGACTGGAACACGAAAAAATATAAGAAATTGTAGGAATTAAATTTTACTGATGAATGAGTTCTTTGATAAATTCTATGAATCCATCGTTTTCGTGTTAAAAATTCCAAAAGTTTCCTCATGTATTTTCGTGTTCCATTCGCCATTTTTTGAACTTAAAATCATATTTCACTTTATTTGTACCGAAGACGCCAGGATTTAAAAGATTTTCATATGAAAATTCGAAAAAAAGAAAAATTTTTTTTTCGAAATCACGTTTTTTTTGGATAAACCTATTCATGACTTTTGACCCGTTTGTTATATCGAAAATCCAACACCGGATTCGAAAAGTTTATCAAATTTTGCGTAGAATATGTTTACTTGCAAGTTCTCCAGACACCATTTTCAGCAAAAGTACAACGGTTCAAAAAAGTATCAAAAATGTGTCCGTCCCGGACTTAAGTGGTTAACAAATTTTCAACATAAGCGTGTAAAGGGGGAGGCCAGGTGCGGTGAGTGCGAAGTCCAGCTACTAGTTCGACTTCTATTGGACAGACGTACAGGTCGCATTTCGTATGTCCAAGGACTGGTACTTGAGCATGCAATCTTTATATTTTAATTTCTTTAGCATTTCTGCTTCAAAATTATCATAAAGAGTCTCAAATGTTCTGTTAAGTATTGAGTGCATTTATATTGTACCGCGACAAAGTACGACGCATGTGGTGCGCATGAGCACACACAAGTACAAAGTGTGAGGCGTGTTTGAACCAAGCGAGCACCATAGAGCTGTCAGATACTCCGTATAGAAATGTTCCTTAATAAACTTAGTCTTTATTATTAATATAATAAAATAAATTGTTGTATTTATTTCCACTTCCTAACATGTTCCCTTTAGACATAAACTATATCCTGTAAGTGCTTATATTTGTTAATAAGCTCACTTGGTGGTTTATAATTCCAATATCTTGCAACTCGGCTACTAACTGTCCAGCGACTGGGTCTTTTACCTTATATATTCACACACTACACGCACAATAACAACTTGTCAGTAAATCTTGATTGAAAACTCTGAACAGATTTGCGACTTGCTGCTCGTGGCTTCTAGGTGTGAATTTGCTACGTGACCAAATTGTTGATAGCAAAAGTTTTCATTTACGAAGTCATTTAATTCTATTGCTAAGAGCAGTATAGTCATCGACATTTATGGATACCATCCATAAATGTACTACCAGGTATTAAATAAAGAGAGTTGCCTCAAAAAATTACGCTCAATGGAATCTTTCGAATTTACGTTACACTACAAATCTTGACGCACAAAAATCTAGCCTAGTTGCTAACTCACGTAATTTTTCTGTACTTTCTCCAATTTTCTTGTTTCATTGCCAACAGTCTGCATTGTATATTTAAATAATAACGTCTTTCGTATAAAGCCCTTATTCCTTTTTTTCTCATTTTTATGTGCTCTTGATTGTAAACATTTTTTCTTTCACGAATTTTTTTACAGAGTTTTTCAAAATTTCTGTGTTTAGTTACACAATTGAAAGGGAACAATTAAAATCAATAAAATATCATATTTATTTCATAAGAAAGTACAGTAATAAGTCACTAGTATACTTTTTTTAAAGTTTTTATTGTATTAAAAGTCTTTATTAAAAAAAAAGTTTAATTTTAACACTTATAACATATCGGATTTGATATAATTTGTGACGGTGGCTTCGCCGTGCATACCGTCCGTGACGGCTTTTCCTTGGCCTGGTCGGCTTTGCCGATGAACGGCGCGCCAGACGAGCGGATGCTCGTCGCCGACCAGAGTCCGGCTAGCTAGGTGGAGTGGGAAAGGGGCACGAAAAGTCTCACGGTCGTCGGGGTCTTGGGCTCGGCTTGCCTCCGAGAGGGAACGCCGACGGGTAGGGAGTGGGGACTCCGTTGAGCTGCCGCACTGCACCTGTAGAGAATGCCTGAAAATGATCGAAATCGCGAGAGAGAGAGGAAAATGATTATATTGGGGAAATTAAATAACAACACTGATAATTTAAGTTAAGTAGTACAGCGATTTATTAAACATTAGTCTCTTTTACGTTCACGCACACCGAGCCGGAGCTCACACACTAACATTCACACCGGCGCGTACGCGAGCTGCGTTGTCGCACGAGGGTCGGCACGAGGCACGGATATAACAAAGATACTCACGTGGTGCCTCACACACGAGGTCCATGACCACACGGGTAGACCTCCTCGTCGCCGGGGTCGTACAAGGCCGTACGTCCTCCTCGGATCACGCCTGTTGGACACAGACGTAGAAGGGGTGGGCCGGGTCGGCAGTCTGGTCGCAGGACTCGAAGAGGGCTTGGTGCGCAGAAAGGATCGCTAGCACGCACACTCGATGCTCGTGGCCACCAAATGCACGCAATGCACTACTACACCACTCTCTCGAATCAATTGCACTCCAGCACGCCTCACACTTACTCGCTACTTTCAAACTCCACGTTCACCACTGACAACAGTAATTAGCGTCGCGCGTTCGCGTATCGAGCTCTACTCGCTATCGCAGGCGAACGATAAGTCTCTTCGCTCTCTCACTGCTCACACTCTACTCTACTCCTCTGCACACGTGCAAGTCCATCCTTGCTCCGAATTTGCAACATGTAGCCAGGCACGGGCCGCTCGCGCAGTCACGTGGTACCACGTTCGCGAGGGGCCGCAGTGGTACCGGCTACAATCGTTTCAACTCATTCACACATTCACGCGAACACTCCGAATTGGACGCGTCCATGACACGCGTCGTGCCTGCAAGAGTAAAGGTCGAGTTCAGAGTACTAGTATAAGGGTCTCTCGACCTAATTCAATCAGCTTTTGACTGTTCGACTTGGTACAAGTGAGAATAGAAAAGCGGATCGACTTTTGACTGTTCAACTTTTCAAGTTGGAACAGAAAAGTGATCGGATTTTTTGTCACTCAACTCCCACGAGTCAAGTGACAGCCAAGCATGCCGAGCCAACAACGACGTCATCGTCCATACAACCATCACTTCCTTGGAGAAGACTAACCTTGCTGAGGACTAGGTCTCCACTGCAGACGGTCACCATCGGTCACAGCCAGCCATCCTACATAATTGGACAGCCTGCATCCAAAACTCGTCCTTTTCAGGACTACACGTAGAGTTGCAAAACTTTATAAAATGTCGACGCCACTCTGCAAAATCTTGCATACTCGCTCGAAGTAGTCCCCTCCACAATCCATTGTACAACATGTGCATCGGATTTGTTTCGAAGTTGTAGCCAGGGATCTTGTACGAGGTGTCGGAGATATTTGGAGTATACCATGTCTCTGAGATAGATAGCACGTCGATATTTAATTCTTCTTGAAAGTTTGCCAAGAACTCAATGTGATCTTTGATAGAAAAGGCATTTATTTGAACAATTCGAAGTTTATTATTATTATTGTTAAAACTGGAATTAAGACTTGGACAGGTACGATTTAGCGAAAGTGACTGCTCGTCACGCGAAAAATTTCAAAGGATCTGCTTACGATCGGACTCGGTGACAATGCTGATTACTGGCGATAGTTCGTTCTTGTGAATACGAAAACCTTCTTGAGAATGGAGCACCTTCCCCGCTAGAACACAGTGGCAAAGAAGGTGCAAACATCGCCTAGACCCAGGATAAAGAAAAAGCCTAAGACGACCCGGTCGACAACGGCGAAGAGCGGTAATATCCCCCACAACCTGCTACGTAGAACAAGAGGGGTAGGGATAAAGATGCTGTAATGGATCCTAAGCCAGACAATGGTAGCCCTCTGAACCCAGTTGGATGGCGCCGCCGAGCTGGATCTAGACGCGCTTAGCTCTCTGCGAAAAGCCTTTGCAGGGACACAAACTGCGTCGTCCCCTGCTGGACCAGCTGGCTGCTAAGACCATCAAGCTAGAGCGCATCCGCAAAAGAAACAAGGTTCTCCGATGCTACCGGTGTTTGGAGCACAGGCAAATGGCAGCCCGATGCAATGGTCCAGACCGCAGGGCGTGTTGCCACTGGTGTGGTCAGGATGGGCACATGGCAAAAAATTCGCCCTCCTGTCTTCTCTGCCGGGGTTACAATGCAAGGACCCATGCTTCGTTGATTGCGGGCTGCCCGCTCGCGCAGAAATTTGAGCGAGGTTTATAATGGAAGTAGAATAGATTCGCTTCCTCCAACTCAACCTCAACCACTGGTAGCGGCCCAAAATTTGGTCTTGCGGACGGCGGAAGTTGAACATAAATTTGGAAATCCGTTGCGACAAGCACAGGCCCCTCATGCCACCACACACCTGGATTTCGGATGCTGACAACCAAGCGGCAATCTGGGTGCATGGGGGGGGGGGGGTGCCCGTCCAACGGTGCTCCTCTGGACAGAGTCACTTTTACACCTGGGCGCAGATGGCTGGAATATATATCTTCAGTATATAAGCGCCCCCTAAACTCTCCTACGAGGAATTCACCGGCTTCCTTTCCAACATTGTTGACAAGGCCAGAGGAAAACCCCTGATCCTCGTGGCTGGCGACTTTAATGCCTGGACGATAGAGTGGGGCAGCAGGAAGACGAAGCCGAGGGTCGAGGCGCTGTTAGACGCCTTCGCTCCCCTGGATGTCCTCGTGCTGAACACCGGTTCGAGACCGACGTTTGTTGGTCGACGGGAAGGATCTATAGTTGACCTTACCTTTGCGGGCGACTCGCTCTACGGTTGAGTCAGATCTTGGCGTGTAAGCGATATCTACACAAGTAGCGACCACCAAGCAATTGTGTTTGAGATCCTCCTCGAAAAGAATCAAAGTATTAGCCGCCATCCGGTGGGTAACCGCCAGTGGAGTGCACGAACTTTCGACGGTCACGGTGTAAAAAACACACACACACACACACACACACACACACACACACACACACACACGCGCGTCGACAAGCCAGTACTGCCCCCGGGCACAGAAGACCAATCAAGCCCGCCGATGATGAGGATACTACAGCTAAACCTCAATCACTGCAAGGCTGCTCAGGACCTCCTGAGCCAAACCATTCTCGAGCAGCGCATCAACGTGGCCGTAAAGTGTGATCAGTATAAGAACTTAAATCCACCTTATACATGGCTGGCCGATGCCAACAGCCAAGCTGCGATCTGGGTGCAGGGAGGGGAGCGCCCAGCAAGGCCGCGTCCCTTTTTCACCTGGGCCCGAATCAACGGAATCTACTTTTTCAGTGTCTACGCATCACCAAGACTCGCTGATGTAGAATTTTCCGCTCTCCTCACCAACATCATCGAGGAAGCCTGGAACAAGAGGCCGCTCATCTTCGCGGGCGATTTCAACGCCTGGTCAACGGAGTGGGGATGCCGAGTGACGAGACAGCGTAGCACCATCCTCCTAGACGCGCTCGCCACCCTCGAAGCTGCACTGCTAAATACCGGTGACACACCAACATTCGCCGGTGCACTGGGCTACTCGGTCATCGACCTACCTTCGCCAGCGACACACTCGCTCCCCAAATAACATCATAGACCGTAAGCGAGCTCTACACGCATAGCGACCATCAAGCCATCGTGTTTGAGTTAGAGACCGTCAGACCGCCTAGACCTATGACGCGCCAAAGCTGCAAGTGGAACCCACGCACCCTCGACTCAGAATCCCTCTCAGTCATGATGGCCAATGCTGCGGTTCCACCCGGGCCCACAGAAGAGATGGCAACGAGGCTCATGACTGCCATTATCAGTGCATGCGACGCGTCTATGGCCAAGACAAGTGGACGACGCCGTCGTTGCGCGGTGTACTGGTGGACAGGGGAGATCGCCGACCTCCGGTGCTCATGCCTGCGAGCGCGAAGGCTCGCCCAGAGAGCGCGCGGTCGGCCAAATGAAGGCGCCTGCCAAGCGAGCTATGCCTCCGCAAGACGTCTCCTGCGCGCTGCTATCAAGACCAGCAAGTGCCTATGCTGGAGCGAATTGTGCGATGAGGTCAACGGGGACGTATGGGGAAAACCATACGATACTGGCATGTCCCGTCTCAGAGGACCGAGAGAAAATTCACCAAGCTCACCGTCCATGGTGCACCGCATACTGGCTGCTCTCTTCCCTCGTGTGCCTGACGAGCCAGCTCTGTCACCACCACACCAGGCAGGAGCAATTGTACCAGTCGTCACCCTTGAAGAACTTCGAAGAGCATGCGGGAGGATCAAGGATCACACTGCGCCTGGGCCGGACGGAGTACCAAACTCCGCTATCAAGATCGCCATTGCCACGCACCCTGACATCTTTTTGCAGGTGTACACGGCGTGCCTGCGGTCCGGTGTCTTTCCAGCGTGCTGGAAAAGGCAGAGGCTTGTTCTGCTGCCAAAGCCAGGCAAGCCACCCGAAGAACCATCGTCGTATAGGCCGCTCTGTATGATTGACACAGCGGGCAAGATTCTCAAAAGAATCATCTGCGACCGCCTTGAAGCCACTACTGAGAGCTCTGGGAGCCTCTCAGATCACACAACTCCTGTCCGGGCATGGCTTCTTCAAAAGCCATAGCCAGCGCTATGATAACACCCTTAGCGCACTCTGTGCGGCCTGCTCAATCACAGTAGAAGACGCGGAGCATGTGTTCTTTCGCTGCCCGCGGTTCCACGAAGAGAGGGAGAGACTCCTACAAGTCCTCCAAGAAGAAATCGAGCCTGAAAACATCGTCAGGCTCATGCTCGAAACCGCAGGCAATTGGATGGCGGTAGCGTCTTTCGCGCAATCAGTCGTCACCAGTCTGAGGCAAGAGGCGCAAGAGGTGTGAAAACGATCCGGACGATGCTGTCAGAAGTAGACGACGCTTCTGGTTCCCGAACCCGTAATTTTTGTAAGGTGGACGGGGGATGTACGGAAAAGACACAGATGTAGCAGAGAAGCTCTATAGAACTCCCACCGAAGTAATGTTCAACGACGGTTCCCTGTGGGGTACTCGTTTCGAAGGGCCACTGGCTGCAGAGTTCACTCTACCCACGTCCACAAAAAAAAACGCACACACGGTCAAGCAATCGACCACCTGCAAAAAATTAACATCGAACCTCTTCGCCAGCTCTTCGCACTTGTCGACGTCTCCTTGGCTGATGCTGGTTCGCTTTCAATGCTCAAGTCTCGCTCGAGCTTGTCTGCAATTCTAGCCTTTATCGGCTTACTGCTTTCGGCAGAAACCAAAAATCAAATTGGCCTAGGTGGCTCTCGCACACAACTCTGCAACTAGTGTATTTTTTGACAAAACTTACCTTGCTTCTTGCACTAATAAACTCGGTTTCGATGCTTGAATTGATGTACTTGAGTTCTTGAAGTAATGAACCTACTAATTGAAAGTGACATATGAGTTCGATCGCCTTGCCCAAAATTGTGTTTGAGACTATTGATGTTCTGAAGAAGGTTACGTGACTCTAATACTGTAGTTTCAACAATTCGCTCAGAATGTTACCATAAATAAGGGGCATTTTGCAAAACCGTGAAAAGCCAGAAAAGGCAATCAAAGAAAAAAATCTATCGCGCAAAATGTACATAAAAGGCTCATGGAAACAGCTCAGTGAATGATTATAATTTTTTAGTGTTGAAAAATTCATTTAAAGAGGATAAAAAATCCTACTAGAAAACGAAATGAATTTTCTTCCGATTTTAAGCTCTCATTGAACCTCTCAGGGGCTAAAAATTTCAGAAATACAGAAAAATATTACCTTTGCTCGGATAATTACATTATTTCTAATCGTTTCAACTAACATACTTATAGATTTTATTACTTTTTTGAATTTCTAGTGAAACAAATGATTTAAAAGGTGGACTTCTTCTGGAAGTTTCGTTGAAAGGTATGCTTTGGGACAGAACAATAGGATATTACTTTTTATCACTAATGGAAATAGCTCAATCTGGAGAGGTAAGAATTGACACTATAAAATTATAGTTAACATTTACGTCTTAATTCGCATACAGGACTAGTAATGTTTACTAGATTGTAAAATATCTGGCTCCAAACCCATGGATTACTAGTTTATGATCTAAAAATAATATCAAATAGTTTAAAGCCTGAAGACAAGTGCCCAGTTTTTGCTGATTTTCAAAATTACTTTTTTTGTAGATATTATTAAAAATTTTTATACCATATGCTTCCTCAATTTGTAAATATGAACCAAGGATAATTTGAGAGTCAAAATTATTAATTTGCATTTCCAGTGTTTACAAAAATGTAAAGGAAATAGCACTCCGATGCATGGTTTTAAATGTCACTGTTGAACCTATCACAGAATAATTCAAGGTCATATTTTGTGACGATGTCACTGGTGACAAACGCGAGTCGTCTATGTGTGAATGCCCCGTGTATGCATGTAAGATACGAACGATAGACCATACAGGGTGAAGGAAGAGCTAAGCGTATCTAACCTCCGGGTGCCACAGCAGGATAAGGCACGTGCCTAAGTTATCGACCGAACGAGCGACGCGGTAAGAAGTCGCAACCACGGCAGCAGCAGTGGCAACAGTAGAGCAGAACAACGATTAGTAAGGCGAGTCTCGACGTGTGACGACGCTATTAATTGTTACCGCGCGACTCGTAGAGAAGCACACGTTGAAGTCCGAAGCTAAAAAGTACGCGTTGAAGCACAGCAGTGAAGGTGGGGGGCACAGCAGTGAGGTTCAGTGAAGTGCACAAATAGAGTGCGAAATCGAGAATCTAGTGCAAAAAGGAGAGTCCGAGGCTACGTTAGACCAGCTGCAGCAAACGAGTCATCTTTATTCGTGCCACGTGTGGTGTGCGTAGTTCACGAGCTGTGTTATTTTGCGAGGACCGAGGTTGCCAGAGAACGAGAGTGGTGCGAGTGCCTACGAAGCCGAAGCTGTGTCGCCCACTGAGAAGCGGCGCCGATCCACATCTAGTGCGAGCCACAAGAAGGAGATTCAGTCGGTGGCTGAGAAACGATGCCGATCCACACTCAGCCAGCGAGGTGATTTGGCGAGAGAGCCGTGGCGCTGATCTGCACAATTCCCGGACTTGGACCACCTCACCTCCAGCACCAACAGCGAAGCTGAATGGCATCCCAAGTTCACGTCAAGAACATCGTAAGCGTTAGCAACTTGTAATCTGTATTAAGTTTCTTGGTCGGTCATGTGTGTGAGTTGCGTATGGTATATCGGTGTAAGTGAGCTTATACGTAGCGCATCGTAGTCGTAGTAATTTGGCATTTTGTGTCCGTCGTCGCGCAGTCGAGTATTTGTCTGAGGCGAGAAAGTCGCTATTGCGTCGCGCGCATTCGGTGCCATAGACCGGCCATATTTGCGTTTCACCGTATGCGTAAGCATAAAGCCCGTGAAGCCGTCGCTGGCCGAGCGGCGCGAAGTAACTTCCGCGTAGTTTTTCAGCACGTGTCACGAAATCAGGACTCGAACCGAGCACGTGTTGTGACCTTGTGATTCCCCTTGGACTTTCATGAGCGAGCTCACGTGGTATTAGGCTTTGTGTACAGTGACACGGAGACGTGCGAGTGCAAGTGCCCGGCACGATATAGGGATTCGAGCCAAGCGCGTGTTGCGACTCTATAGTTTCCCCTTGGACTTGATTGCGCGAGCACTTTTAAGGTAATTTGACGTCACGACAAAGTATTTTTTGACACTTTCTTGTAAATTAAGTGTGATTGAGTAATAATTTAGAAATCTTTAAGAATCAATAACTTTGACTTTTCCTTGAATAATGAGTGACTATTGATTTAACATAACTCCCTCTTGTGGTCATTTCGCGAACCTTTTTCCACATTTTCAGCATGTAGGCGCATTTGATGGAAGGTTCGACCACCTTTTGAGGAAAGACGGCCGTACAGGGTAACCGGAACCTCATCGATAAATAATAGGACTGCAGGATGAGCACTGACTACGGTCCAGACCCTCGCAATCTTAATATTAAGATTTTACTGTCAACACAAACACACGCGAAACATTGAGAGCACACGTAACATCAAATTGACAAGCTGACATCTTCAGAAACCTAATGCAATCATAGTCAGAGCGACAAACGATGGAGCTAAGTCGTATAAAGACATCCTCTGGAAGTTCTACGCAGAACCAACGCTCCAAGATTGAGTCCAAAAAAAGTTCGCTGTTAATCGTTTTTAAAAATTGAAATAATGAACTTATCGACAAACGGCTACGTACTTTAATTACAAATATAATTTTGAAGTTTCAATTAAAATTTCAGCTTAATCGGTTAATTGTTTTTTGAGATATCGTTTCAAATCTTTTTGGGCTAAATAAAGGTACTATTGAAGTACTCTAAAACATTTTTTTATTACTCTTACTATAAATATATGTGGAAATTCGAGAAACTTTTAACTATTAAGCAACCAATGTAGATCTCGTATTGAACAGGATATAATTATTAAAACGGGAAGTGTGCCTATACTTCTACTAGTATAAACTATATCGAACGTCATCATGCATACAGATGTGTGTAAAAGGCTAGACCTCGGTATGCATCGTAAATAGATGAATAAAGAATGTACAGTGGTCACTGCGGGGAGAGTAGCAGGGTAAGGGGGGCCTATAATAAAATATATGAAGAGAGTTATTTCTACGAACCTCTGATAACAAAATTATATGAGATTTTCCAAACTATTTAAAAAAGAACCAATTGACTGTTGTTCACAAAAATCAAATGTAATGATAAGTAAAGGGACTAAATATTTAGCAACTACTGTTAAATATTTATATAATTTTTTTTTATTTTCAATATTGAAGACCTACATCCAGCAACACCGCAATGTTCACATACACAATGAACGTCTGCTGTCGGCTCGGTGTTATGACATGCAGTCACTATACGTAACCTTCACGTTTACTTTAAGATTGGTTTCTCATTGAAATTCGGTATAGTTGCATTTCAATATTTTTTTCGATTATCAAAAGGTGCGGTACCATCTAGCCAGCAAAGAATAAAAAAAATATTAAAAAATAATTTCAAAAAAAATTATAGTAAAAAGAAAAAACTACTATATGTTTCATATAAAGCGTACACATTGGATCTTGGGTTTGCGAGAAGTGTTTGAAAAATGTAAATATATGAATTTGAAGAGTAAAAACTTCCCTATTTAATGGACTTAATCTTGTGATTATGCGTGACAATAAGTTTAAATGGTTTATGGTAGAAAGTGGTAGTTTGAAAAAAATTGAAAGGTTATAGAAAAATCTTTTGTACAAAGGTAAGAAAATAATTTATAATGAATTTCCAGCAACTTTTTAGAGCTAATAAGTGCTTTAATAAATTTTAATTAAAGATTAAAAATAAGTTTCAGAATTTTGAGACCCTAAGGTTTTTTACAATAAAAATGTTGGTAACCAAAAAAAGATTCGAGCATCGAGTTCGACCGTGATCGAGTTGAGGATCTTTCGACATTAACATGAAAAAGCAATCTTTAACAGAATTTTGTCGCTTTGACCAAAATAATAAGCTGCTTTCATCGTTAATTGCATGCTTACTCATAAGAAGGAATGCTGTACAATAAAAATTTTCATTTTGAAACGTTTATCGTCGCCAAGGTTGACGACTACGTTGATCAGAAGGTCGGGTGGCTTTACACCTGCGTGCAATGATAGAGATAAGGTAGATGAATAAAGGACACGAGGGTTAAAAGTAGACTGTGTGCGCTTTATTCAATGCCGATGCAAACGAGTTGGGGGTTCGATCGAGAGTGAGTGACTGAGTACGGCGCAGCGTGCGGCGCGACGATTGGTGTCGGTTAAGAAGGCAGCGCACAGGCTGCGCGTAGCGCTAGTGATGCGTACGGGAGAGTGGCAGTAGGCACAATTTGAAATACAAAAACCACACTTGTCCAGCTCTAAAGTTTCAGAATCGAACCTCTGATACCTTGACTCAAGCCGATGTGCTGCTTTCATCATTAATTGCATGCTTACTTATTGAAGTGAAACTTCTTTAGTCACGTTAGGCATGAGGGGTAAACCTGTAAAAACCGAGCGTACGGGCGAGCGGAGACCAGCGCGATAATCGTAGGAATATAGACTGTATACAGACAGGGTACTTCTATGCCGTCTGTGCTAGCAGCTGCTAGCTATCCGCATCGGTTGCCGAGTTTTTTACAAAAGCGTTAAAAGTCTGAGCTCAATGAACAATTTGAATTTTCAACTAATGTTTTTAGTGCAGTAATCAATAATATAAATGATAAATTTAACCTGCACGACCAAAATAATGATGAAGAACTTAACAATGATAGTGGGCATATAGACTGTATACAGACAGGGTACTTCTATGCCGTCTGTGCTAGCAGCTGCTAGCTATCCGCATCGGTTGCCGAGTTTCAGGCGCGCATCTACTGCTACGTGCTCGGCACTCATGTCTACGCAACGTCTACGCAGCGACTTGTAACTGTCTCTCTTGCACACGCTCTTGATTGTAAGCTAGTTGAATTAGGGCAAGATTCCGATTGTCACATTCGACAAGGCAATTCGCCGCTAAACTTGGCTCTATAGGGCGGACACGATGAGGTGATCTAATCACTACTGAAAAGTGGTGCCGATCCGAATTTTGCGAATAATAATCATTAATACAATTGGCTGTCTAAAAAATAAATCAAAAGCATAAAAAAAATTAAAGTTAAACAAGTCACAATGTTATGTACAAAGTAGTCTTAAGTTTCACTTCTGGTGCTAATTTATGTAAAATGCAATCTACAGAATCTAACCACCAGAAGTAAAACTTAAGAATACTTTTCTTCGGTTGAATTTTCATTTTGGAATTTTCTTAAGCTCTTCACGATTTTGAATTTTTGTTTTTTTTTTTTAAATGCTGGCTAGTAAAAATTTGGATTTGAAATACAAAAACCACACATGTCCAACTCTAAGGTACCAGAGATTCGATTCTGGTGTCGGTTCGTTTTTCTCCTAGTGTTAAATAAACAGTAGTGGAATTTTCTTTTCTTGACACAACATCACATTTACAGCATCCATTAATACTTGTGTGACTTTTTGTGTGAGTAATGAACGATTTTGCTGGAATATCACATATGAAACATCTGATTTCTATTTTGAAATCATTTGAATCAAGCACTAATCCATTTTTTAATAAGTAATTCATATCCAATATGAATTGGTCTAAATATTTATTAGTATCCTTTGGTTTAGCTTTTCTATAGAACAAGACTACAGCAAATGGTTTGTAGGAACTTGGTGCCGATTCATAAAACACTCTACATAAAATAGGCCACAAATTTCTTGAAGAGGATTTTTTGATTTTTACTCCATCTATATTGAAGTCTAATCTTAAGATTTTATCTTGGCGCACATTTACATTAAGGGGACACACCTGTGTTATACCCTGTAAATGAAAAAACTTGAAATTAATATGATATTTTTACAATTTATTAGTTTTGATGTAAAAATCTGTTTTTTCAATACTTTTTACATTAAAAAATATGATTTCAGTGCCTAAAATCATTTATATTAGTCCAGGATTCATCTATAATGTTTTATTCTTTTTCAATCCTTTGCCGCATGATCCTGAATGCTATTCTTGACCAATTTGAATCCTAGAGGTCTTAAAATAAAGGTAATAAAATTCTCTACCATTTAAGTGGAGCAGAATTTTTACTTCATTACTTCTTTACTTCATCAGTCTCCAAGTATAGCTATTAGCGTTCATGAAATAGTTATTTTGGGCTTTTTTTTTGGATTTGAGTGTGCAAACAATTTTTGAAGCCCTAATTAAAAATTCTGCTCCACTTAAGTGGTAGAGAATTAAATTACCTTTCTTTTAAGACCTCTAGAATTCAAATTGGTCAAGAATAGCATTCAGGATCATGCGGCAAAGCTACTAAAACCTGGAAAAATCAATGTCTCAGAATAAGACAATTAAAATTAACATTCTCAATTATACCACTGACATTAAATTATTAGTTTTATACCCTCTATTGATGCATTGTTAACTTTTTTTGTCATTATCTTGCTGCTACAGCATCTGTGTATAGCAGATGATGTTTTAGGCTATGCAAAACATAACCCCACCTGTCAAAATAATAAGCATAGTGGGCAACACAAACAACACAACATGAACCTGAAATCAGTGAACTTTCATTACATTTTTGTGAATAACTTTTTATACAAAATAGATAGAGAAACGCGGTTTGAAAATTTAAAAACTAGAAAAGATTTCCTTTCTAAATAAAATATTTTAAAAAAATCGATTTTTCGACCCGAAACACAGGTGTGTCCCCTTAACACATGACTTTAAACCACTTTGAATACCCAAATAAGTATATTCACCTGGTGAATCGTTAGCTCCTATCATAGTTTCTATAGTGTACAGCGACTTACAAGTGTTAAGGAATGTTTTTGAACATTTAGGTAAGTCTGGTAGAGCTCTTGATCGCAAAATTTTCAAAACAGAATCTAAATGTTTTTTAGGAATTTTGCATTCCAGTGCCCATATTTTCAATTGTGAAATTTCATCTAATTTACCTTGATTTTCTATTTCACCTAGATTTTCTATTTCACCTTGATGATCAAATTCATCTTGATTTTCCATTTCACCATAATCTTCAAATTCATCTTGATTTTCTATTGCACCATGATTTTCAAATTCATCGTCACTTACATTGGCACTAGAACTGTGTTCACTTATATTATTCCACACATCATTATCAGAATTACTATCATTGTTAATATGTTCACTATCATCATTGCTTAATTCATCATTATTTTGATGCACTTCATAAATGTCATTATCACTACTATGCCCACTATCATTGTTAAGTTCTTCATCATTATTTTGGTCGTGCAGGTTAAATTTATCATTTATATTATTGATTACTGCACTAAAAACATTAGTTGAAAATTCAAATTGTTCATTGAGCTCAGACTTTTAACGCTTTTGTAGGTATTTTATACACCTATGCTTTCTCACGCGTTTCAACGAGCGTTCCATAATTGAATATTTCAAATTTAATAATAAACAAAAGTATAGTAATAGTCATAAGCCTATACTGCATTACAATACACAAGCAACAGGAAAAAAGTTACACTTTGTAACCTGCAAGCAACTAGCCGGCACGTGGTGACGTGCCGTCTGCACGTGCATTATGGTGCTTTCACACTATACGGCTTGTTACGAGTGGCGCTGATGTGCAGTTAGGCTCACTATTGTGTATGCCCCTTGTAGTACCCGTGTGTTGGTTAGTCGCGCAGCGCGTTCACCTCTCGTTAACTCTCCGTGATACTTTTGAATAGTAGGTCAACCACCATATACAAAGTATTTGTTGTATTTGTATTATAGAATAATACAAGTCTATTATTTGTTGATGTGCAGCAAAGTGGTTTAATTATTTTTCATCAGTTCATGAATCAAAGCAACTATCCCTGTCATCTGCGAAGTAGAGAAGTAAGTATTCTACACTTAGTATAATCAACCATCTTCGTACCAGTGTCATAATAGTAGATTACATCACATGGCACGAAAGTTGAATTTCCGGGCGTGCGGGTTATGGCGCCGAGGCGAAGCCGAGGCGTCATAAAAAGCATGCCCGGGAATTCAACCTTCCTGCCGAGTGATGTATACAATTTTTCTGTATCCGCCGAAAGTTAAAAGTATATAAATTAATGAAAAATGATTGACATGATAGATCTAAAAATGCAACCTCGTTGCACAGTCCGCTAAAAGCTTTCGAGCCATGCGCTTGCAGCGCGCTCTTCTGACTTTCACATCATTATCATGAATTCGCCGCCAATCGATCGCGAGCCTCTGATTGTAACCTTTTTCTTCATCTTGAGCAAAAATATTACAACTACTCTTAACGATGTCTAGTCGCGCGTTAAACTGGGACCAAGTAAAAACTTTCATGGATGAAGCACCTGACTACACATACTTAGCTACAAAGGTAAACATATTATTATATGCATTATGTTTAAATTATCTTTTTCATGTATTTTTAATATTTCTCATTTTTTTTATTTAGGTTATTTTATTATTTGGAATATGTGGTGCTCTTCGAAGCTGTGACATTTATGACATGCTTGTAAGCGATGTTCACGATATGGGCAACCAGTTTTTTATCTACTTACAATAACCGAAACAATAATCCAATCAATTTTATCATTGACGAGCTGTACTACCAGAAAGTGAAAGATTACATTGAACTAAGGCCATCTAATTTCCCTAGTGCTAAATTTTTCATAAAATTTTCCAACGGAATGTGCATTCGTCAAGCTTTAGGAAAGCACCAAATTGAAGAAATCTCAAAGACGATCGCTTCTTATTTGGGCTTGAATCCGAACGATTACACTGGTTGCTGCTTTCGCAGAACAATATTGACGCTGCTCTACGAATCTGGGGTCAGCATGAATGATATAAAAAGATAGGACGTTTCCCCTCTAATTCACAATGAAGTGATATATTTAATTTCTTATCGATTATTATAGTATTTTCATTCATATTGTTTATATATAAAAATAATAAATGATATAAAACTATTTTCTGTATCCTCGCCAAAAGTTAAAAAAAATAAATCACATAAATTAATGATACAGCAGATTTCAAAATTGTACATCGTTTCAGTATGCGAGAAACTTTCAAGTCGTGCGCTTGTAGCGCGCTCTTCCGACTATCAAATTATCATGATGCATAGATGTTTATGTTATACAGCAGACGATTTCGCAAACATACCATGTGTCCAGCAGCTTACTAGAGTATAGAACAAAGTATAAATGCATGAATGCACATGAGTAGAATTCATCACTTATTAACATTCATTTGTGATTATACGTACGTATCTTGCTGTGCAAGCAATCATCAATTTATATATTCTTGCCTAGCTGTTTATTAGTGTCGAGAATCAAGTGATTATGTATTCAAAGTTGGGGTGAAATTTAACAATCATAAACATCATATTTCATGATTATATCTTTGTATATGATAGTTTTGAAAGTAAAATTATCAGATAAGTATTTTTATTTTTTATCTTTCTATTTAAGATCTATAAAAGCATTCAATGATACTTTATGAATACTTGCAGATCAGGATACCAGTTTCACATTGAACAGTCATGAGCCTGACATTTACAAGTTTGCCGTGCAGATGCCTTGTGTTACATCAACAAAATAATCACCTATAAGGTGAAAAAGAATGATCATTCAAAGTATGCGAACAATTGATGCAGTGGCCCTATACGTTGAGGATTCATTAACATTTGTGGCTGCTTTTTTTGCAGAGGATTCAGGAAAATCCCTCATGACCCAGGTAATTCACTTGTTATATTAAATAAATTAATACATGAGCCCGACATTTGCAAAAACGAGGCGAAGCCGAGTTTTTGCTGGTCGGGGCGAACAAAAGAAAATTAAACCAAAAGTGTAAAACAATAGTTTGGTATATTATTCAACTAAGAATCATTTTTGGTTAATAATGTGAAATGAAAGCTGAGTTATTTGTGTAAGGAAATATTGAACGTACAATTACTAAAAGAACAGTTTTCAAAAATTTTCTTCATCAGATTTGGATCAATATCATTTAATCCAATTTCTTCATTTGTATGTTTCATTTTTTTTGCAGGAGCTGAATTCTCATTTCCTGAATTAAATTTAACCTTCACTGCTGGTCTTGCAAATAAACTCATCTTCTTTGTTTTGGATGATTTATCAGGATCAATCATTTTAGATTATGGTGGTGAGTTCAGCTTTTTATTGCTTGCCGTATGAAAACTAGTCATTTGTTCCTTATCAGTTAAAACAATAGAATTAATTTGAGTACATTCGATAAGAAAATAATTAAACAAATCATATTGTTAAATCATATTAGTTATATTCACTTGGTTTTACAATAATATTATCTGTATTGAAGTCTTCCTCAAAATCTTCCCATAATATAAATTCATCTTGATTTTCTAGTTCTGTAATCGTTCTACTTTCTTTTCCAGAATCATCTACTGCTGCAGGAGCTACATTTATGATTGTAGGAGGTACATTGGTGTCTGTGGGAGGATCTTCTGTGAGAGGTGCAATAATAGTTCCTTTGCTTGTTGATGCTACAGGATTTCCATCGTTCTTATTCGACTGATGAGTGACTCCTTGATAGATCAATTTTTTATTGTTTATCGACTCTTCCAAGTATCCTTGGGCTGCCATATCTGATCGCCACCTGCCAGCCTGCCTAATCATCTGCATTGTTGCACCTGATTCTGACAGCAGGCTGGCAGATGTGCGTCTCATGCAGTGACCAGTGTATTTCTCTGGCTCATTTAAATTCAGATACAGAGCTATTTTGTGAGGTACTTGACCAATCCAATGTTTGCCAATTGGCTGGCGAGTGCATTTGCCATTATGGAATTGTATGAAAAACCTATCACTTGGATAAACATCTGGTCTCAGCGCTATGTACTTATTTACAATTTTATAAAATAGCTCTCCGATGATGAATTGCCCAGAGTAATCATTTTTGTTTTCATTAATGGAAACCAAGTACATATTGTTACCCAGGTCTTTGACATCCGTTATCAACAGCTTTACTATTTCATCGCATCGGAGACACCCACAAACACCAAATATTAAAGCAACCTGTGACACAGATGTGTAAAATTATAATTTTAATTATTGTAAATATGGTAAAATATGTAAATATTATAAAAATTGTAAATAATGTAAAAAATTGTAAATAGTGTAAGTTGTATATTTTGTAAAAAATGTAAATACTGTAAAAGATTGTAAATATTGTAAAATTGTAAATATAGAAACAATTGTAAATTTTGTAAAAAATGTAAGCGTTGTAAAAAATTTTCAATATTTTATTGTCAAAAGCACTTACCTTAGCTGCCAAGTAATGCTCATCTGGTGCTTCGTTGTTGAATTTCAGTATTTCATTCCATTGGAACACTGACGATTTTTTCGGCTTGTAACCTTTGCTGTTGTTTTTGACTAAACTTTTCAAGCGCTGAAATTGTCGAATATCTATATCTTCGTTTGTACTTAAAGTACTTCGGAGCATACTCCAAATGCTCCAGATAGTCGAAGGCGATAGCTTTCTTGTCTCTTTCAAGTATTTGAAATATACAATAAGATTATTCTCTTCATTGTTTGAAAGAGAATCTCAATGCTCTTCTCTCCATGTTTTGTAATTATCGTATACAAGAAAATATCTATCTATAGATTTTTTGGGATAATTTCCTTCTTTGATAATCAAACTTGCTTCGCGGTCAAAATTTTCGATGATTTCGTTCGTATCTTCTTCAGAAGATGAATCGGACATTATGAACTCTATATTAATTACTCTAGGTAAAAGAGGTAATTTTAATCGCGAAGGTTATTTTTATTTAACGTTTGTATACGTAAATATACATAAAAAACAAAAAACATCGCTACCTAAAATGATTAAATTCAATCTGTCATGCGTTGGTTGGAAGAGCGCGCTGCGAGCGCAGAGCTTTACATGCAATCGGCACAAATCAGCCGTTAAAATCGAACTTTCGGCGATAGGATACAGAAAAAAAGTATATACTTGTTTAATGTGAAACCTAGAAATGTAGGATTCACATTGTATTTTAGTTTATAAGTCAATAAATTAATAATTGCTGCAAAAATGTCATCGCGAAAGGACACGATAAAACTAGATCGCAAAACAAGTGAAGCACGTTCTTAGAATACTGTACGCGCGAGTCTCGGCAGCCGCGTCCGACCGTCTGTTCATAATATAGTGCACACGTTAGTGCGTGAATATGTAAACAACCCATTTTCGACTTTTTGCATCAGTGCTTCGTGATCTTTAGAGATAATGCTAAGAATCTTTTTTTATCTTTTTCTCAGATTTGGAAATGGCTACAGATATGAAGTACCTTCTAACATATCCATACCACATTGTCGAATTTATTAGAGCTGGGCGAAAGCCGCGCAATAAAAGTATCGACATTGTTTGTTCGTCGTGGATGGCGTGAAGTGATAAAAAGAAGAAGATGTTTGTGAAATATTCTCATCCACCTTACTTCGACGAATCTTGGAAAATGTATAATGACCATTTAAAATTGCAATTTGAAGCTTTATCAGAGTAAAAAGAAAATTCAATAAAAATCAGAGAAAAAGCAGGTGAGTACTCCTTTTACAAAGTTATTCTCACATAAGTCTACATAATTGTTAAATATTTAATTACAGCTAATATGGATGAGGCAAACGAGAAATTGAAACTTTTAAGTACTGAAGATACAGTTTTGACCATGGAATCAGATCAAAATTCAAATGAATTGGAAAAAAGCAGTGATAAAAATGAAGCAATCTCTCTTGATTAAAGAAGCTCAAAAAATGAAAAAGCAATGTCCGCTTTGAGTAATCCTATGGGTATTTTTATAAATATATGTATTCTATTATTGATTTCAAAAGTATGGTTTAATTATCGTTGTATTTTTCTTTACAGTTACAACAGAAATTCCCGAAAACGCTAATGAAATACAAATCAATGAAAAGGTCAAATCGAATCAAAGGAAAATTGGCTTGCCTGAAATTTCACCTGTCATGAGCAAAAAAAGCAATAATCAATCTAGAAATATTTCAAATTTGGTCAATGGTAAAAATTCATCATAAATTACTTATAACTCGACAAAATCAAGTCAATTTTAAATTTTACCATTTCTTCAATTGGAATTTTTTCAGATTCAAAAAATCAACAGCCGTCAAACACAAAAAGTACGTCTCAGAATTGTAATTCTTCAATTTCAAGCTGCTTCAAAAGTTCAGTCAATGGTAAAATTTAAAATTAATTTAGTTTTATTGTACAAAAATTAAATTATAATATTTTTACATTTTTTAGGTTCAAAAATTGTAGAGCAGTTGAATACTGAGAATGTGTTAAAGAATTTAGCCCCAAAAGGTTCTCAAAAAAATAAATCACCCGTGAAAGCAGAAATGCGCGCATCTAGCAGTTTCAAACTGCCTCTATTTGAATCATCGGCTGACTCAAATATTGGTTATTTTGGGCTTTGACTTCAAGGTAAAATTCCAAAATGGTGTTAATCTTAATTCTATGTACTTATTTTAATTCTACTTATTCGGATTGTTTCAGCGTCCTCGAGTAATAATCAAATTTAAAACTTAATAATTAAAATGGTTGCTAAAATAAAAAAAATCAAAATGAATATCAAAGGGATCAGGCAAGATATAAACATTATAAAAACAGCAAGGATTAATGGAGTACAAAACTCTATAGCTGTAAGTTCAACGATGCAGTTGGAAAAAATGTATGATTTGAAGATACCATTTGAAACAATTGAAAACTTTAAGATGTTCGACGATAAGTTAAATAGTAATCCGAATTTGCGTCGAGATGTCGTATTGATGTACTACCTTTTTGATTTATATCAATATTTCATTATTTTTATTTATAGGACTCAATTGTTGAATTGTCGTTGGACCCATCTTTGCCCCTTTCAAGATTTTTGACCAAACTATTGAAAATGTTTTTATCCTATGACGTTGTCCTTCGTTACACCGCTATTCAAGCAACAAAAACTAAAAAGCCTATTTACCTTACCAGATTTTTTCAAAATATAATGGATATATATGAAAAATTAATATTTAGGAATGAAAAATAATTTTTTCAATCCTTTTATTTCAATCTGGTAGCTTTACTGAAGAGGAAAAACAAGAACTCAATGCCAACGTTTTTGAAAAGGAAATAAGAAATGCACTAAGCGCTTCGATGAGTAATGTAGTAGGATGAAACACGAACAAAACGGAGCCCGTGTCTATCCCCAAAAAAACCAAGACTCAAAATGAAGTTGAGCGCATTAAGAATATTGAGAAGCTCGTTGCTTAAAATAATAGCAAAGATGAGATGAGTAAAAAGATTGACGAAAATGAAGATGATACTACTGGAAACGATGGCGATGAAGACGATGACGATGACGACGACGATGATGTCTCCGTTGACAGCGAAGATTTGAGTAATAATGAGTTTGTAAAATCATTCCAGGGTATAAATGAATGATTTTAAAATAAATATCCGTTCATTTATATTTAGTATTTAGTATCAATAAATTTCTGTATCACATTGATGTATTGTCAATAAATCCTATATCTTTGTAAATATTTGTAGTCAATTATTGTACATATAAAACAATTAATTGTCCATAAATAGACCCATTTACTACAGACCCAGTTGAAAATAGTTGCATGGATTTCCTCGTGGATCAGCTACATGGAATCGATGCTGATCGGAGATGGATTATGCGTGGAAATGGCGTGGAAATAGCATGGAAATAGCGTGGAAAGTACATCGATTCCACGATGACAGTTTATAAATTCACGAGGAAAGATCATACATTTGCCAGTTTATCCACGTGGACTTTCTTAGACGATCCACGAGGATATTTTGGTCATCAAAAAAATGAAAAAAGTTTCTCCCGTGCATAGGAATCGAACCCGGGATCATTTGATTTCGAAGCTGGTACTCTAGCGACTGAGCTACCAATCAGATTTAATATAGTTACCCCGCTTTATAGTCAAATGTACTTGTAAAAAATATTTTATTTTGTTTGTTCGATTTTTTTTGATTTTTAAAAAATGTAATTCGTTACATTTTGAATAAAGTTTACCAAAAATAAAATTGTTGTTCTTAGTATTTTTTTCAATTTTAAGTGAATAATAAGTAAAAAAATACTAAGAACAACAATTTTATTTTTGGTAAACTTTATTCAAAATGTAACGAATTACATTTTTTAAAAATCAAAAAAAATCGAACAAACAAAATAAAATATTTTTTACAAGTACATTTGACTATAAAGCGGGGTAACTATATTAAATCTGATTGGTAGCTCAGTCGCTAAAGTACACTCGCGGACTTTGATTCTCGCACACCGAAAATTTCTATTCCACTTCTGTTCCGCTAGTGCACGATGCATCGGTCGTCGAAATGTAGGTAAGCACGGTTGTTTATCAAAACACAGCGTCTGCTTGAAGGAGCTGTTTGCGCGTTAGGTTAGCTGTCAATGGAGTTTGGAGAAGAGGTGAACGTATTCAACAAATCGTTTACTTGAACGGTAAGTTACATTTAGTTGAAAAACAAGTTATTTTGTAAATTATGGTCTATTCTCTGTACTAAAAATTATAATTTATTAATTCAACTTATTCGTTTAGACATGATGTTCCAAGAGCAGAGCCAACAAGATGGGCTGCAAGAGAAAGAGATATCAACCCATTGCAAGGATAGAACTCACAACCAGATGTTTGGTGTTCAAGTATACCAAGTAAATAAACAATTAGCATGCTTCTGTTGGAGTAGGATTGTCAGTAAGTGGTTTAGATGTAAAAATACAGGTATGAACAATTTTTTTTCCATCATTAAAGTTTTTCCAAAAGTTGTTTCATTTGAATAACTTTTAACTGACGAATTTTTTTTTTCATTGCAGCTGAATCTCCTCCGCGACGTAGCGATCGCGAGCCCTCGAGACACGAGGTATCGCCGAGTCGTCGTCTTAACCGCCACCGTCGGGCTCGCGTTCGCGCTCGAGTCCGAGAACGAGTCGCAAGCGGAGCAGAAGTAGAAGCCGAAACCGAGACGATCGCAGACGCCCACATCGTCGCTCGGACAGGTCGAGCTCCGGGTTCAGGAGACGCGTCCGAGAAGACGACAACGACGAGGAATTGAGACGTCAGGCTCGGTACGCGGCTTTGGCCCCTCCGATGCCGTATTCGTTCGTCGTGCCGCCGCAAGCTCCGCCGCCGATGTATCCGATGCCGCCTATCGCCTATCCACCGGGGGCTATGGGCCCATTTCCAAGATTCGACTTTCCCCCGCGTCCTCTCGGGCCTCGCTTTAGCGCCGCCAATCCATTTTATCGTGCCCCTTATCGATAAAGTCAATTCAGCGACGAATTGAACTCTTTATTTTTATGTACACATTTTACATAAATTTGCTTTATATTAGGTGGTTTTTAGATTTACACTTCAAGTTGTATATATCTTGACTAGGATATGATATCCTTATTTATACACACTTATTGGTGTGTCTTGAAAATTATTTATTCAAACAGAACTTACAATTTAGAAAAAGACACTTTGAGAGAGATTTTGTTGAGAGAGAGCAGTCATGTATCGCAATCAATTTGTTATCGGTAAAATCGAACGAGTGCTTGGTATTAAACTCCGCGGAAAAGAATGTGGCAAGTCATTGCCTGCACCAACAAGCACTAAGAAAATATTGTCCAATAATTGAAAGCTATAAAAGTAATATATAATTATATTCTTAATTGTTCCCGTGAAACAGTTCACATTTATATATATAAATAATCGAAGACTGTTATATAAATGAAAAAAAAACACCAAAGGGAAATTAATATAAATCAATTATTTTATCTTTATTTCATATTATAATTATAATTTGTAATACTTAAGATGATTTTTAGAACTTTCATTTTAAATTACATTTATGAATTTGTTCAAACATTAAATTTTTTGATGTATAGTTTTCGATTGAATTTCTTAAATACGCTCCTTATGTCCCTCCCTGTAAATAAAATAAAAAAATTACAAATTGATTTATTGTGACGGGAGATTCGACTCTCGCCGCACATCGAAAGCACACTCACTCATCGGCTCGAACACGCGTAATATACACACACAAACACACATACCCACACGGACACATACACACACGAAGACAAGAAGAGGCAGCGGCAAGCCAGCATCGACAACGGCAACACAGGCACAAGATGCGCGCAGCTAGGAATGCGGACGACAAGCAACGCATCAGCGAAGCTCGATCGATATTGGATAATTCGGAGCTTATCGACGCGACCTGCTACGCTTGCGCGTGCGATCACATATAGAAAAATACGATCGACGACCGAAAAAGGACCCTCTCTGTTTCACACTCGACATGTGAACATCGGTTCGGGAAACTCTAAAATCTTCGCAGTGCAAAATCGAAACTTGTCGCTGAGACGCTGGCACTCGACCTCGAAAATCCAACTCGAGAAGCCGACATTCGCACACCCGAAACTTTCCCGTGAATCGATAATTTGTTCTCTCGGCCGGTTTGCGCTAAGTTTAAGTACACTCACATACACACACTCATTCTACA
Source organism: Trichogramma dendrolimi (assembly GCA_034770305.1). Classification (NCBI taxonomy): domain Eukaryota; kingdom Metazoa; phylum Arthropoda; class Insecta; order Hymenoptera; family Trichogrammatidae; genus Trichogramma; species Trichogramma dendrolimi. The sequence continues at coordinate 467,889 of JAPMIB010000111.1, read as the reverse complement.
CTATCGAGCTATCGCGTACCGCGAATACGGGTTTATTAGTTATTAATCATAGGAACTCGCGCCCTGAAATAAAGATCGAGAGTCTGCATGCTCTACATGCAGTGGCGCCCCGAGCACCTAGTACATAATGTATCTTTGAAGCCTATAATATATTTTCCGTTCTTATTTATATAATAATTTGTTGCATTCATAGTTTTTTTATTTATTTCAATCACCCACCAAAATCCCTCACATTATATACTTGTAAATTGATTTAAATTTTAATACAATTTTCTACTTACAAGTGAAATAGTTGCTATTTTCCAGCACCTCTCTCTCCTTTAGAATTTCCAACAATTTTTGGAATGTTTTAGGTTCCACGAAGCAGCTGGTTTTATATTCATCGTAGATTTCGTCGAGTGCTCCACCATGACGTCGTTCATCACGGCCAACTCCTCCTCGAAGGATAGAGGAAACTCCGTGGATAACTTTCTTCTCATCATCGCCGCACACTGTTACTTTTAGCACAAAAAATGGACAAAATCAATTTCCCAACGCTAAAAGATAGCTAAAATAATGAGCTCAACGTCATTTGAAAGGGAATTGCATATACTTTTTGGAAAAAATGGTCCCGAATAGATTTCCAAGAGTCCACATCCCTAAAAAACGTCTGAAGCATGCGTTTTTTCCTTATTTTTCTTATTTTTGACCGACGTTTCGGGGGAAGTGATTTCGATAAAAGTCTATATATTTTCTTGAAAAGAAGAGAAAAATACCTTTATTTTCTTTTTTGAAACGTGTCCCTAGGTGCTTGGTATCGAAAATTAACTCAATTAATTATTTACGGTAAAATAACGTTAAAATCGCATTTTTTTTGCATCGAATACAGGTCGGAAATCATCAAAACTCTCATATTTCTACTTTGACAGGACCCAGGAAATATCAGGTAGATGCTCTTGACGTCCACTAAGATCATGTCAGCAATTGTTTATTGCACTAAGAATGTATATTTTAAAGAATAAAAATAATCAATAATTTTCTAATATATTATAAGTTTTCTTATCATTTCCGGGACAAAACATGCTTTTTTTCTCCATTTTGTTTATTTCAGCTTCAGAAAGTTGATGACTCAATTTTTTTAAACATTTATCCTTAAATGTTTATAAGAGCATAAAGATCAGTAAAATTAATAATTACAAATGATTTTAATATAGTACATGTAAAAGTTTGAGCATGAAGTAGTCAATATGATTGAGCATAACGGTATATTAATTTTGTACTGTTTTTTATATAAAAATAAATAATAAAAATGAATATGTTGATACTTTTGTATGTATTTATTAAGTGTCTCTATAGTAAAAAATGATGAAAATTGTCTTATAGTTTCAATTGAATTTCATTCTTCGACTTGAATCAATTCATTCATCGTAGAATCCTGACCAGTTTTTCACTGGAAACAACAACAATTCATGTATTAATAATTCATTCATTAAGTTAATTATTAAAGAATTTTATTTAATAGTACCTTAAAATAAATTCCTCGCACTCTTTCGGCAAATCGAGATCTTTTCTCCATTTCAAGCGATTTTCTACATAAATCATGGAAATTTTGGGGTCCGATAGGAAAATCGCTTTATTGAAAGTGGTCAAAATTCAACTCAATCGACTAATTTGGCTTGCACCGTTTTTCATGTTGTTCCGATTCAATTTATGCCATGCTTCACTCGAATCCTCAGAAAAATATGAGATTGGCAAAGGGAACTTTCTACATATTTGACATCCGTGAATCAGAAGTTTGTGGGTAGACGGATTCATTCTGCTCCACGGATAGAGTGAATAATGAAGCAGTATGTTTCCAAACAAAATTTTTCGAGATTATCATAATGCAATTCTTTTCTCGACTTAAAACAAGTTAAAATGTAACTCAAATTTTTGACTAATTTATAATCCAATTCTAAGCACTCAGAAAATTTTTTTGGATTGCTCAAACATCTCCGAGCTACATTGCCTGTGTTGGTAGTACCGTGCCCTTGTAAACATACATCAACTTTTACACCAAGATGTTCATATAAACTTTTTTGAATTTTTCGTTTCCGTTCCTTAAATTGATCTATATTTTAAATTAACAAAATAAACCAAGAATATTGAAAAATCAAATTAGGACGTATATAAAGTTTACAAAAATATGAATTATAAAGAAAATTAATATTTTATGTATGTATATGCTATATGTTATGTGTGTACAGTGCATACGTATATTTTATGTTATATACTTTGTGTGTATTATTTCAAATACAACCAATGAGTATGTGTGTGGGTAAATTGCGCAATAACAATGTTATTCGTCCAAGCGATCATGAATAGGGCTGTTCGAATACTCGAAAAAATTCGAACTTGACGATCAGGAAGTTCGAGTCCGAGTACTCGATTTTTGGGTACACGAGTTTTTTCGAGCACTCGAGTTTTTCTGAGTACTCGCCCTGTATTTAAATTATAAGTAAATTAATGATAAATCAAAAATCTCTATACCCCGCCCTTTGCATGTACATGCTGCTTTTAAAATTTTTTTTTAATATTGAGAGCACCGGCAGCATCGGTAAATAAGATCATACATTGCCAACTGTGTTCTGAGGGTAAAATCAATATTAACAATACGTTTTCTTACGTAATTTTTTTGTGTAGAATCGATCCCCGTAGTCTATTTTGACCTAAAAGACGATTTTATAAAAAAAAAATGCACTTTTTCTATATTTTTTTTTGCGTAAATTTCGAAAAGTTCATTTTCGAGCGCTCGACAAATGAACAAAAAAAATCTAAAAAAAATTTCGACACTGTTAAAATTTAGTGATTTTTCTAAAAAATCCAACAGTATATATTATTATATACTTTAAAATTAATTTCATGCAAAAAAAAACGATTTATCCGACCAACAGTTTTTTTGAAAAATCGCAAAATCGAACTCAAAAATTTACTCAACGATGATAATTGGTGAGAGTAATTACGGTGGAAAAAAGACGCTGAAATTGACAAAGCAAATATCGAAGCATATCAGCTTATAGATGAACGCGCGCTATATGCAGCTTGCACACACGAGTGTATTCGCGCGCGACACTAGGTGTAATGCTGATAAGTATGATACTCGCCTCGCCTCGCTAGTCATATAAATTATACATTTGCCCATCGAGTACTCAATAAAATTCAACAAACTCGAGTACTCAGAAAAATTCGACGATTTGAGTTTGAATCGAGTAAAACTCGGAAAATCGGGTACTTTTACAAAACATGTCAATGCTGGTGCTTTAATACGCACGAGATTACTTGAATTAAATTGCAGTGATAAGATTCGATGATCATTTGACACTTTGTGTTATTTTATAAATATGCGTGAGCGCACACACATACACACACAATCAATTCACAGCCAGATGACCATGGTCGTCCGTACTTTATTGTAAACATTCAATTTATATTCGCATGCATCTTTCACTGTTGACTATTTATATATACATAATTAATTTTGAAAATTAGATTTATATAGGTGTTCATTTCGGACATGCTGAAAAATTAATTTGATACTACCTTTCATATCAGCGTGTACATCCCACGTCTGTGGTTTCAAGTTTTTCCGGTACGAAAGATGAAGTAAATGTTCAAAAACCTTTATTTCCGCGTGTAACAAACTCAAGCCGAAGGATAATGATGACTCATTAGGTGTAAAATCACTGTCGCGATTGTCAAATTGATGCGAAGTAAGTAGACACATTGGACACCTAGTCGTAGCTGAGTTGTCAACGAGAGCGTTAATGCATTTACCATCAAACATTGTCTGATACACGCTATATTTTACTTTAACAGTTTTATTATTATTTAATTGAAATCTGTATATTTTTAGATTACTGATTTCAGCGTTTATCTATTTATTTCCGTTTTTATCGCGTCATTGTCTTCTTTCTTGAATGACATTCGTAACGGTCTCGTAAATCGAATACTTTGAGGAGTAGGGTTGATCCAGTGATTCTCGTAACCACGCAAATCACACGAAATTTGTATGAGATTCATACAGCTCAAAAAGATGAGCTTGCGTGGTTATCTTATCACTGTGATCAGCGTCTCTTTGATGAGGACTTAAATGGCCAGCGGAGCTATCAAAACCGAGTGTGACAATCATCTCTAAATTATATAAGCTCATTTCGTGCCAACCTTCAGCTACAGAGCTACACAGACGTTCAATTGTCTTATTTAATATATTTTGTAAGGACACACTAATTTCAGTCTGGTATGTTTAGTAATTTCGATTAAACACTTTTTTTTTGCTGCAGCAATTTTATTATAATTCGGGTAGATGCTGATGTTTTTACTGAAACAATCATTTGTTAAAGCTCTATACTGATGCACACTCAAGTCAAGTTCTAAAAAAAAAAGCAAGGGCTGAATCTTCACAATGTTTAATTTCGGTACGTTGCGATTTTTTATCAACACTACTTACTTCACTATCATTCATACCTTTATTTTTTTTAGCAATTTTTAAAGCAAGCTCAATAACTTTAATATCGTTATTGCACCCGGCCGCGAATTCTTCAGCTCTCCTATAAATCGTTTTTTCACTCACACTTTCACAAAAATTGAAAATATCTTTTCTTTTTCTACCACCAATATTCACAGTTTTATTTTTCTGCTTGCTCGGTCTTCCCCGTTTATTGTGTCTTTTTTTATTATTATTTTTTGACCGACCCATGATGTAAGTTCACTTCACAAATATTACTTTTGTAAAAAGCTCACGTACAATTCGGGAAAAACTCACAATGGGATAGATAGAATTTGGCACGAATGTATCGAAGAAGACCACTTTACGCTTCGAAGATAACTCAACGACTGATCATACGTAAATGAAAAACCTATTGAACTCTTCAACAAGTGTATTGTTTTGCTATTTTGATATAGCTCACATAGGTGCAAGCTACATGTAAACAAAGCAACTCCGCGCACTAGCATCTTACACATTATACACAACACGTCTTATAATACAGTGCGAATGTGTCCGGCAAGATGTTTTGATAGTTCTATGAAGCTCAAGCACCTACATTGCAATATGTAAACAAATAACTAACATCTCCGCACACAAGTATCATAAATGGGATATATACGGGAAAATCCTTGAAACATTTTTTATAATTTTTTATTAATTATGGATCTTTATGCATTTATAAACATTTAAGGAAAAAGAAAATTGAAGATTAAAGCTGAAATAAACAAAATGGAGAAAAAAATAGCATGTTTTGTCCCGGAAATGATAAGAAATACTTATAATATATTAGAAAATATTGATTATTTTTATTATTCTTTAAAATATACATTCTTAGTGCAATAAACAATTGCTGACATGATCTTAGTGGACGTCAAGAGCATCTACCTGATATTTCCTGGGTCCTGTCAAAGTAGAAATATGAGAGTTTTGATGATTTCCGAGCTGTATTCGATGCAAAAAAAATGCGATTTTAACGTTATTTTACCGTAAATAATTAATTGAGTTAATTTTCGATACCAAGCACCTAGGGACACGTTTCAAAAAAGAAAATAAAGGTATTTTTCTCTTCTTTTCAAGAAAATATATAGACTTTTATCGAAATCACTTCCCCCGAAACGTCGGTCAAAAATAAGAAAAATAAGGAAAAAACGCATGCTTCAGACGTTTTTTAGGGATGTGGACTCTTGGAAATCTATTCGGGACCATTTTTTCCAAAAAGTATATGCAATTCCCTTTCAAATGACGTTGAGCTCATTATTTTAGCTATCTTTTAGCGTTGGGAAATTGATTTTGTCCATTTTTTGTGCTAAAAGTAACAGTGTGCGCCGCAGCTTGATCTCGCCATAACCTGACGAGCAAAATTGTATTTTTTATTAATATATAATACCATAAAACAATTTCAGGTTAATTCTAATACAATAAAAATATGCAAAAAAATTATTATTAAATAATTATTATTAACGACTTTCATTCAAAAGATGTCATCAAATTATTGTTTATAATTAATGAAATAATTACACTGCGAGTTTATAAAAAAAAAGATAGGACTCTTTACGCGATTTATTTATAGTTACATTTGTATTTTAAAATTAATACTTACGTGCAAACTTTCATGCACTTCTTTAGAGTCACCCTATCCATCCTGTCGAAGATTTCGTCAATCAAATCGATATTTAATTGCCACATTTTCGAAATAAATTAGCGGAGGTTGGACGTTAAATTGAACTTCAATGTCGGACGTAGACTCGAGCTATTAAATTGTTTCGTCAGACCACTCCGAAATAAGCCGATCGCGTAAAACAATTGAAAATCGGTAACAACGTATGGTGTTGCATAGTTCGCGTCGATGCTGCATGGTTACTGCAGTGTGTTAGAAATTAGCAGTAGCTATTTCACAGGGGTTTTTTACTTAAACAGATATTGTGGTAAGTTTAATTTTATTTTCATAATTTATTAATAATATTAAATAATAATTAAGTAATGTCGGCTTGAGAGACGTTTGTGGAAATAATTATTAATTTATTGCAAATGTTGTAATTGAATACGATTACTTATTATTAAAAACCTATCGTTTAGAAATGGATAAATTTAAACCAACTCCACAGCGCCTGGGACTCTTGCTGGGTATGATTAAAAGCGAAAGGACCACAGCGGATATAATGCGAATTCTGGGTTGTTCTCGAAGAACAGTTATGAAATATAGAAGGATTGAACGCGAGCATCCAGAGGAATTTTTATCTGACGGTCGCATCAACAATAGAGCTAGGGAATCGTTAACGCCGGAGGAAGTCGCAAACATAGAGCTTTTATCCGACGAATTTCCTTTCATGCCAGCGACGAAGATCCGGAATGAGTTGTTACTTAATTGCCATTTCCGGACGATCCGCAGGGAAATGGGAAAGAAAATTGATCTCTTCTGCTTCAAGCCAGCCAAAAAAAATAAATTCATTCCGTTGCATAAGCAGCAGAGAGTAGATTTTGCCCGACGTCATCTAAATCTGACGGAAGAAGAATGGCAAAAAACCATCTTCTTGAATGAAAAGGTATGTGAAAAAATTTATGAAAAAAGGAACTATTTATTTGTTAAATTCAATTGCATTTATTTTTGATTGAAAAGTGATGAAGCCGGATAACTTAAATTAGCAATATTTTTTATAATTCATTCGTTCCATCAGGTTTTTTCTACCCACGCGGAGAATACTTGTTTGGCGTCCTAAAAACACAAGGTTCTTAGTTTCCTCGTTATTTTATTTAAAATTAATTAATTGTAGCTAAATGATACAAATTTTAATATATAGATACGAAGAAAAATATATTCTTCCTCGGAGTTGGAGCGGTCGTGCAACAAAGATGTTCTTCGGATGGGTAAGCGGATTCGGACCCGGTACTTTGACATCCGTCGAGAGAACACTGGATTCTGGAGAATATATAGATTTATTGGAAGAGGTCTTAAATCCCTCAGTTCGAGCGCTATTTGGTGACGAAGAAATCATCAACGTTATCGAAGATAACAGTTCGATCCATACAGCGAATGTTGTTCGACTTTGGTGGAGAAACCATCCGCGCTTCCGCAGACTCGATTTGCCAGTGAAAAGCTCCGACCTCAACATCATTGAGGTGTGTAAATAATACTATTTTTGTTGCACCTTCATTAAGATTAATGTATTCAAACCGTTTAATTGTTTTCTTTTTTATGTTCAAACGTATGGGCTGAAATGGTGCGCGAGTGGAACCCATCCATGGCAAGGAACAAGGCTGAATTGGTCAATCGAGTTGAACAGGGATGGGAAGCATTGAGAGAAAAACCAGAATATTTCCAAAAATTGACCAACTCAATGCCAAGAAGGCTACGATGTGTTATCGAAAAAGGGGGATCAAATATAGGATATTAGGGGAAAAAATTGATTTTTAGTTTCCTATTTTATCTAGTATCCTATTATAGTCATCTATTTTAGTTTACTTAATTTTTATTTAACATATAGAAAAAATAAAAATTCATTGATATTTGAGATATACAGCTATTTATTCAATATTTATAATTTAACAATTCATTAGAGTGTCAATCATTTGCATATAATTCGGTTGATGCACATATACAATTTATACAATCGAGGCGCGCGACAAATGCACGCGCACATGTAGTGCTCCGGATATTACAGTTTTCAATCGTTCGCCTATTTTGTATGTAAAATATTTGCGAATACATATGATTAATAATCGTCACAATAAGGCTATCGACCGGTGCATTTTATATTCGTCTCTTATAATGAACGAAACAGCTAGTTCGTGCGTGTGCTCCAAATCTATCGTTTATATTGCATTACATAATTAATTAGTGAATAATTTACAAGCATACATGTATCAAAATCTCTCTCAAAGTGTCTTTTTCTAAATTGTAAGTTTTGTTTGAATAAATAATTTTCAAGACACACCAATAAGTGTGTATAAATAAGGGTATCATATCCTAGTCAAGATATATACAACTTGAAGTGTAAATCTAAAAACCACCTAATATATAAGCAAATTTTATGTAAAATGTATACATAAAAATAAAGAGTTCAATTCGTCGCTGAATTGACTTTATCGATAAGGGGCACGATAAAATGGATTGGCGGCGCTGAAGCGAGGCCCGAGAGGACGCGGGGGAAAGTCGAATCTTGGAAATGGGCCCATAGCCCCCGGTGGATAGGCGATAAGCGGCATCGGATACATCGGCGGCGGAGCTTGCGGCGGCACGACGAACGAATACGGCATCGGAGGGGCCAGAGCCGCGTACCGAGCCTGACGTCTCAATTCCTCGTCGTTGTCGTCTTCTCGGACGCGTCTCCTGAACCCGGAGCTCGACCTGTCCGAGCGACGATGTGGGCGTCTGCGATCGTCTCGGTTTCGGCTTCTACTTCTGCTCCGCTTGCGACTCGTTCTCGGACTCGAGCGCGAACGCGAGCCCGACGGTGGCGGTTACGACGACGACTCGGCGATACCTCGTGTCTCGAGGGCTCGCGATCGCTACGTCGCGGAGGAGATTCAGCTGCAATGAAAAAAAAAATTCGTCAGTTAAAAGTTATTCAAATGAAACAACTTTTGGAAAAACTTTAATGATGGAAAAAAAATTGTTCATACCTGTATTTTTACATCTAAACCACCTACTGACAATCCTACTCCAACAGAAGCATGCTAATTGTTTATTTACTTGGTATACTTGAACACCAAACATCTGGTTGTGAGTTCTATCCTTGCAATGGGTTGATATCTCTTTCTCTTGCAGCCCATCTTGTTGGCTCTGCTCTTGGAACTCATGTCTAAACGAATAAGTTGAATTAATAAATTATTTTTAGTACAGAGAATAGACTATAATTTACAAAATAACATGTTTTTCAACTAAATGTAACTTACCGTTCAAGTAAACGATTTGTTGAATACGTTCACCTCTTCTCCAAACTCCATTGACAGCTAACCTAACGCGCAAACAGCTCCTTCAAGCAGACGCTGTGTTTTGATAAACAACCGTGCTTACCTACATTTCGACGACCGATGCATCGTGCACTAGCAGAACGGAAGTGGAATAGAAATTTTCGGTGTGCGAGAATCAAAGTCCGCGAGTGTACCAGCTTCGAAATCAAATGATCCCGTGTTTGATTCCTATGCACGGGAGAAACTTTTTTTCATTTTTTCGATGACCAAAATATCCTCGTGGATCGTCTAAGAAAGTCCACGTGGATAAACTGGCAAATGTATGATCTTTCCTCGTGAATTTATAAACTGTCATCGTGGAATCGATGTACTTTCCACGCTATTTCCATGCTATTTCCACGCCATTTCCACGCATAATCCATCTCCGATCAGCATCGATTCCATGTAGCTGATCCACGAGGAAATCCATGCAACTATTTTCAACTGGGAGAACCAAATAACATAATAAAAAAAGGAGTTTTATTGGCCACTTTCGAGCCATTTAAGAAGTGTAGAAAAGAAGAAGTGTATAAAATTTGGAGTAAATTCATTAAGCAGCTCGCTGGAAATTCTACGACAAACCTCTTTCGAATTCCTACGATCAGTAAACAAATAAACATGAGTGGTACCCACACCATGAGCACATACCTTTAATATGAGGATGGAAACATGTTCTCAAAGGTATGCACGACCACCAGTATTATTGCTGTGAGCCTATGTTTACAAAATTTCATTTGTCAGTAATTTTAGGAATACATAGCTTTAAGCCCCCTGTTAGCCCTTAATAATATTAACAACAAAATCACAACATAGGACTACGAATATGTTGCACTACAAAATATGATTTTGCCACCAGATGTGCAAGAGTTATTAAGGTAAATAATTTATTATTTATGTAGCCATTTCATATTATAATTAACAAAATAATCAACTAGACATTTTTACTTTCAGCCAGGCTTCGTCGTGTCAATGAGAAACGTATTTGTGCGATCGACAAGAGAATGGCACATTATGGGTAATAAATACGAGGCCGTAGTGGATGAGAACGCAAGATTAAGATATGTAGTTTTTAATGGTTTTTTCATGTATAGTTACGTTATTTATTACTTATCGCGTTATAAATATTTATATATGAATTGATTTTTATGTGTAGATACGTTATTTGTTGCTTACCACGTTATAAATATTTATATATGGGCTAAGCCATAGTTAGCGTGATGGTCAAAAAAAATTTTTTTCCTGAAATTATGTACTTTTGAAGAGTACATTAAAAAGTGAAAATCCTGAAAGTTTCAGTCCTCTAGGTCCAACCCTATTAAATTTTCAGGGCCTCAAAGTTTAATTTTCTTATTCTGCTGATATTCTGCTTGCAATTCTGATTTTCTGGGGTTAACATGAAAAAATTGTTCAATCATGGTTTTTAATGTAAAATTTGATGTAGAATTCAAATTTGTACTTAAAAATCATATATACAACTTCTAGAGCCATAAAAATGAGCCATTCAGGTATTAATCATATAGGGGTACAAAAATAAATGTGTTCGTCTCCTTCAATTAGGCCCATACTGTAATATGTTCATCGATACTTCAAAATACAACTTCTGATAAATTTTAGTTATCGGCAGACAAACAGAATTCATTATTGAGCTTAATATGAGTCAAGAAACGAGGAAAATTAGAGAAAAACCATGAGAAAAAATTTAAAAATTTTTGATCGTTGCATTTTTTCGTATAAATACTTCTATATCGATATAGAAAATAACAACGATTTTTTCATAATGTGGAAAATCCTCTAAAAAATGGGCCCTAAGGCCCATGAGATCAAAGTAAACACAGTGGGCTTCAGTATTGGGTACCCGGAGACCCCAAAAAATTTTTGTCAAAAAAAAATGGTTGTCCATCATTATGAAAGGACAAGTAGATTTAAAAAGTGTGTGTTATAGTTATAACAAGGAAAAATAATACTTTGCCGGAATTCTAATTTATTTTTAAGTTATTGAATAGTTGATATTAGCCATGCTCAATCGTGCATTGTTGTGATATTGTTCACATCAAATAATATAAGTCATTATTATCAACAAATTTTTCATTTTAACATTACATTATACATTACTGGGGGGGCTTCGCCCCCCTGCTCGCTCCGCTCACCAACCCCCTTTTTTCGAAATAAAAGTAGAAATTTAGTTATTGAAATAAATTTTATTATATAAATAATAGGTATTAAAAAAATTATTTGTCACTTGTTGCTTGGAGGAAAAACCAAGGTCTGCCATTTGTTAAATCCACACTACCGTGCATATTTGCCAGGAAGATATATACAATTCAATATTCTTAATAAAACCATGACATGGGATAATTTTATATTTGATTGGAGTGAATATTGAATAAAAATATAATGTTGAATAAATTAGAATAATTTTGATATGAAGGTAAAATAAGAATAAGTTGTTGTCACCCATTTGTTTAATTCACAAAACACCTTGCACATTTGCTTGGAGGCAAGAAAATACAAGATCACCTATTTGTTTAACTCACAGAAACTTGTGCATTTGCTTGGAGGTAAAAAATACAAGGTCACGCTTTTCTTTAACCCACGACACGTTGCACATTTTCTTAAAGGCAAAATACAAGGTATCCCATTTGTTTAACCCACACACCTTGCACATCTTCTTAGAGGCAAAAATACAAGGTTTCCCATTTGTTTAACCCACAACACCTTGCACATTTTGTTGGAAGTAAAAATACAATTATTCAATCTACAATACCTAGTACCTTTGCACAGTGAATAAATATAATTATTGAATAAATTTCGAACGATCTTGATCAGCAAACGATATAAGAATAGGTTTTTTTGGGTATCCGCACTAATAATCACTTTACCGATTGGCCTGGAGGAAAAAGTACAAGGTCTCCCATTTGTTTAACCCATAACACCTTGCATATTTCTGAACAGTCGGCAGCAGCGGCGATATATTTTTATAATATAGAGAGATAAGCAATCTGTCGAGTGCACGTTGGAAAGGGAAATTTGTAAAAAGCAGTGTCTAAGATGTTCAGTTAAAAAGACAGGAGTTGGCAAAAAATGTGGCTGTAAATCGCCAGAAAAAAAGCCCGATGAAAGTTCTAATTGTTCAGTAAAAGTTTCTCGGTTAGTAAACTTAGAATAAATGTCAAAGAACATGTAATACCAAGATTGTAATAATTATTTATTATTACAAAATATTGAGGGAGAGAAAATATCAGGTTTAGGCTCTTATTTTAAAGTGCGATGCCATGAATGTATGCATGTCAACACTATAAAATCGAATCCACAATATAAAAATTCAAGCGCAAGAAAAGATTTATTTGCTGTCAACACTAAAGCAGTGTTTGGTAATTATCATCAAGATCATATTAATTATCTTGACAATCTTGACAATGTATTATAGTGGAATTGTCATATTCTCTGAAATATATAAATTCTGATGATCTATAATTTCAGGGACTATTCGTAGTGGCAATGGTGCGACACACCTTCACAAGATTTTGAAGTCATTGGAGCTAACTACATTTTCTTCACAATGCTTCAAGTTGCATAAAAGAATTATTGGGCCTGTAATTGAGTTTGTTTCCAAAGAAAGCTGCTCAGAAGCAGTTGCATTAGAGCTTTCCATGACTGAAGATTGTATAGAAGAGTTAAAACAATTATTGTGAGTGTAACATATGAATGAGTTGTTTTCAAACGGTGGAGATTTATAGCAATGTGTCTAATACTAATATAATAATTAAGTAATGTAACTAACAACAACTTTAGGTGTTAGAAATTATAAAGTAGTATTTTCTTATTTTGTTGTTATTGAAAAAAACCATGCTTTTTTACAGTAATGAATTATACATCTCTACAATTCCACAAATTATAAGGACTACTATTTATGTAACTAATCTTGTAAATTGAAATGTAAGTTTTATACATCAATATTATTTACCTTTTTTGAAATGTTTGACAGAATAAATGAAGACTCCGTTACTGATTACTAATTAAAATGTTTAATATTATTTTATGTAACAATGAAAACCCAATAGTTAGAATATTTATCTCTAACGATATGGGCTAGAGCCAACAAGGAAAAAATTTAGATTATTACACTAGAAATAGGAAATGTAGATCCTGCGATCAAGAATTGATTACAGGTTTTAAAAAAGAGCATGACTGCAGATTGAACTTTACTGGAAGTGCAAAGTCTATGGAATCAGATGGTGCAGTTGAGTTAGTCGTTAATAGTCAGATTTTAAAGGAAGCTAACGTTCAAGTTGGTGTTTTCATTGGCGACAACGACAGCAGCTCTATTTCAAATATCAAAAATTCTTCTGATCGTGAAATATTAAAACAGGCAGATATGAACCACTTATCAAAAGGAGTCAGTAAATTACTGTATTCAATTCATACAAATCCTCGTGCTGATCCAGATAAAGAACTAACCAATGAAGTTATTTAGCAGAGAACGGATACAAATTAATAAGTGTTGCAAGGAGTCAGGCGAATCAAAGCTTGAATCATTCGATGACCAGCAAAGCACCTAAAAATATTTCTTATAGCACAACAGAATTAGCTGACATTAGATTTGCTACTGTTCTTGCTGAAAAAAATACAGGCTTAAATTTTGTAAAGCACAGTTATGATTTGTTGAAAATTCCTTTAGAAGATCAATTAGATCTTGAAATTGATGCTTTTGATCGACAAGTTTAAAAAACTAGAGAAAGAATAAGTGATCCAGTACAAAAATGAAGGAGACTTGAATTAAGAACTACAAGATCACAACTAAGATATAGGCAAGAGAGAAAAAAAGGTGAAACATACAAGAGCAACATGGATTTGCTAGATAAGCCAGAATATTGTATTGTAATCACAGATGAAGGTAGCAATATATACGAATCTCATGATCCAACTATTGGTTTTTTTGATTTGGAGAAAGGTGAGCTTGATATAATTTAACACGAAATTCTTCGGATTGGCATGAAATATCAGCATTACACATTGAATTTTTTCTTTACACCATGCAAGATCATCAGTGCCTCTGCATCAAAAATGAATGGATTCACCAAGGTACACAAGAAACTCTATCAGAATGGGATACAAGTTCCTTCAATGTCAAAATGAGATGCATTTGGAGTTTCTGTCACTTATAAATTGAAAATGTATTCTTGTAGCGCAAAATTGTCAATTTAATGCTAAATTTGTTTTATCAACATTAATGAAGTTATCATTAATTGAATATTTTGAAATATGTTTGTATGGTTTTGCAGATACACTGCCATTGTGTATGAAATATTAGTTTTTACTCTCAAGGCCAAAGCTATTGACGAGACTAAATCATTATTAGAAAGTAGGATTGATAACAAACCTACGATCATTAAAAAAAAATATTCTTGAAGACATTCTAAATTATTTAATAGCTTTACCTTAGTATAAGGATGGGAATGTTGTGTTAAAACGTTAAGATAAGATCAAATATATGTAACACTTTTAAATATTATTATTTTTATTTTATAATAAATAGTACTGTAATTAAAGCAAAAAATATTTAAAAAATCTGTAAATAAACATTTTTTTCACATTCTATAATAGTCCACAAACACTTATTTTTGAGTACATACATTTTATTATCACTTATCACCTGTCACGTATAAACTCATAAACTACCATCTTCAATTGCATCTGCTTATAAAATCGGCAATGACAGTGAATACTTTGACAGTTTCAACTGATCTTACAAAAGTTTCTGTACACAAAACCATAGTTTTTGTTTTCTCTGTCCTTTTTTCCAGATTATTGGTTATTGATGAAAAAACATAAGCTCTACCCTAATAGTTTTTTATAAGAAAAATTTGACCGACAATTAGATTAGTTTACAAATAGCTTGAACTCTTCGCGTGACAACTGATTGTCCCGTAAATACAAAATAAATGTCTTACAGTGTTGCCACGTCGTCTGCGTACTATCACGGTTGTACGCGAAAAACAGCAAAATTTATGTCAAAAAGTATTAATTTCTTTGTATAATGTGTGGAAACTCATATTTATGAAGAGATCAAATTCATCAGAAACATCTAAGCTACATTGACAAATTTTCATTTCTTATCGTTAAAAATGATCGAAATTTACGTTAATAGTGTTGAAGGCGTGTGCACACTACATACGAACCCATGTTAAAGATGTCAGTAGAACATTATAAGTTTTTTCAACTATCAAATTCCGAGCTTTCAACTGACCCAACTTGACCCAAAGGTCCCCAACGTCCTTAAAAATAAATAGTTAAACAAACTTCAGTCCCTATGAGTTTCCACGAAATTTAACGATGATTATTTTTTTAGTATGGATCTACACAATGGGTGAATTTAAATTCAGAATTAGAAGTAAAAAATGGAGAGGTTATTGGGACGAAAACAGCAACTGGTCAAATAATCCTCATTGACTGCCATTACGAACTGCCATTTGGTATGTAAAAATCATAAAATAGAATTATTTTGGAAAAATAGTGGATTTCTCAAGGGGTGCAGTTATATATCTGCACTATTTGATAATACTATTTTTTACTACAAAAGCCGAAAATTAGCGTCAAAGTTGCGTATTTTAGGTTATAATATATAAAAATTTTTTTCCAAAAATGCGCAACTTTGTCGCTTATTTTTGCCTTCAACTTGTGCTCTAATTCCTCATTTTGCTAAAAGAAAAAAAATATAACTGCTCTTGTTGAGAAATATACTATTTTTTTTTATGACAAAAAAAAAATTGAAAATATCTTGAATTTTACGTTGTAACGGGAAATGCCTTGCAGAAGAGCCGGCTAGCTCGAGCCACAAGAGAATATGGTCGCAAACCCGCGTCGCACAATACCACTCGTCGATGCCTTGCTTCGACGAGTAATCGCGTTGCTGAAACGGGTCGAGATAGGCAACACGAAATAAATTATTAGTCGTGAATTAATAAAATGAAATAAAGCGATTTATTTGTATGAAAATATCAATAATCAGTCATTTGATCAAAACTAGGGCTGCACACACGTTCGCAACAATAACAATTGACATTCGGTCTCTTACTCATCGCTGACAAAGTCGTCTGCAGGATCTACTCGCACAGGGTCGTCGGTTGATGTGGATCTGCCTTGGTTCGCTCGTAAGCAAGTTCAAAATTTCACTTTGATGCTCGGACATGAAGTGAGGGTTCGCGCACTACGATAATCGATCGTAGGTCCCTCAATTAATAATTATCGTCTGCTCGTCGTACTTGCTGTACGACGAGCCACGCGAGCTACTTTCCGCTAAATTCAAATCCGTGCTCACGACTTGATGCGTGAATTATAATTCCGCGTTACAACGTATTCAAGAGGGACTTTGATACTTCGCCAATCTGCAGAATTTTTTGTATATCAATGATCTTTTAGAGTTCCTGCCAGAGGATACTATAATTCCATTTTTCGATGATATTTCTGTTGTTTCTTTTGATACCTCCTGGTAGAAAGCCAAATCTAAACTGAGTCTTTCACTGGGCCCGATTGGTTCATGGTTGGAAGCAAATAAACTTACCCTCAATGTGGAAAAGGTTGTTTTCATGACATTGTGGAATTACGGCAATAGTGTTTCTATAAAGGATGACTTGCAGCTTGCCAACTAAGAATTGAAAACAGTAAATATCTTGGTGTAATAATTGACTACAGATTGAGCTGGAATGCGAATTATGTGGAGTATTGGTCAAAAAGACCAAATAGTTACTTATGGTATCATCACATGGGGAGGTGCATATGACAATTAAATGAATTAATTACAAACTATCCAGAGCAGAATCTTAAAATTAATGAGTAAACTATCAAAGAGCCACCAAGCACTAGATATCATTTTAGGACTCTCAGCAAGGCATATACCCTGGCTTATTTGGGAAGTGAAACAATTCTACGATACTTGGAATATAATATAACCAAATTGAGTTAATTAAAATATTTATCTGTCTGACAAATTTTACAGGCATACAGAAAAAACAATCTTGTACAATAGATGTATACTCCGAGAAAAAAAAGTAGAAAAATTGATCATTTCGTGATTACAATAAAATTTAAAGCATGAAGCATGAAAGAAATTACAAATAAAAGATAACTTGGCTACTCGTTGGTGAGATTTCTGCAGCGATCCGCCGTTCGGCAATACTTCTTGAAGAGCCTCATTGGCTCGCTGTTCCATCAGTAGAGGTGATAACTTTATTCCGTCCAATTTGAAAGTGAATACGTTTCATAATTGAAGATGTCAAAGTCATCCTTAGCGTGTGCATGTCCACTAGACGAGGCAGCCCATTTGAACCAGGGTGTACTATGTCGATTGGCGCAAGAGGCCATCGTTGGTAAGTAAAACCAAATCACCTGGTTGCACTGCAGGCATCCGCTTCAGCTACTTCTGAGGCAGCTGCATCTGTTGAAGCACTTCTCTCTGCCTTCGGCACCAAAAATGATTGCGCATTTGGATGGTGTGTCTTCATCGAGTAGCTCTTTAATTCGTTCCTCGTTGAACGGCTCAGGTGCTGCCAAGAGCGAGCTTCCAATCAGGGTGTGACAGCGGTCATATCTTGCGAATCTGAACTTAGAGGGCAAAGTGTGCGTGAATTCAACAATTTGAGCGATAAGGGTGCTAAACTCTTCAAAAGAGTTATAACACCAACAACGTGTTTCAAATAAGTTTTAAAGACCTTGACAGCAGCCTCCCACAAACTACCAAATTGTGAGGCCGTGGAGGTATACATTTCCATTGCACTTCGTCTTGGGCAAACGAAATTATAACTTCTTGAATGGAGGTGGACGATTAATTAAAAAATTGATGAAGTTCATTTGCAGAGCACGCAAGATAACGCGTATTACATTGTTTGTATGTGACCAAGTCGCACGTCTAGTCTTCGGCGAGAAACGAGCTGATTACAAACAGTACAATTCTGTGGCACTCAATTGGGACTCGTGACCCTCTTCTGAGGTAAGACTCTTGGATAGGCTACCGGGAGCCTCAGTGAAGAAATAATAGGGCGAGCACAGGCTAAGCACGACTCAACTATTATTCTTTTATTAAAATTATTGCTTTCAAATGAACTTAAAAAATCCATGAAAATCATCATTGAAGTCAAAATTACAAGAAAATTATGTGAAAATATACATTTTATTTTTTCAGACTATATAGAATTTTTAAATAATAAGGATATTCAATATTCTGAAGAAGAGTGGTCCGATCCTCTGTCATACCCAAATACTGGATTAGATCACTTGACAGATTTCCAATCCACTTCGGAATTAACAAATATCAATGAAAATATTCAAAATAATTTTGAGGTATGCATATTCACATTACTATAGTAATAGAGCACTTATGAGTTAAGGAAATATAAAGGGTATTGTAGTTTTATGTTTCTGTTAGTTCAGTTTTTTAACATTTTCATACTTTATTGATAAATACGACTGATTATCAGTGAAGTCAAAAGCCAGAAATTTTTTGTTTGATGTGTAACGTCTTATGGCTCTTTGGGTAGGCTAATGAATCCGTGAAAAACGAGCGAGCGAGTGAGTTGAGTAGCGTCTGTTTGCTCCTCGCTCAGGCGTTGCGTGTTGATTCGTGTTTATTTGTTAAATAATAACTCAAATCTTTGTATAGCTTCTTGCACATGTCTAAAATCGTAAATCATAAATGGTATTGTCGTGGTACACTAATTTTTAAAAATTTACGTAAATATAACTAAAAATTGACGAATTTTTGATACTTTAAGTGAATGACTTTTTAAATTCATCAAATTTGATTGTAAAGGTAGGTAATCACAACCAAAACTTATATTAAGCTCAAAAGTATTAAAAATCGAATCGAAATTTTTCAATTGAACTTAAATTTGTTTTGAAATTGAGGTAATGTAAGTAGAGGCCGCTTGCGCAGCCTCGGCACTCGTTATAAGAAATCGCAACTAATTTGAAAGTATCTACCACAGCATAAATCGATAAATCAGTTACGAAAAAATCGATTAAAAAAATTAATTGATAAAGATGTTTCACATCTTGAAACTGTTCATCAACAGCTGATTTTTTTTAAATTTTTTTTCAAGTTTTTTAATTTTTAATTTGTTTAGATTTTTTATTGGAAATCACATTTTCAAAAAATTACTCATACTTTTTTTCTTCAACTTTCAATTGTAGCTTCGAAAGTACAATTTTTATTAAATTATTTATTGATGAATGAAAATATTAAATTAGTGCATTGAGCGGTTATCGTTCATTGTATGTTCACATAACATGATAAAAATGTCGACTTTCCTTAAGAAGACACACACTCATAGACACATATACATAATGGGATATACTTTTGTCGCGTCGCGAGTTTTCTAGGCGAGCGTGCGGCAGCATACGCGATCAAAAGTGTATTTGGGAAGTGTGAATGTCGTCGCGCTTCTCTCTGCTCCGATCCAATAAATTTCTACCGAAGCAAGGGTGAATTCGTTGTTGATTGAGGATTCGTCACGGGATAGGTGATTTTATAATTAATTACAGTGAATATCAGTTTAATTAAAATACGTAGTATAACGGTTTATTTTACGATGTACTGAGTTAACAATTTAAATTTTAAATAAACTATAACTCATTCAAATGCCATTACTTGACTTGAACTTCTTGAATAATAGTTAGCTAGCTCACTGCCTACTTTGGAGTTCAAAGCTTAGTCAACCTTGCTTCTCTAACTATTATTGAATTTATTGTTTTACGCGGATCGTGCTTAATCGATGAGGATGATGTGAAGTAATAATTTTGAATTTACCTTCGTCGGCGGGATATACTCGCTTACGGTTGCGTCCGGGGCCCAGCTTGTGCTCGGTCTTTGATCCCTGCACAGTAATTGTGATAGAGTTTCCACGAACATGGGTTACCCAAAAATGAATGACTTTCGTTTCACTCTGTCTGTCCCTTGCATTGAGCACGGATGAAGTCAAACATAGTTCAAGACAGAGTGAGTGTGCGAGAGCTTCTAACGGCACTTAACTGGGTGTCAAGACCTGATACGGAGGCTCTCTTATTAGATGGAATGAAATCTAACAGAGCCAGGTTAGATAGGAAGTTGTGGCGTCGCTACTCACATTGGCTCCCGACTCGCGGTACCTTGCTACGGTCACACGGATCCACGAACAAATGCTTAAGTTCTGCTTATCACTCGCGCTGCAATATGCACTCACGATTATAGAACAGATTCAATTTCACGAACCGCTGCGCGATTTCATACACGAACGGAGATTCTCGTGTCGCGTGCTCAATCCCGATCTCGAACTTATAACAATTTAACGCGTTGCAATCAACTTGCTGATAAGAATCGAGAAATGTGAAATTACTCAAATTGAAATAATCACAAATAGAATCAGACTACTCTCAATACAACAGATACAATAGAATGAATAATCGCTCGTACTTGAGCTCGACTTTTATCGGCGTCTCAAACCAATGTGAGTGGGGCGCTCTCTCCTTTTCCCTTTCTTTTCACTAGAGAGTGATGAGTCTCAGCTGTGGTTCCTCTGTCATGTGAGCAGCGTCGCGAGAGAGGTGACATCGAGGGCTCGCACTACTGCGCGGCTTGCTATCCTCTGTCTCTCTCACTCGCTCGCCGCGTTCCAGAGCTCATCACGAGAGCAAAAACAGTTTATTTTTTGCTTGTGTGGTTGCAATACATGCATTAATTAATATCAGATTTGAAAACATGCATTATAGTGCGTAAAGTCTCGCGACGTATACGCATAGACAGCACATACTGAGACGTGCGAGGGTTTGGGCCTTAGCCTATGTTCGCCCTGCAGTCCTATTATTTTATTACTGAGGCTCCGGTTAGCCTATCTGGTCGTCTTACCTCAAAAGGGGGTCGAGCCTTCCACCAAGTGTGCCTCGAGCGTCGGCAATTCGTTGCTGAAAAGTCGGAAAATATTCGCGAAATGACCACAAGAGGGAGTTAGGTTAAATCAAAATCACTTAGTTTATTATTCAAAGTGTTTAAAGACGCTACCGCTAGGTGGCGTCGGCCCAGCGCGTCGCACTCTCGCTAACGAAGCAATCAAGTTCGGACGATATATACGGGCTCGCCGCGCAGTAAAATTGATTACCTGGCATAAGCTGGCGGTAGGTGCAAGGGCACTTGAGTTTCGCGGTCGGAGAGATT
Organism: Trichogramma dendrolimi; assembly: GCA_034770305.1. Classification (NCBI taxonomy): domain Eukaryota; kingdom Metazoa; phylum Arthropoda; class Insecta; order Hymenoptera; family Trichogrammatidae; genus Trichogramma; species Trichogramma dendrolimi. The sequence goes on along the minus strand of JAPMIB010000111.1, from coordinate 446,254 downwards.
TATCTCTCAGCTCGCTGCGAACTTACACTGTCGGTCGGAGATTTTATCTCGGCTCGCTGACGGTGTAAGAAGACGGTCGTGGGGAAACCCTGGCTCGCTGTCACTCAAGTGTCTTTGTAGCCTATCGGCTAGCTATTTGCCTTTTGTAAGCGCGACTCTTACGACGTGCGGTAAGAGTCGGTTACATACACTCGGCGTCGGCCGACAAATCAATCTTGAAAAATTGTATGATTGATTGGCTTGAGCTTGCGACACGAAGCTCGAGCACTTTGTTTATTAAATAACTATATATTTGATCCATGCTCATGTAAATACATTATTTAAATATTGACTGTTAATAAATAATTATTAATTTCTTTAAACATATATGCTAATCGTAAAAAACTCATTTCAATTTCCCTTCCAACACAGCAGATCGTAGCAATCAAGGCTTTATTGTTTTTGGCCTTTAACATCAAAAAACATGGTCCTTCGAGCCGGATATATCTGTTGTGTTTGGACGGTTAAATTGAATAGTTTAGCGATTGTTTGAAAGAAAGTCAATTTGAAATTACTGCATCAAAATGACCAAAATGCAAGAGCAAAAGCAGGTGGCCCGCCTGATCAAAAATTCCTTTATCAATTTTAAAAAACTTGGAAAGGATTTGATGACGGCTGGCGCTTGCGTCTCTCGAATGGAACAGCTGAAAGTACGCTGGGAGGAATTCGAGAAAAATCATAAGGCGTTAATGGCAGATGAGGACATGGACGCCGAAGATGAGTACTTCGAAAAAAATCAGTACGAGATCAGCTATGAGGACTTCCTAATGAATATGGGCCTCTATCAGGATCATCTACTCAAAGTTAAAAGAGAGATCAGTCAACTCGGTGCGAACTCAGGTACTAATCAAATAGAGGCTGATATGGATGTCAATCGAGCCAAGTTGCCGCAGATAATCATCGGCGACTTCTCCGGCGATATTCAAGATTGGGTGAGATTCCGTGATACATTCAAAGAGATGGTAATCGACAGACCGAATCTCCCGAACATCTTCAGGATGAATTATTTGAGGACGTACGTCAAGGGTGAAGCAGCCGAGCTACTGAAAGAAATCCCCTCTGGCGGTGAGCACTTCGCCAACGCTTGGAAAGTGCTGCTAAATCATTACGACAACACCAGATTATTAATCCACAAGTTGCTTGAAAGGTTGATATCAATGCCGGCAATGGCCGACAATTCAGCCAGCGAACTCATGCGAGTGCTGAACGGGACTCGCAATATACTGCAAGCTCTGAAAGCGCTTGGCAGCCCGGTAGAGCATTGGGATCACTTCACGGTTTTTCTGACAAGAAGCAAAATAACGCTTCAGTGCCAAGCCAAGTGGGAAGACAGCGTAAAGCAAAAAGAGAACTCCGCGACCCCCAGCTCATTCGACGAACTTTGCAAATTTCTGGAGGCAGAAAGGAGTACGCTCGCGCTGTTGGAAAGCAACAAGGAATTTGCCAAGAAAACTCCTCAAGCGAGAACAGAAAATAAGGCCACGAAGAACAAGAGTCGCAAATCCAATAATTTTGTGCAAGCAAACGCTGATACAACGACGTGCCCGGTATGCTCTGATACGCATTCTATCGAGCAATGCAGCAAATTTAGAAAGCAAACCGTCGACGAGAGAAAACAGACTCTCGGCAAAAAACGATTGTGCTACAATTGTTTTGGCACACACATGTTGAGAGATTGCAAGTCCACTTCAACGTGCTTTACGTGTAACGGCAAGCATCACACCTTGATTCATACTCCGTTCAAAAGGGACAGTGCTCAAAATTCGTCTGCCAAAGGAAAAGTATCGTCAACAGAAAAGCCCGAGAATAACGAGGAAGTTGCATCTCTGCAGAGCTTCTAGCACTACTTCTTATAATGAGAAAGGAAATAAGTGGCGAAGCATTGCTTGCGACAGCTAGCATCAGAGTGTCATCGAGTGACGGACAGTGCACTATCGTGCGTGCCCTGGTCGATCAATGCGCTCAGTCTTCGTTTGTGACTGAGGCTTTGTGTCAGCGACTGTGCCTAAAGAAACGCAGAGTAAACATTCCGGTTTCTGGTATAGGACAAGGTCTGACAAATAGTCGATCAGAAGTAGAATTGGCAATTCGACCGCATTTTCCGTCGAAATTTAAGCTCCTGTTGAAAGCTTACGTGTTGCCAACTATTACAAGTTATCAGCCCTCGTGCAGAGATCCGAAGATATGGTCGCATATCCAAGGACTGCAGTTGGCCGATCCAAACTTTGAGCGACCAGGCCGCATCGATGTGCTGTTGAGCACGCAGATTCACGCCCGCATTGTCCAAGAAGGCTTGAAAACGGGCGGTGAAAATGCACCTATCGCCACTAGTCAAGGCTCGGTTGGATACTGTCTGGTAGTGTCGACGAGCCGAGTCAAGGAGGCACCATCGTATGCCTGCAAACAGATGGTCGGTTGGACGATCTGTTGAAATCTTTCTGGGAGATCGAAGAGCCGCCTCATGCTCTTCCTTGGTCCGCAGAAGATAAGCTGTGCGAAGCGCACTACCAGAACAACACCGTTCGACTCGCCGATGGCCGATATCAAGTTCGACTGCCAGCGAAGCCTGAGATGCCTCTCGATTGGGACAACTCTCGGCAGATAGCACGAAGCTGTTTACTTTCATTGGAAAGAAAGTTCAACAGGAACCCATCGCTTCGAGCAGAATACAGCTCGGCGATCACGCAAATGATCAAATCCAATCAAATGCGTAAAGTTGATATTCGAACAGAAGACTATGGTGCGCATTACTTCCTGCCGCATCATGCTGTGGTCAAAGAAAGCAGTACGACTACTCGTGTTCGACCAGTGTTCAACGCCTCGGCCAGAAATGCCGCAGGTCATTCGTTGAACGAGCATCTCATGACTGGCCCGAATCTGTTGCCGCAACTCGTGCTCGTGCTCGCTCATTGGCGCTGCTACCCTATAGCTTTCGTGGCGGATGTCTCGAAAATGTACTTACAAGTACGCCTTCACCCAGAAGATTGGAAATTACAATCCATCCTTTGGCGTGAAGACCCGAGAAAGGATATAGAAAATTATGTCCTTACCACTGTCACGTTTGGCTGTGGTCCGTCTGCTTTTCTAGCCAGTCGCACTCTGAGAAAGCTAGTTGAGGACGACGGAGCTAAATTTCCTTTAGCTACTTTCTGTCATACATAATGAAATGTATATGGACGACGTCTTGTCCGGAGCTTTCGACGTGGGTACAGCTGTGCAAAAACGAAATCAGCTGAACTCGTTGCTGTTATCTGGAGGTTTCCGCTTGGCCAAGTGGATGACCAACGACGCAAAGTTGCTAAGTTCGTTTGAATCGTCAGATTTGGCCAAAGAAGCTACACTCAAAGTCGGCCTGGGATTTTCAGTGCTCGGACTCGTATGGGAGCCAAGAACTGATGTCTTTCGCTTCAACGTGACGCTCGAACCCCTGTCCGCTCCGATCACCAAAAGAAAGGTTTTATCGAGCATTGCAGGCATGTTCGACCCCTCGGGTTGGATTTCGCCCGTCTTGATCACATTAAAAATATTTATGCAATCTCTGTGGCTTCTGACCAAAGAGTGGGATACTCCTTTGCCCGACGATGAGATTGAGAAATGGCGTGCTTTCGAGGTCGACTTGCAGGAGTTACCCTCGGTAACGATTCCCAGGTGGAATGGTTACATGCCCGACACGTATATTGAATTGCACGGCTTCGCAGACGCATCAAAGTTTGCTTACGCTGCCGTGCTTTACTTACGTTTGATTTGCCAAGGGCAAGCTCGAGTAACGTTACTCGCTTCAAAGACAAAGGTGGCTCCTCTCAAGACTTTATCTATACCTCGACTTGAGCTGTGTGCTGCGCATCTCTTAGCGAAGCTCGCAGCGTCCTTCGTTGCCACGGGCGATTTCGCACAGGCCAAGCTACATCTTTGGTCTGACTCGAAAACTACGCTGCATTGGATTCACGGCTTACCGGCGAGATGGCCGGTATTTGTAGCCAACCGATGCGCCGACATAATTACGCATGTGCCACAAGCAATTTGGCACTACGTAAATACGAAGCACAATCCTGCTGACCTTGCATCCCGAGGATGCACCGTAGCTGTTCTACGCAGTGAACGGCTTTGGTGGCACGGTCCGGAGATGCTCTCGCGACGACTCGGCATTGGACGAGCGACGAAGTGACTTACACGTCGGAAAGTGTGGAGAGCGAAGCTCCAACAGAACAGACAGTACTGGCGCAAAGCACGTGCACTTTACAAGACTGTGATCTGTTCGATCGCTTTTCTTCGTACATGCGCTTGAAGAAAGTTATGGTACATTGTCTGCGCTTCGTGACCAAGCTGGCAGGCCGATGCAATTTAACTTTAGAATTGCAGTTCGAGGCAGCCGATGGCACCGAAGTCACCGTAAGAGCTTGATCAATCAGCACGTCATTTATGTCGCATGACGCAGGTTGCACTTCTACCTGAAGAAATGCAACGTATCGCCGACAAGGCCAGCTCGACAAACAACACCCTCTGGCCAAGCTGTGTCCAATACTCGCAAACGGATTAATCCGTGTTGGTGGCAGATTGAGGCACGCTGCTCTCAGCGAAGATCGCAAGCATCCTATTATTTTGCCAGCCAAGAGTCGATTGGTTCAGCTGCTTGTCGACGACATGCACGAGAAGATGTTCCACGGCGGAACACATTTAATCGCTACGCACTTGAGACAACAGTATTGGATTCCACGTCTCAAAAACGTAATAAGCGCAAGATTGCGACGCTGCGTGGTGTGTCTCCGATACGGAGCCGAGACGGCGTTCCAGCGCATGGCTGATTTACCCGCAGCTCGCGTAAATCGATGTCGCTCATTTGAAGAAGCTGGACTAGACTATGCTGGCCCTTTCCCGATCAAAGCTTCCAGACATCGAGGAACGTATTCATACAAAGGCTATTTTGCCATTTTTGTATGCATGGCTACGAAAGCGATACATCTAGAAGCCGTATCATCATACGACACAGACTCTTTCATCGCAGCTTTTCGTCGCTTCATCTCTCGCAGAGGTCCGTGTCGGCATCTGTACAGCGACCGTGGCACGAATTTCGTGGGAGCCGACGCTGAACTTAGACGGCTACATTGTCTAGGTTCTGGGTTCTACAATTCGATATGTGCCCAACTGCGTGACAAACATGGCACGACTTGGCATTTTAACCCGCCAAGTGCGCCACACTTTGGCGGCTTATGGGAGTCCGGCGTAAAATCGGTCAAATATCATTTGAAGCGCATGGTCGGTGACAATCTGTTCACTTATGAAGAGTTTTCAACTCTGCTGGCACAGATCGAGGCGATTTTAAATTCTCGTCCACTCACGTTGCCAGACGGATTTGAGCCTGACTCTGTGCTTACACCAGCTCATCCGTTGATCGGTGAATCATCGATCGTGCTTAACGAGCCCCCGCTGAAAGACAAAAAATTGGGCCCGTTGGAGCGATGGAAATTAGTGACGCAAATCACTCAAGATTTTTGGGAGCGTTGGTGCTCGGAGTATTTACTCACTTTACAAAAAAGAAATAAGTGGCTAAGCGTAAAAAGGAATCTTAGCCCAGGAGATATCGTGCTGGTCAAAGATGAGATTCTCCCTTGCGCTCGATGGCCCTTGGCCAGGGTTGTTGAAGTACACCCTGGGCGCGACGGATTAGTACGCGCTGTTACCATTGCGACTGCGAAGGGTACGTACAAACGACCGATCGTGAAACTTGTTCAATTGGTCGCTCACGAGGAGTAATAAATTATAAATCGGCCGCCAGATGTCGTGTCTATCCAAAAGAGACATTATCAAAGTTAGTTCATGGCTCACCGCCAGATGGCGCATGGCGGCCCTCAAGAGAAATCACTCAGCTTGAGTATATAGCAAGCTACATTCGTTGCCATTTTTACTGTCGATTACGGTACGTTTCAACTGGAGCAGTGTGCGCGTACAGTGAAGTTATGGTTTTTCGCAAGAAAAGACACTGTAAGAAAAATCAAGGTGGTGTAAAGTGGCGTGCTCGACTTGCTAAGTTTCATCAAGAAAATGAAAGAAGCACCCACCACGGCTCTCCTTCAAGACGGTATCGGAGAGACACCTTCTGCGTCTCTGCCAAGCGCGTCGAAGAGCCATCCGCTTCATCTCTTATCCGGGACTGTGTCGAGGAACCGCCAATCGTGACTCTCACTCGTGACGAAGTCATAGACAGAGTGAGAAATCGTCGATCTGCCGTTGCAACGTCGACACACACGGACGACGATCCAGTCACTGTCTTCAATGCTATGACGAGCGATCCTCCAGAAATTCAAGGTCTACCAGACATGATCGCTGTCGTCGAGATTGCTTCTCACGGCGAGACAGAGCAAGATAAACCCACCGTCGGTACGCAAATGCTTGAGGTAAAGGCAGCCACATCTACTTCTTCTGAAGCATCAGCTCTCAACGAGGACCTACCTACACCTGCAAATTCTGTAGTAGACCCTCGCCTAGAAGAGAAGAAAAAGAAGCTTGATCAAGGGGTTGCATACGCTGAATGGCGGCTTATACCGATCGATATACCCGAGCCTGCATACAGGCGAGCTCAAACTACATGCAGGCCTACATGCAGCCAATCGAAAACTGCATCTAAACCAGCAACGACCCAGACGTCTCGTGTTACAGCAGTTCCTGTGGTGACTTACACACCTACACCCAAAGTTGAGCTCGCCCGCCGCCGACGAGAGGAAGCCGCCCAAGCCAGAGCCCTGCTGCGCCCACCGGATGAAATCGAGGACATCTTCGCCTCCGGTCGGCCCGTATCTGATGACGAGTACAACGCGTGGAAGAAGAAGACGCCCAGCCGAGGTGCTTAGTATAATCATTGTTATATTTATATTTATATTTTATTATTTCAGTTTTCCTTTTCATTTTCAATTTATTATAATGTTGTTAAAGTTGTAAGAAACCCCCTAGGGGTGTTTCCGGGGCCGGTATGTTTAAAGACGCTACCGCTAGGTGGCGTCGGCCCAGCGCGTCGCGCTCGCTAACGAAGCAATCAAGTTCGGACGATATATACGGGCTCGCCGCGCAGTAAAATTGATTACCTGGCATACGCTGGCGGTAGGTGCAAGGCACTTGAGTTTCGCGGTCGGAGAGATTTATCTCTCAGCTCGCTGCGAACTTACACTGTCGGTCGGAGATTTTATCTCGGCTCGCTGACGGTGTAAGAAGACGGTCGTGGGGAAACCCTGGCTCGCTGTCACTCAAGTGTCTTTGTAGCCTATCGGCTAGCTATTTGCCTTTTGTAAGCGCGACTCTTACGACGTGCGGTAAGAGTCGGTTACATACACTCGGCGTCGGCCGACAAATCAATCTTGAAAAATTGTATGATTGATTGGCTTGAGCTTGCGACACGAAGCTCGAGCACCTTGTTTATTAAATAACTATATATTTGATCCATGCTCATGTAAATACATTATTTAAATATTGACTGTTAATAAATAATCATTAATTTCTTTAAACATATATGCTAATCGTAAAAAACTCATTTCAATTTCCCTTCCAACACAGCAGATCGTAGAAATCAAGGCTTTATTGTTTTTGGCCTTTAACATCAAAAAACACAAAGTCAAAGTTAATGATCACTCTATTAATTCTTGATTATTCTTAAATTACTACTCAATTGCCGTTAAATTACAAGAAAAGTGTCAATCATTGTTTCGGTGACGTCAAATTACCATAAGGGTACTCGCGCAATGAAGTCCAAGGGAATACTGTCGAGTCACAAAACGCTCTCGGCTCGAATCCCGATATCGTACCGCGCACTTGCACTCGCGCGTCTCCGCTTCACTGTACACGAAGCCTAATGCCACGTGAGTTCGCTCGCGAAAGTCCAAGGGGAATCACAGAGTCACAACACGTGCTCTGTTCGAATCCCGTTTTCGTGATGCTCTCTTAGCTACTACGCGGAAGTGACTTCGTACCGCTCGGCCTACGACGGCCCCGCGGCTTCGTGCGAACGGGTACGGCTATATACAAAAATGACTGCTTTTCGACGTCGGCACGTGAGCGACGTAATAGCGACTTGCTCGCCTCGGACGACTTTCCAATACGCGACGACGAAACACACAATACTCGACTCTACTTTACTTCGCGATTTTTCTCGTACGCATACAGCGACATACAATACTACACACACTCCTAAATACACGTCGCATACACGACCGACCAAGTTAAGTTAGGAAGCAGCCTCGCGACACCAAAATCTTGGTCTACTTGTGCTCCAGCCACTGACCAGTGCAGTACTCTTATTAAGGGCTAACAGGGGGCTTAATTATTTTTTATTTTTCAACTATAGTACTAGGCTGTAAAAGTAAAAAAAAATTTTTTTTTCAAGAACACGCATGATAACCCTTTTCAATGCCCTATTTGAAAGTATTTTGTACAGTAAGATACTTAAACAAAGTTAAGTACAATAATAATGAGTGTGTTGACACACAACACAAGCTTTAAACACATTTAAGCTGTTGCCGTAAGATTCCAAGTGTTTGCATGATACGTCTAAAGTGTATGTGGTTTCATTTTGTTCGATAGCCAATTGGTCATGGTCGCAACCAAAAGCTAGACATAAGATGAACTGTAGCTACTCGTGTGTAAGTACACACATTTTATAATTATAAAACCCCCTCGAGTGTAGAACTTCTTTTCTTTTGAACATGTTGCCTTCATTATGATTGGTACACTATTTCCTAATGTCATCACTGCCACCCTGGCGATGAACGAGCAATCGTTTCGCCGGGTAGAAAGTAACCCTCGATCCCTCACAATATAACGATTCGTGAGTCGCCGGTGTCAGCCGACCGCTTGGTCTTCCTCCCCTCAATGGACAAAGCTTGAAAAAAGCTTTAAACATCCATCGTTTTCGTTCAAATATTATTTCGTTCAAAAAATATAAAGTCCTTTTTCAGGACATTACAAATGTCGAACGAGCTCGGCTCCACGTGGTCAACGGTCGCGAAATCGCGTATGCGCCGCGGTGTACACCTGCGTACGATCCTGATAAATGCAACACGAAAACTCACCGTATTATTTATACACATACAATGAGCTCGCAGCCACTGCGACGAGTCACACGCACATACAACACACACGCGAGCATGATGACGCAATCGGGCAACACGGCCAAGCGACCAACCCCCTACGAAAAACTTAACCGCTAACCTCTTCGCTGGCTCTTCTTGTCGTCGATGTTCTTGGCAGAAACTGCTTGGCTCTTCCTACCTTAGCCTTCGTCGGCTCACTGTTCACAACAGAACTAATCTGGATAATCGGCCTCGGTGGCTCTCGTAAACGAATCGGCGACACGTGTCTTCCCCAGCAGAACCTAGGCTCACTTTGTCACTCCCATTCGGACTCGGCACTTACACGACCGCTGCTTTCTCGCGACACTCACTGCGCTCTACTGTTTACTCGTCGGCGACTTCTTCACGTCGAAAACTTTACTCGGCCGCGAACTATTACTTTTTTCCTCAAAACTGCCTATTTGCTCGATTCGCTTTTTTTGCACGTGCCCACACTTGCTTCGCTCGTGGTAATCTCCCATGCTATGACTTGTTTACGCGACCTAGGCTTCTCGTCTGTCCCTCTGCGTCGAGTCCTTGAAGTCATCTCAGCTCATTTTCTTCTCGGCCTGAAACCTAGGCTAATCGAAAAACACACGAAATCTCATTCGTTCATGCATTCTCGTGGGGCAATATGCCACCGCGTTTCGCCGGTGTACGGGCTGCCTGCGGTTAGGCGCGACGTTTAGAGTCGCGGGACTTGTGTTTCGTCACAAAACTTACAGCTGAACAATTCTTAAAAATCAGCTGCATAAGAACAGCTGTTCGATGTGTAACGTCTTTATGTACATGTAAAAATGCTGTATAAGAACAGCTGTAAGATGTGTAACGTCTTTATGTACATGTTTAACAGCGTCGTTGGACATCTTTATCTTGTAGCCTAGGCAAAGCTTTATAACCACTAGCCTTTTAGATCACCTTCGAGTTAGTTTGGTTATAGAAAGTATTAGAGCCGTGGCAGCGTACGAGACTCCCCTGCACGAGGATCATCGGTCGATACGAGCACGGTTGTCGGTAAAGAAGGTAGTTATATATGCCTACAGTGACAGATGCTGCTGGTGGCTGAATAGGATTATTAAGGATGAGATGATTATTCCGTGCTCTGGTTGTGCGCCTCGAGCTGCTGAATTTAATCGACTTTAATCGAATAGATTAAGGGGGGAAAGGTACCTTAAACCTGTATTTTAAAAAAAATTCATTAAAAATTGAGAAAAATAATTTTTTGACTCTACAGAAAAAACTCTGTTTTTTTCATCTTTTTCCAAAGTTTTTCACTCTGGAATATAAAAATTGAGGTCCCAGATCCCATAGAACCCTCCTCGATGAAGCAAGACCACAGTCATGAGAGGTAACACCTTGCCGTAAGATCCAGCTAGAACCGATCATTCAATCATTGTCATTGGGGTGTAATTTTGTTCAGTAGATGTTTGGTTACAAACGCAAGCACTTTCAGATATTTTTAATTAATCATACACAATTGACAGCCATAGTACATTTTATTCATTATATAGATGAAGACAGATTATGCGAGACATTGCTGAAAAAAGTGCAAAATTTAGTCCAATACCTTTGAAAGTGCTTGCGTTTGTAGTCATTCTTATGTAAAACAATCCCTGAAAATTTCAGCTCATTTGCTCAAACGGTTCACATGGAAAGTTACGGCATGCAAGCAATTTTTAGATGAAACGTAACTGCCCAAGAGTTGAAAAAAACAAAAATACACCAATATATGTCATAATGATACTCTCATGTCACTGAGGCTGCTTTAAACTTTTTGGACAATAAAAAACAGTAATTCAACTTGAATTTTAATCATATTGGACCCACAAGGACAATGTTCAATTATCCCAGACAGCCACACAAAGCCAAATGCGCCAATTTTATGACTACATTTTATAATTTGTACTAAAATGTTAGTATACGTTAATATGGGTTTTATATGGAAACTAGTAAGTAAGTTGATTATGTCCAAATCAACTTTTTACACAAAAATGCACAATCTCACATTAGAACTTGAACCCAGTCCTCTACCTATTCACTAACATTCATAAAACATTAATCACTGGATCTATAATTGGAAATAAAATCACTCAAAATTGATCAATTATCACTAATCTTGTTTATCACATGCAATACAATTATACATCACACAGTCATATAAAAATACATAATGTACAGTGACATACACATACACTGATGTATATATGTCAATTTACTTATGTACACTGTATTCTTGAATTTGAACTGCTAAAAATGTCAAATTTTCATAAAAGCTATTAAACTTCTTCATAGCTTCATTATGAAATACTATGTTGAGTTGCAAAGATATAATTGCACTCTACATATACTTTTTTCACTTTAAAAAAAAATGTAATTATTAGCCATTGGAAAATCAAGAAGCAGTCAGCAGACTGTTATTGAGATATGACCTAGGCTCGCGCACGAAACTGAGAGAGACAGAAGATATACCGAAAGCCACGTGCTGCGAGTGGTGGCGTTACTTTACACCTATAGTCATGTTAACAAACAAATTTCTGCTAGATGTATTATAACCAAAGAATAATACGAGTATCAACAGATGGCGCTAACGACTTATGAAAGTCCGGAGATTGATGAAAGAATGGCAATGTTTTTTTTAGTCGTTGTATTCATTTCTGCTGTAATAATCATAAAATTATCGGTTCTAAATAGGCTGTACCTCCCGATAAAATCAAAATTAAAAAAATCTGATTACGGCACTGGAAAGCTGAGAAAAAATCCTATTGAAAAAGTCAATAAGCAAAAAATTTTTTTTTGAGATTTTAGGTACTTTTCCCCCCTTAAGTCAGGTAGGTAGGCTGACTGAAGGAAAGGTATATAAATCATACGGTACTTACTCTTTATTGAGTCGATGTCTTTTCACTGAAACGAAACAAGAAAAAGTTCGTCGGAAGGCAAGGAAACTAACGAACAGCGTATGAGTCTCACTGAGACGGAAGTAGCTAGCTCGCGACAGGAGCGATAACCACGAGGTGAAGTATTCGGAGGTTGAACACGGACAGACGAGAAGTGGTCTTAGCTAGGCTGGGCATGGGATATTTATACGAAAGTCCCATCGACGGAGCGGGCAGATGGGAGAAATCGAATGTTTAAATGAAGGAGGCTGCAAAACTATAGTTATTAAAAATAGGGAAGTTAGAAATTCGGATTGTGGGGAAAATTGCCTTTCCAACGATACCTTATGATACATAGTAATATTACAAAAATGATTATTTATAACAATTTTCATATACTCCATAATAATAATAAAAAGATACTTAATTAATGGATAATTGTTGATATTAACCTTATAAATATTTGTTACGCACGCATACTTAGTTATAATACAATAATTAATTGTATGAATTGGAGATCAATTTATATTGATCTCTTACGATAAATCTTATAAAACTAGCTTTAATTAGACTGAATATGCGTAAGTAAGAAGGTATAATTTGTTGATTATAAAATTAAATAATCACTTAAATATTACTTTGAATTAATGTTAATATATTTCCACCGCTCAACAATTTAAATAATTATTGATAAAGTGAATAACTCTGACGAACGGCGACAGAGATGCAACAAATAATCTTTATAGCACTGTGTTCACATTTATGGCACGCTTTTTGGTGGCATAAGTCGCACATTATGGCACCGCTACGTTCGCATCGCACTCGCATACGCTCGTGCGCTAACCTTCTTCGCGGTACCGGAAAGTGCGACTCATGACTCGGAAAAGGGGGCATAAATGTGAACTTAGCACAGTGCTGTAAAATGTTGTACGATACTCGTGCCATGGGGACACTTTTCGGCCCAGCTATTAGGACTCTCGCTACGCTTGGGCCCTAAACTACGCCGTGCCAAAAAGTTTTACTTATGGCACTTGTATCGTAAAGTACTATTCCATTATTTATTGTTTTCAATGCTTATGCGTCATTAAAGTTTCGCGGTAATTTTGTTATTTAAGCTGTTATTAAAGTTAAATAATGTTAACGTAGCAATTCATAAGTCGGTTGTGGCGGTGAGCTTTGTTGGCGAATCGGGTCGAGCTTGGTACCGATTTACTTGTTTTAATCATTAGAATCTTATAATTAATGTAACAATTTGGTATAATAAATTGTTTACGCTGTATGGCCTAAAATATTATTCATAAAAATACATATAGAAAACAACGAAATTATTTGTATGTCGAAACCAGTAGAGTTGGTGATCACATGGCTTAGGAGAAAGGTGTGAAAAGCAATAAAACTCCAGAAATAGATGTAACGGTCGCTCGGCGTATAAGTATCATGCCTAAAACTACAAGTTACAAACTATGTACAAGTAAAATGATGAGATATATATATTTTTTTCGAATCAAAATGTATTTGTTTCGAATATTTTGACGATCCGTCCTGCAAGTCGACTTGTACGTGCAGGCAGACGCGTTCGGCCGGTGAAATTGGCGGGGAACCGTTGCGTAGGCTGACTTGGTAGTTGGCGCGCGGCATTGGCGGGTAACCGTTGCATAGGCTGACTTGGTAGTCGGCACGCGCCATTGGCTGCCTTGGCGTAGGCTTTGCAACGCGGGACGTTATACATGTAATAATTTAATTGAATATTAAATAATTCAAGTAACTCAATCAAAAACAAACAAAAATTTTAAACTTTGGTATAACTTAACAAAAAATTCTAGTAAATCAATTTACAATAAAAAACCGCTGCCAATTTATTGGCAAATAGCTTCCTCATAAAAAATGATATTAATGAAAGGGGTCTGATTGTTGAAAGATAAATTTGTATTTCATTTTTGTGTACAGAACTATAAAAAAACTTAGAGATTTCTATAATTTGTTAAAAGATTCCCTTGTAAAAGTTTCCCTTGCTCAATTTCACGCTACGTGTCTCCGTTCAAAGGTACACTGGATTCAGGTCCGCCTTTGCTCTATAAAGGAGCAAAAATACAACCTTTCATTTTGAGTTCTAACTTTTTTTATATTCCGTGAATCTCTACAATTTTTTGTCTTATATTAAAGATTGGCTGCTCCTCTTGAACTATACCGATCAAAAAATAAAAATAATTATTCCTTCATTTTTACATGAAAAAACGAAAAAAAAAAATTTTTTTTAAAAAATCCAATTTACAAAACGACACAATGAAGCATAACTTTTTAACTACTCGGTAGATCATAAAATAAGTTTTCGGGGCTTCATGCGACACACAAATCCTTCAAAACAAGCCAAACCACTTGTCGCTGCGTGTCTCCGTTCAAAAGTTACACTAATTCCAGATCGCCGCTTTTGCTTTATAACGGAGCAAAAAAAAGACTTTTTGTTTTGAATTCTAACTTTTTTTATATTCCATGAATCTCTACGTTTTTGGTCTTAAATTAAAGATTGGCTGCTCCTCTTACATTATACTGAATAAAAAGTATACAAATTCCTTCATTTATACATAAAAAAAAATTAAAAAAATTTTTTTTGTAAAAAACCGAGTTTACAACACGATAAAAAAAATCATAACTTTTTAACTTTTCGGTGGATCATTTTTTTTTTTTTTTTAACTGTAATCTTTTTATTTAAAATCTGTCGATACAGGACAATAATTAAATACATTTAACGTGCAATTGAGTGGATAGTGCGAGTCTGGAGGGTGCACCACTGTGCACCAGACAGTTTTTAGCGAGTTTAAATTTTGTGGGTTTGTCCTAGAATGGCTGGACAGAATTTATCTGATTTTTACAGCCTCTGAGCCTTCTTGAGTCTCGACCGTATGGGAGGTCGGGCCAACATCGACGCCAGACGGTTGGAGTGTATTTCCAGCCTACTCCCGTGTTTTTTGCGACACTCGTCGATCTCCTCTCGTGTCGTCGGGATCCTGAGGTCTCTCTGAATCACCTCGTTTGGAACATACCAAGGTGCGTCTACCAAACAACGAAGCACCTTGGCCTGAAATCGCTCTATAATCTGAATATTTGAGTTTGCAGCTCCGCCCCAGAGCTGGCAACCGTACGTCCAAATCGGCTTCAGTATCACCTTGTATAACAGCACCTTATTTTCCAGAGAAAGGGCTGAGTTGCGTCCGACCAGCCAGTAGAGCGAGCGCAGCTTGAGGCCCAGCTGCTTCCTTTTAGACCATATATGCGCTCTCCACGTCAGGCGGCGATAGAGGTGCAGTCCCAGGTATTTTACCTGGTCGCACACAGGGATCGGGCTACCGTAGAGAAACACTTGAGGGCAAGTTTCTCTTCTGAGGGTGAAAGTGACGTGTACAGATTTCTCCGCGTTGACCTTGACACGCCATTTGCTGAGCCACTCTTGTACATTCTCGAGGTGGTTTTGGGTTACTTGGGAGGCCATATATGCCTCCGAGTGGGCCGCTAGGAGGGCGGTATCATCTGCATAAGTAGCCGTGAGTACATCTGTAGCAGAGGGTAGGTCTGCTGTAAACAGCAAGTATAGGGTGGGCGCGAGAATACTGCCTTGAGGCACGCCGGCGTTTATGTTGAATAGCTCAGTGATTTCGTTGTTTACTCTCACTCTGAAAGTTCTCCGATGGAGGTATGATTTGATGAGCCTGTAATGCTGATCCGGAAGGATTTTTTTGATTTTATATAGCAGCCCCTCATGCCAGACTCGATCAAAAGCCTGGGCGACATCCAAAAAGACAGCGGAGACGTATTTTTTGGACTCGAACGAGTCACGGATCATTCTCGCAATTCTGTTTACCTGCTCCACCGTCGTGTGCTTGTGTCTGAAACCGAACTGGTGGTCAGGAATCAGGTTGTTGAGTGTTATTATCGGCTGTAATCTTGCCAACAGGATCTTTTCGAAGATCTTCGAGAGCACTGGCAGGAGACTGATCGGCCGGTAAGAAGAGGCCCGTTCCGCGGCTTTTCCCGGTTTGTGAATAACAATTATTTGCGCTTCTTTCCACTGTGCGGGAAAATGGCACACGCGCAAGCACGCGTTGAAAACATATGTCAAGTATCTTATCGCAATCTGGGGGAGCTCCTTGATCATTTTTCCTGTCAGTTGGTCGTGTCCTGGCGCTTTTCTTGCTTTGATGTCTGAGATTATTTTCTCGACCTCCTTTGTGTCCGTAAATTCTATTTGAGTATTTTCTGTAGGAGGAGAAGTATTTTAGTTGAGGAGTAATCTCTCATCGTCCTCCGAGATTTCTCTCGGGTTTGGCTGGAAAACCTCAGAGAGATGAGCAGCAAACACCATCCCTTTGTCCTTATCATCCCTCGCCCAGTCACCCGAGGGCTTACGGATGGGAGCGGCATAGTTTTTGGGTTTGGTCAGGCGACGGGTAGCTTTCCACAGAGAGTAGTCGGTGGCCTTTGTATCCGACAAACTTTGTAGATATTTTTCAACGTGCGAGTTTTTTTCTTCTTGCAGCAGTTGTTTGAGTTCCTTTATCGCTTTGTTTAATCTCGCTTTTGTCGTGGCATTGCGGCTGTTTTGCCACGCTCTGCGTAGTTTTCTTTTTTCCATTATTTTTCTTTCGATAATTGTTGAGGAACGTCTGCGCACGTCATGGCTATTTTTGGTGCTTGTTGCCTTGTCAATAGATTCGCGTAGAGTCTTGGCGAATATCTTGATGGCGTTTTCCAACTCTTCTGGGGTACGCAAGGACACCGAGCAGGAAAGGTTCGTGGTGATTTCTTGCTTATATTTATACCAGTCAATTTTTTTGGTGAGGTTTTTGCGCTTTTCGACGAGGCTATCCAGGTACACAATGACCGGAGAGTGGTCGGAGGAGAGATCCAGGCTTGAGGCAGCTGTGAGAAGTCGCCTGCAGACTCCCTTGACTATAGCGAAGTCTATGAGGTCCGGCAGTCTTTTTGGGTCCGTCGGCCAGTAGGTTGGCTCTCCCGAGGAGACAGTCGAGCAGTTGATCGGTGGATCATAAAATAAGTTTTTGACGCTTCATGCGACACACAAATCCTTCAAAACAAGCCGAACCGCTTCTCGATACGTATCTCCGTTCTAAAGTTACACTGGTTCCAGCCTACCAGACGCACATACACACACACACACACACACACATCCATACAGACAATTGTTCAGAATTCAATGACGATTATGAATATGTATGCAAAATTGTCCTACGAGTTCTAGATCAAAAGTTGATTTTGACGCCTATCACAAAGCTTCCTCTAAAGTTAGCAAAAAGCAAAGTCAAGAAGCAAAAGTTACAATAATAAAAAAAATTCGATAAAAACCGCTAGAAATTGTATAGTTCAAGTTAAATTTGATAGTGAACAATACCAAAAATATAATGAAACAAAAACGAAAAGATATTTGACGTTACACTTCTGGTTTTTTTATTTGCTTATATCCATGGACACCAGAAGTGTAACGTCAAATGTCTTTTCGTTTTAATTTGATTATATTTTTGGTATTGTTTTATGCATACATGAAAAACTTGTTGTTTTAGATGTCACAAATGTCCCCCAAATTTATTAGAATTTTTGAGACTGTCAGTAGGGTGGAACAAAAAACACTTTTGACGCCTATCGCTTTGTAATAGTAATTTATAAACAAATGATTTCTTCCGGTGGCGCATGAAGCCTGAAATTTGAAATTCGTAAAAACAATATCTTTATGCTTCAGTATGAAATCTTTGCCAAATTTCTCGGCGCCGGATTAACCGATTGGGCTGAAACTTCCAGGGCTTGTTTTTAATGTTAATAGGAGCTTTTCTGTAAAATGTTAGCCTTCTAGGTGCCTTTTTTCAGTTTCTTCATAGTTACACATGCTAGAAAAACTTGAACCCCAATAATAGTTATATGGTCTCAAAGAATACAAAATTACCTTTAATTTGGTATATTTAAAAACTCTCAAAGTCCTCTAGAACTGGAGATACAGCTGCTTGAAATTTTACCAAAAATTAAAGTACTTAATCTGTTAATTTATCATAGACCAGATATGGTATGATCATCATAGAAATGGATCTTGAATTTTCAGTGAAACTTCAAACAGCATCATTCAAACAGTAAACTGAAGACATCATTTGTTCGAGCCCAGCTCGCAGCTATTCTTTTTTTTCATCTTAAACTTTCAATAAATTACTATTACAAAGTGATCGGCGTCAAAAGTGTTTTTTCGTTCCGCCCTATTGTCAGTCACCTTTTTTGTAGGCCCATAGTTGGTATTTTAATTTTATTTTCCGAGTAGGATTTTGTCCCCTTTCTAATTGTTAGAACACTTTATAGAGTCAGCTCCGTTTTATTTACAGAAACACTGGTCGCAGCGAATCCGCACAAATTAAATGAGATATGCGGTGAACTTGGAAAATAAAAAACCTATGCATAGAGTCACTTTATGCTTGATTTTAACAATGTTTTATATTCTCTATAGACACAATATTCTAAATAAAACTGGTATACAGGGTGCGGCAAGAGTATGGATACACCTAGAAATTTCGTGTAATAAGCGTAGAAAAAAAATCAAAAACCTCATATCTATCGTATTTTTTGACAAGGAATTCAATGGTTATCTCAAATTTGACCTTGAACATAACCTTCATGCTCCAGCGACCCAAAAATCGATTTTTCAAATGAAAACCCACATTTTTTTATTGCAGATTTAAAAAGAGCGGAAAATTTTACGTAGAAAAATGTATTTTTTTTAAGTCGTTTTAAGGATGCTACAGACTCAAATTAAACCCTTATTTAACCTAAAACTAAGTTCAAGTTAGGACTTATTTTTAACTGTAGCGCCCTTAAAATTAACTTTAAAAAAACTCAAATACATATTCAAACGTGAAATGTTTCGCTTTTTTCTGATCTGAAATAAAAAATGGGTCACTGTGTGAAAAATCGACTTTGATTCGCTGTAGCTTTGAAGTTATGTTAAATAGGGTGGTCCTAATTCCCTAAAGTGCTCGGATCCTTGCTCCCACCCCTCAAAAAGTAAGTTAAGGACTACAAATGAGGAAACCCGTCGGCATAACTTCCAATAGTAGTCGCTAAACCCTCCCCGTTTTCGAAAAACCGCTTTTTCTCCATATAACCATGGTATAGTCAATATTGTACTATTAGAACGTTACAAGACTATTCTAAATTTTGTTGAATAATTTTATTTGTTGGATATCGAGGAAAATTTACTATTATACTCTTTAAGATGCCAAAAAAATCGTTTACAAGAATAAAACGTTCAAATTTGGGAAAAAAAGGCGAAAAATGAGCATTTTCTTGAGTTTTTTCGGTCTTTTGAGCAAATATCGAATTTCTTTGCCTTAACCAACCTATATTATATCAAATAAAACTTTAAGACTTTTATTTATTTTTCCTAAAGATGCCTCAAAGTACTTTCTGAACCTAGATCTAACGGTTTGAATGAAAAAAAAACGAAATTTTTTCAATTTGAACGTTTTTTATTTCAAATTTATTTTAAATTTTAATGAGTTTTCGATTTTTATACAAGACATTCCTTATTGAATTTTCAAAGGCTCGTTAAAGACTTTAAAAATTAATTCTAACGCTTGGGAAAAGTTATTTTTTAAAATAATTGTTAAAAAACTTGAAAAAGGGCTTCTGTATCATACAACATACGATAGAGGTTTATTTTGACTTTGAAGTTAAATAATATAATCTCGTTGTTAGCCAACTAGGTTTTTTTTGTTGTTTTTCATTCAAAACGTTAGATCTAGCCCCTAAAGCACTCAGAGTCATTTTTAGAAAAAAAAATAGAAGTCTTAAAAAAAAAAAAAAAGAAATGTAGTTTGGTAAAGACAACGAAATTCGATGTTTGCTCAAGAGACCGAAAAACTCTAGAAAATGCTCATTTCCCGCTCTTTTTCCTAAATTTGAAGGTTATATTCGTGTAAACAAATTTTTTTTAGCATCTCAGACAATATAATGGTAAAGTTTCTTCAACATAAAACGAATAAAATTACCCAAAAAATTTAGAATAATTTTATAACATTCTAATAGTACAATATAATATATAACATGGTTATATGGAGAAAAAAATGTTTTTCGAAAACGGGGAGGCTTTAGCGACTACTATTGGGAGTAATGACGACGGGTTTCCTCATTTGTAGTCCTAAACTAACTTTTTGAAAGGTGGGAGTGAGGATCCGAGCACTTTGGGAAATAAAGACCACCCTAATGTACAAGGTCAAATTGTAGGTCATCATTAAAAAGAGCTAAAAATTTGACGTTCGAATAGACCTCTTTGTTTTTTCAAAGGTCAATTTTGGGGCGCTGCAGTTAAAAAATAATCCCTTCTTGATCTTACTCTTAGGTTAAATCGATGGTGCCTACCAAGAAAATCCCCTTTTTAAAACAGCAGCATATTAGTTTTTTAATGTAGGAATTACCCCGCTTTTTTAAATCTAATTATTACAAGTTTTTGGTAAAGTTTGATTTACGTAACGAATGGGTGATTTTTTTCGCCACATTTTGAAAAAAAGAGAATTTACTCGCTACAAGAATTTGTCTGCATTTGAAAAAGAGATTGTCTTCGTAAGCACCATCGAAATAGAGGTTTAATTTGAGTCTGTAGCGTCCTTAAAATGACCTTGAAAAAAATGAAATACATGTTTTAGCGTACAATTTTTTTTAAATCTGCAATAAAAAATTTGGGTTTCCATTTGGAAATCGATATTTGGGTTGCTGGAGCTTGAAGGTTATGTTCAAGGTCAAATTTAAGGTCACCATTGAATTTCATGTCAAAAAATACGTCGGATATGAAGTTTTTGATTTTTTTTTTGTAAGCTTATTACGTAAATTTTCCAGTTGTATCCATACTTTTGCCGCACCCTGTATATTTAAATTAATTATAACACAAATAATTATACAGGGTGTCCCAAAAGTATGGAAACCTCTGAAAAGTGGCCAAAATAAGCGGGAAAAAAAATCGATAACCCTATATCCGACGTATTTTTTCACGGGAAATCCTATGGTGACCTCGGATTTGACCTTGAACATAACCTCAAAGCTGCAGCGAGTCAAAAATCGATTTTTCAAATGGGAACTCCCATTTTTTATTGCAGATTTGAAAAGAGCGGAAAATTTCACGTTCGACTATGTATTTTGTTTTTTTTTTAAGGTCATTTAGGAAGCAGACGGAAGTTGGCAGATGAATTTTACAATAGAATGATTTAAACAATACCAATCGATAGGTTTTTAATAGCAGTTTTGAAAATATAAATATTGTTAATAGCATACCCAATGGTTTTTCATGTATAAACAATTAAAGTGACAGCAACATGAAATCGTCGATTACACCAGAAATAAACATTTTAGAGGGACCTAAGTTGCATTAAAAATTGCCAAATTTGTTTTTAAAATTTGCCAATATCTTCAATTTTCGTTAAAACGTATTGTTTATTGGAAAAAACAATTACTTTTACTAAGGTGCTTCTGCGCGGCTTCTGCGCATGTCTAGTGCGCCGAATCTAGTGACTAGTGACTTTTATGATTTCGTCGCTGATTGAGATAAAATTAAAACATCAAATAACCCATAAATAAATGTAGAATCCAAATAACCTATAAATATATTTAAAACCAAAATAACCCATGGATATTTAAACCCCAAATAACCCATGAATATATGTAGAATCCAAATAACCTATAAATATATTTATAACCAAAATAACCCATAGATATTTAAACCCCAAATAACCCATGAATATATGTACAATCCAAATAACCTATAAATATATTTAAAACCAAAATAACCCATGAATATGTTAATCCATATTACCCATGGATATTTAAACCCCAAATAACCCATGAATATATGTAAATTCCATTCACCATATGTAATTGGTCCAGACGGACTGCAGATGGTTGTAAAAGTTTGAAAAGTCACTAATCACTAGATTCGGCGCACCAGACATGCGCAGAAGCCGCGCAGAAGCACCTTAGTAAAAGTAGTTATTTTTTCTAATAAACAATACGTTTTAACGAAAATTGAAGATATTGGCAAATTTTAAAAACAAATTTGGCAATTTTTAATGCAACTTAGGTCCCTCTAAAATGTTTATTTCTGGTGTAATCGACGATTTCATGTTGCTGTCATTTATACATGAAAAATCATTGGGTATGCTATTAACAATATTTATATTTTCAAAAACTGCTATTAAAAACCTATCGATTGATATTGTTTAAATCATTCTATTGTAAAATTCATCTGCCAACTTCCTGATGCTCATTTAGGAGCCGGTGCAGTTAGAAAAAAAACCCTTACTCGAACTTAACTTTAGGTGAATTGAAGTTTTATTTGCGTCTGTAACGCCTTTTAAATGACCTTGAAAAAAAAAAAAAAATATACATTTTGACGTTAAATTTTCCGCTCTTTTCAAATCTACAATAAAAAATGGGGGTTCTCGTTTGAAAAATCGATTTTTGACTCGCTGCAGCTTTGAGGTTATGTTCAAGGTCAAATCCGAGGTCATCATTGGATTCCCCGTAAAAAAATACGTCGGATATAGGGTTATCGATTTTTTTTCCCGCTTATTTTAGCCGCTTTTCAGAGGTTTCCATACTTTTGGGACACCCTGTATATAATGAGAAGGAGCTCGCGCGGAAACAATGCTAGTGATGTACACGTGCGCTCATGGTCGACGCTCGACCTGTACTGGTCCTCGCGATTGCAAAAGGCACGTCAGAGGGCGCGAATTGGAATCACCATGTTGGCCTCGTGCGAACACCATAACTCTAAAGTTTCTTTGATTTTACACTGAGATGCAGCTGTTTCCGTGAGCCTTTTTTCTATACTTTGCTGGTTTAATTTTTTTTTTTGTTGCTTTTTCTGGTGTCTTAAGTTTTAGCAAACTTGACTTGTCGTAACATTTAGAGCGAACTGATTTAGTTTACAGCACCAGAATCAGGCACATTCCTTTAGAACATCAATGGCCACCAGGGTTGCAAGTAATTAATTCCAAATTGGAATTCATTCCACTAAAATCCCACAATTACAAGTAATTTTTAATAAAACTTAGTTTTCATTTTCAATTAATTGTAGTGGGAATGAAACAAGAATTTTATTCCAAATAACGTTTAATGCGTATTGGAATTAATGTTTCATTCTCATTACTTGTAGTTGAGAATGGAATTTATATTTTATTACACATTAATTGTAATCAGGAATGAATTAGACGTTTCATTACAAATTATTTTTTGTTAATGGAATGTGTAATTCATTGATTTTTTTCAAAACAAATGGTCTTTTATGCAAAAAAAGTTCGAGTGTTCTTGTAGAAAAGGAGTTTTTTATTGTAGAGCACAAAAAAGAAATGTTGTTTTTTTTGCATTCGTTGGTCAACGAAAGTAAATACACATATGTCAATAGAAACTTCAACAAGTTCAAATTAAATATTAATTTGTCTAATAATAGGTCAAAAATATACTGCAACGAACAATAACAGTACAAATATAAATTTTTTGTCGACTTTGAAAACGAAAATCATGCGTACAAGTTTTTCTGAAACTATGAAACCCACGCGATTTTCAAAGAACGAGCATTATTGTAACCAACTTTACAAAAAAATACAAATTAAATATTAATTCGTACAATAACAGTTCAAACATAAATGTTGAAAACAACAATAAAAAAAATAGTCAAATTAATAAAAACAGTACAAAAATTAGTTTTGTGGATGAAAATCATACGTACAATTTTATTAAATTAACTTTAAAAACCACGCGGTTTTTGAATTGAGAATCGGACAGTTTGTTATACTTAGGCAAATTCAGCATTGTAGCGTATGAGAAAAGCCTTTCAACCGGTGCAGACGATGGCAATACTGCGTTGTGCTTGAGAAATAATCTTTTTACACGTGGAAATCTATCTAAATCTGATATGTCGTTTGATGGCTCTGACAAAAACCACAAAATTCGGTACATCCAGTTTTAAGGGAAATGGTTTTATCGAGATTTGTAGGTGTTGCAAGTGGCCCGAAGAAGTAACGACTTCTCTCTACGACTATGGAACAGGCTTGTGGTTCGACTGCTGTACGCTGTTTCGAATAAATTATACGTTCGACATTTTTTTGAGCTTTAGCCGACAAGCATTTAACCCATTCCTTTTTTATCGCAGGGTGGGTTAGCGAAGCGATAGCTGCAAACTCACCTACACCTTCTACATTGAAAAAATCTCTAAATCTGTGTCTCAAGCACTCATTTAAAATTTTTAAAAAATCGTTGTATATGGACAGCTTCGAGGAACTCCATGCTTGACTACTCTTTAGCCACAGTTGCTCGATCAACGAGAGGAGCAAATTGCCATAATAGCACGTTTCATCGCCTTGTAGCTCATCAATTTGAGTGGCTAGAGGTGTCATTATGGCCACGTAATGTTCTATATAAACAAAATGGCTATTAGTGAATGTTACCTTAGTTTTCAATAATTTGCCTAGTTCTGACGATTGCAGTTTTTCTTTTAATTTTAGCAATTAGCGGAGATAGTTGAACAATGAGTTCCACTGAGTGGTATTTAGCCTTTTTAGGCATTCTCCAAAATATTTTTCTAATATTTCGCGTTTTTGCAACGATTTCAAGTTTTTCCACAGCTCCTCGCATTTACCGAACGCTGACTAATGCAGTTTCTTCAGTTTTTCCGACGAGTTTATAATTTTCTACGAGTTTAATATAAGAGGTTTTAACATATTTCGGCTTTTCAAAACAATTAAATTGTCGTTTGTATATCAAAATCGATTAAAACTCGAAAAATCAAGTACTCGTACACCCCTAATTAATTTGCAAAATACTTAAAATCGACGTTATTATCGATCTCAACGCCAGATATGTCACATGCTTTGACAAAGTTCGAGCCATTATCTGTAACTGTTCCAATAATTTTTTTGATACTTAAATTGAACTCGGCATTTATATCCGAAAGAATAGCTGTTATTCTATCATGCGAGTGAACACCTTCGAATCTCCGACAAGCTAAGGCAGCTGATTTTCATTTCATAGACACCTTATTAATCTGAAGTGAGCGAAAACATTGAAAACGTATCTGCTGAAGTGATACCAAAGGCTCGAAAATAATTACATATGTATAAACGAGATTGAATTCCCAACAAATATTCGTATAGAAGTGTGATGGTGTACTATACACTAATAAGAGTATACTCAACGCGTGTATTTTTCATGACATAATATATTTAATGTAATATTTATCGTACCCAATGGGCTGTAACTCCCATGAAACTTCGATTTGGCACACTCCAAATATCAGCTGTTAAGCTGACGTAATCAGTTCTTTCTAAAGCATCCTTGATTTTCATTTTTTGAGCTACAATTAGTTTGTCGGCAATGCTTACAACTGTGCATCTGGTTAATGGCTTCAGTGAGTGGCCTGCACCGAATCTAGTCCCGAAATCTGAAATGTTTTGCGATTTTAAAAAATCATTAGTTTATTTGGAAAATTAAATAATTATGGAAAAAATCAGTATTGTAAAAGAATCTTACCAAGAAAAATGTTCCTAAATGAGGTACTTTCAGCAATCCGGAAAGGCAGCATGTTATCTAAAATACAGCAAACTACATTGCGTTTGTACTTTTCTTGATGAAATGAACAAGTGACTCTTTGTGCTCGTGAAGCATCGGTGTCCCTTTTTCTCCGTTTGACCAATCGGTATTCTTTGTACTTATCTAAGACTTCTGGATGTTTCCGCAGGATCAAAAAATTAAGTAATACACTAATTGTATTCATCGTCAATAAATATTTTCCAAAATAAGCTCACTCGTTTCAGATGTTTGGTGAAATTGGAAAGAAATTGCACTGTTTCCTCGTACGGACTTCGAACAGGTTTGGCATATCGCTGACACTAATTTTGGGCTCGACTTCTCTGGCATTATCTCAAAAAATTTTCCATCGCACCACGGCTGCTGCGAGAATTTATCATACAGCACCCCTGATAACGAGGAAGATGCACTGTCGTCACCGAATCTTTGACTCTCGTCAAAGGCGTCGAGAGACATATCTTCCTCGAAATTCATTGTGGTTAAGCGTGCACCTAGTAAATAAAAATATGGCATAAAAGCAAACACTAGAATTACAATGTCGAGTTATAATTACCGTGCAAAGCTGTAACTCGTGCGGCCCTCGTGTAATCAAAGAAATCGGAATAAATAATATCAACTGAGTGCTTGCACGCTTTCAGAGTAAATCATTTTTAATGTAAAATATTACTTACTTTTAATTGCAGAAGCTCGGAATAATTGAAGGTTTTACAGCACTTTTCACGGGCCTCTTGAGTTGATTAGAAATCAACTTTATCGTTATCACTGCGTGCGCACTCAGCCAAGGCAAAAGCAACAATGACCTGTAGTCATTGTCATACTAATTATGGTATGTAGTATAGATATGCCGCATTTGCAAGACACAGTGTCGGGCGACCTGGTTTTCAAGTTAATGCTACGATATATTTAAAGGCGACATGTAAGATCACCGTGCATGCGATCCCTGAATACAGCACTTTGCCCGTGATTACTTTAGTTAGTAAACATGCGATGATAAGCGTCCTTTAGAAATATTTGCATTCTATTGTTGCGTATATATTGAGACGTACGAGGGTCAGGGCCGTAGCCTGTGCTCGCCCTGCAGTTCTATTATTTTATTACTGAGGCTCCGGTTAGCCTATCTGGTCGTCTTACCTCAAAAGGGGGTCGAGCCTTCCACCAAGTGTGCCTCGAGCGTCAAGCGATTCGTTGCTGAAAATTCTGAAAAAGGTTCGCGAAATAGCCACAAGAGGGAATTCGTTTAAATCAAAATTACTTATTTTATTATTCCAAGTCAAAGTTAATAATTACTCTATTATTTATTAATGAGTACTCAATTACGATTTGATTGTATTTAATTTACAAAGAAAAGTCTCAATAATTGCTTCAGTGACGTCAAATTACCATAAGGGTCCTCGAGCAATGAAGTCCAAGGGAATACTGTCGAGTTACAATACGCTCTCGGCTCGAATCCCGATATCGTGCTGCGCACTTGCACTCGCGCGTCTCCGCTTCACTGTACACGAAGCCTAATGCCACGTTAGTTCGCTCGCGAAAGTCCAAGGGGGATCACAGAGTCACAACACGTGCCCTGTTCAAATTCCGTTTTCGTGACGCTCTCTTAGCTACTCCGCGGAAGTGACCTCGTGCTGCTCGGCCTACGACGGCTCCACGGGTTTCGTGCGAACGGGTACGGCGATATACAAAAATTGCTGCTTTTCGACGTCGGCACGTGCGCGGCGTAATAGCGAATTGCTCGCCTCGGACGACTTTCAATACGCGACGACAAAACATACAATACTCGACTCTACTTTATTTCACGATATACTCTCGTATTCATACAACGATAGACAACACTCTACACACTCTGCACATACACGTTGCATGCACGACCGACCAAGATTAACTTCACAGAAACAGTAAGATTTGGTTTCCGAAATATTCAGACAGATAAGGCAATCGCTTATTTAGTTTTAAAAAATGTTTATAAGTGAAAATAATTGTTATCAAGGGTTATTAAGAGTTATTAAGAGTTATTGAATGTTGATAAAAGTTTTCAATATTTTTAAAGACTTTTTTGATCGGTATCCACGCTCGCCAAAAGTCATGGTGAAAAAACCATACCAGCAACTATGTAAACACTATGAAAAAAACAAAAAAAATTGAAAAAAAAAATTGAGTCTCCACAAAGGTTTATGAATTTTTAAAAACTTTTATTAACTCTTTAAAACCGCTTATCAGGTGTACGAAATTCGAACATTTGTAATACTTTTTAAGACTTTTTTTGACTTTATAAAACTTTCCCATGAGAATAATTTCCGTCGGGAAACTTTTTTCAGAAGAATAAGTAGGGGCAAGTATGACAATTCGATACGTATAATTTTAGCCTAAATCTAAAATTCTTTCTTTTTCAAATTGTTTTACAATCAACCATTAATTGATTACTTAGCTATGATAGTAATAAAATCAATTATATTGCGACCACTATTCTGAATAACTGAAATTTTTATTTTTTAAACTATAAACACATGATAAAGTTTGTAACACAATGATTCGAAAATTAATTAGTTATGTATGCGCGAAAAGGACCCGAGTTCCGGACATAAGAGAAAAGTACTTTCATTTTACAGCACATCAGTGTCCACAAACGCTTTTTGCGCACTAAAAAATGTGCGAAAAAATTTATTTTTCATCATACTATTGCATAAAATATCTTTGGGAAAAATTATTGTAAATTTAACTTTACTTATGAATCTACTTGTACGGCCGTCTCGATTTAATTCAAAACGTTCACTACCATAATACCTGATGAAAATTTACCATAAAGATTTAAAATAAAGTTAATGATCTTAAGGGGACCCACCTGTGTTAAAAGCTTAAATTCAGCTCCAGCTAAAAATAGCTATATAAATGGAAATAGTGGAAAATTTGTTTTTGTGATAGTAAAGTATGTTCATTCTATACCTGATTGAACAAAAAAAACTTCTACCCAAGCTCTGAAATACCAATTACATCGTTTTATTCATAAGACGAAAGATTGTGTTATAAATCACTTGCCGCATGATCTTGAAAAGAGTTTTTCATCAATATTGATCTATGGGGTCTCAAAATCTTCAGAAAAGTACTCTCGTCCACCTAAGCGGAGCAGAATTTTCAAAAATTGCAAACAACTTTATATACACGTCAAAATGTGACAATTTTTAAGAAAATTAGTATTTTATCAACACTCAATGCCATATTTAAGCTCTTGGAAGAGAAAAAAACTTTTTTTTTCAAATTCTGCTCCGCTTAAGTGGATGAGAGTACTTTTCTGAAGATTTTGAGACCTCCTTTGATCAATATTGATGAAAAGCTCACGTCAGAATCGTGTGGCAAGTAAATTCAATTATAATATTTAGTTTTATGGAAAAATAGGCGTAATTGGTATTTAAGAGCTTGGGTAGAAGTTTTTTTCAGACAATCAGGTGTCTAATGAACATATTTTACTATCACAAAAAAAAATTGCCACTAATTCGATTAATATAGCTATTTTTTGAATTTAAGCTTTTAAGACAGGTCGGTCCCCTTAAGTGAACATACTGAACTATTCACTCAACAAAATTTTGTACCATTCATAATGTATGTGATATTGCAATGTTCGTATGAAATTGAGGTTTAAACATATTTTTTATTTTAAATTTATGATTTTGGTTGTTTCATTGTGTACAACCTTTTTATTTTAACTTTTAGCTTAATTCTGAGTCCGGATTCAGAAAAATCATTAAATTTAACGTCAAAAACATGGATTTTATAATTTTTCAGACAATCTTAAATGATAAAAATATTCGACTAAAGATTGTCTAAAACAACGTCCGTTCCAGCGCTAATGGGTTAAGTCATCATCGAGGAGCGCGCTCGCACTCGCTCTGGCAAGTATGTCAGAGAAAACTCTCCTCATATACAGCGCACTGGCCTTTTTCGCTACCCCCGAAAACTCTTTTTCATTCTCATTTGAATTTGACAACAGATATCTTAATTCTGTAAAGTGCTATGAAATCCTGGATAAAAATGCAATCTAACAATGTATATCAAAAAGTTTATTTCAACGAAATACGTGCGATTGAAAGAAAAATTCACTTCGCAAAAAACGGACTTACCAAAAAGTGGTCAGACCAAAATGAGTTTCAGACTATTCGCTGTGTTCACGTCATACGCTTACATACGCTTATATAGTTGTTATGCCGTCAATAGGATGTACGATCGATCGATACAACAATAATAATACATTTTCGTAAACACATACATCGATACATACATAGACATACAAACGAGGTTTCTCTTTTCGTAGAGTATTATTATTATAAGATACCCCGGTTGGCCTGCTCGGTGCACCAGGTATGAGTATCGACCCGGCGACGACTTTCTCCAAGTAAGTCAAACTATTTTCGATACTTCGTCCTGTAGAAATATAAGGATGGAGAGAAATATTAGTATCAGTTAGGAGCTTTATTGATAAGAGACTAGCTCGTCTCGGAGGTTGCAGCTACACTGGACAGTCGCGATTAATTACTTTTATTGACTGGCGACGATAAAATAAAAGAAGAACATTTAAAATCGCAATTACTTATAATATATATGTCTGACTGCGGTAAAGTGAGTCGCCACATTACATCCGGGATCCGGGATTGTTCGGCTATTGAGTTTTCGAAAATCGCCAGAAGGTTGCCAGCCATTCTTACCCTTACGTGTGAGGTGCAATGGCGATAACTACTGACTCTTGGAAGGACGGCACACACCAGCTTGCAACATTTGGTCAAATTTGGCCTTGGCAACTTGAAGTTGTTATCCCCACTCAACGCCCGAGACCACTGCGTGCGTCTTAACCCAAACGACGTGCACTGCTTCACTTGTCTCCACCTCGCGGCATCGGCCAACAGCGAGTGGTTTGCTGTGTCTGTCCCAAAAGGAAACCTCTGAAAAGCGGCCAAAATAAGCGGGGGAAAAAAATCGATAACCCTATAACCGATGTATTTTTTCACGGGGAATCCAATGGTGACCTCAGATTTTACCTTGAACATAACCTCAAAGCTGCAGTAACTCAAAAACTGATTTTTCAAATGTAACCCCCACTTTTTATTGCAGATTTGAAAAGAGCGAAAAATTTCACGTCAAAATGTATGTTTTGTTTTTTTTTCAAGGTCATTTTAGGGGCGTTACAGACGCAAATAAAACCCCAATTTAACCTAAAATCAAGCTCAAGTAAGGGCTTTTTTTCTTATTGTACAGCCTCCAAAATGACCTTGAAAAAAATAATAAAATACATGATTTCACGTAAAATTTTCCGCTCTTTTCAAATCTGTTATAAAAAGTGGGGGTCACCATGCGAATAATCGATTTTTGGTTCACCGTAGCGTATAAGTTATGTTCAAGGTCAAATTCAAGGTCAACATTGAAAAGAGCGGAAAATTTTACGTGAAAATATGGATTTTATTATTTGTTTCAAGGTCATTTTTGAGGCTGTACAATTAGAAAAAAAGCCCTTACTTGAGCTTGATTTTAGGTTAAATTGGGGTTTTATTTGCGTCTGTAACGCTCCTAAAATGACCTTGAAAAAAAAACAAAACATACATTTTGACGTGAAATTTTCCGCTCTTTTCAAATCGGCAATAAAAAATGGGGGTTACATTTGAAAAATCGGTTTTTGAGTTACTGCAGCTTTGAGGTTATGTTCAAGGTCAAATCTGAGGTCACCATTGGATTCCCCGTAAAAAATTACGTCGGATGTAGGGTTATCAATTTTTGTCCCCCGCTTATTTTGTCCGCTTTCC
Organism: Trichogramma dendrolimi; assembly: GCA_034770305.1. NCBI lineage: Eukaryota > Metazoa > Arthropoda > Insecta > Hymenoptera > Trichogrammatidae > Trichogramma > Trichogramma dendrolimi. The sequence continues at coordinate 414,847 of JAPMIB010000111.1, read as the reverse complement.
ATAGGTTTCCATAGGTTTCCATACTTTTGGGACACCCTGTATAACCGAGCCACTTTGGCCGAAATCTGCGGCGAAAAAAATTCTCTTTCTGTTGAATAACGAGTATAATCGCGAAAAATAATTATTTTTTTTGTATTTGCGTGGGTGAGAATCGGCACTCCAAAATGCTCCGCTAGAGCGAGTACAGGAATTATTAAAAAGCTGCCAAATTCCACTGTTCCACTGAGAGGATATTATCTACCACATAGACATGTAGTCAAGCAGAACAGCACGACACGCATTCGCCCGGTATTAGACACCTCAGCAAAGAGTGAAAACGGACGTTGCTCAATCAATGCCTCGAGACGGGCCTGAATTTGATTGAACTCATACCAAAAGCACTTCTACAGTTCAGAGAACATGAGATCAGTGTGACAGCTGATATAGCTAAAGCTTTTCTGCAAATCAGCGTCAACCCGGAAGACCGATATTTTTTTAAATTTTTGTGGTATGATAAAGCTGATACACAACAGATTTGTGTTTATCGTCATCAAAGGGTAGTCTACGGACTAAGCAGCAGCCCATTTTTACTAGAAGCAACTATTGAATACCACTTAAATGAAGTGTATGCTAAAGCTACGTCTCCTGACATTATGGATTATTTAAAAAAGCTAAATGAATCATTTTATGTGGATAATTGCGTTACAAGTGTTTCTACTGTAAAAGAAAAAATGAAGTTCGAAGAAGTCGCTACTGAGGTCATGAAGAAAGGTGGATTTAAGCTCAGAGACTGGGAATTTTCTGACCAAACTTATACATACTCTTCAAGCTCTGTCCTAGGAATATTATGGCATAAAAATGACGACCAGCTGTCGCTCAGTATCAACTTCGATGCTGAAGCTAACAAATTGCTGTCAAAGAGAGAGATATTAGCGATCACACACAAGATATTCAATCCTCTCGGCTGGATTACGCCGACTCTGCTGATACCTAAACTTATTTTGAAAGAGTTGTGGAAAAAAAGCTGAGCTGGGACACACCTGTGTCAAGGGAAGTGGAGAAGAAGTTTCGAGCTTGGCTAGATCAAGTGTCATTGCTGAAGGATATCAAGATATTTGGATCATCGGAGGATGTGGTCATTCACCACATGTTTGTCGATGCTAGTAAGGATGCATACGCTGCAGCTTTTTACGTGAGAGTGCAGAACCCTGAAGGGCAAGTACAAACACACCTCGTACAAAGCAAGTCAAGAGTTGGGCCGTCTGAAGAAACGACCATCCCCCGAATGGAATTACTTGCACTTGCAGCAACGCTTGGTGTGCGCTTAGCTCATTCCGTTGAGCCGGCAATGAAAACACCCTTAAAAAACATTGTATTCTGGACCGATTCATCGACCGTTTTATCCTGGCTTCGGCAGAATCAACAATGGGCGAGATCGTGTCGAATAGAGTCGCCGAAATCAAAAAATTATCGAACATAGACGCTTGGCGGTACGTCCCTGGCCATATGAACCCAGCCGATCTTCCTTCACGTGGCTGCACAGCAGAGCAGTTACTACAATCGAAGTGGGGGAAAGGCCCGCATTGGCTCAGAGATCAAGAAACTCTATGGTCAGCAGAGCAGCTAAATGTCAATGAGGACCTCGTCGCAGTAGAGCAGGTGAAAACGAAAAAACCAACGACTACTGCAAAGGACAAATCCACTGAATCATGCGTGAGTTTGGTCAGCGTCAACAAATCTATGAACGGCAGCAGCTCGCCGTGGTACCTTGAAAAATTTTCGAGCTACAACAAAACTATATGATTTTTGGCATAGATAACTCGATTCACAACAAATTCTCGTAGAGGAAAATCATCTGGTACAGAAAAATAAATATACGCGATGGAATTCGACAACGCTGAAAAGCTAGTTATGAGATGCGGTAAAGAGCGAATCGTTCGCTGACGTCTCGGATCTGCGTTTGCGGACTCTCAACGTCTTCAAAGACAACCTTGGGCTCATTCGTACTAGAATGATGATTTCTAACCGTACTGATGACAACTCCAATTTCAGGTGTCCCGTCATATTAGACCCTCAACACGAGTTCACAGTACTGCTAATCAGATTCACACACGAACGTCTTAGACATGCCGGTATCAGTACGACGATTTGGACTCTGCAAGAACGAGTATGGTTTCTCTCGAGCAGGCGTGCTGTCATTAATCGCTGCGTGAAGTGTTGAAGGCATGCTGCAAAAACTGTGACTACACCCGCTACGTGCTTACCAGAGGATAGAGTACGCGATGCGGATGTTTTTGAAGTTACAGGAGTTGACTACGCCGGGCCACTCTAACTTCGAGACGGGACGAAAACTCGGATCTGTCTATTCACGTGCGCTATCTACCATTCGTTACACTTGGAGCTGGTGAACTCTTTGTCAACGGAGAACTTCTTGGACGCTTTGCGGCGTTTTATATCACATCGAGGACGATCACGCATCATATATACGCGATCAGGGAACCAACTTTCGTGAAGCCGATAATTTATTGTCGATGGTAAATTGAGACGAGATCCAGGCTGAATGCTCTACTAAAAGAATAAGCTGGAGATTCAATCCACCTGAGGCCCCATGGTGGGGAGGATGGCGGGAGCGACTCGTGCGCCTCGTCAAGGATCTGCTCAAAAGATCTCTCGGAAGATCGTCTCTGAATTATGAAGAGATGACGAAAGTTTTGTGCGAATGTGAGGCTATAATAAATGCGCGACCAATCTCTTACTCATCCGACAACAAAAAAGGACTCCTCGCAATATCACCGGACATGTTCCTGAAGGAAATCGACGACGAGAAGGTACCTGATTTGGATCAAATTTATTCGGCATCGAGTGAACGTCAACTGAAATATCGACTACGCCTAAGGACAGAGTTCCGTGAACGGTTTCAAGCCGAGCATTTGGGACAATTATTGAACTGCGCTAAGTCTCAACGATCGTGACAGAAAATCAACATCGGCAAACGAGAACACCAAACGTCTGGATTGGCCGTTGGCGAGCGTCGTCGACCTTGTAAAGGGTCGTGATGGTATCGTTCGAGTTGCCAAAGTCAAAACTGCGACCGGAAAATTGGTGAGACCTGTCCAGAGTTTACTTGTTTTAGAGGAATCGGATGCTGATCGACAACAGATCGCCGATCAAGATCTCACTCCGATAATCCCGTCATCTGATGTTATTTTGGACAGTCCACCAACTGTGTCTGACAACCAACCGATCATATTGGAGGAGAAGCAGCAACAATTCACTCGCAGTGGAAGATCCATCAAGAAACCTACCAAATTTAAAGATTATTTATAATCATTGTAATTGAGTTTTACGTTCTTTTGATTCACGTAACTCAAGGTGGGAGTATGTTGAATAACAAGTATAATCGCGAAAAATAATTAATTTTTTTGCATTTGCGCGGGTGAGAATTGTCACTCCGAAATGCTCCGCTAGAGCGACAGTCAACTCTGCGAGCGAAGCGACAGGACCGCCTTCGACTCTCCTCTAGAATGATCGGCGTAATTCCATAAGTTCTTTTGTTAGTCTCATCATACTTCATTATATTTTATTTCCTAGTTTATTTGTGGGCTATCAATAAACACTTTGTTAAGGTCAAAAAGTTGTCTCTTTTCATTTGAAACGCCCCATCGTTCTAACACTTTCAAAAAAGCAGTCAAGAAAATTTCTTCAAAACTTCAAAATTAAATAACTATAAATATATTAAATATTTATATATTTAATAATTATTAAATATATATACCTATATTAAATATTTATATAATACAATAAATTAATAATAAAATAAATAAAAATTAAATAAAAGGGTTGACCGCATTTTCTTTTGGAGAGAGTTTCTTACCCTTATCTTCGAAAGAGAGTTTTTTTTCTCCGCAAGTTTTCAAGAGAAATTTTTTTGATCGTGCATCACTGGAAAGGTGATACTCTTCGTAAGCACGGTCGATTTAATGTTAATAAATACTATATAATAGCGTATCATGCTATCAGGCTAAAACAATCAAGTCCAAATGACTAAAAAGTTTTAGTACTCTGACCTTATCAAGTCTTGAATACTTCTTTAAAAAATATACTCTGCAACCCAATTGGTTTATTGTATAGATCTAAAAGAGCGAACCAATTTGAGCTAAAATTAACGCACTTTACTATAATTATTGATGCGAAAGGGATAAATGAAGTCTTGAAAAAATTTTAAAAATCCAAAATAATTAAAGTTCAAGCCAGTCAATAATTTCAATAAGAAAATTCAACCATGGATAAGGATTCTGAAGTTTTACTCTTGATGATAAGACTATCTGAAATTCATTTAACTACATAAAAGCACCAGAAGTGAAACTTCAAAGTCCTTTTCCGTAGTTAAATTTTATTTCTGAAGTTTTTAACTTTTTGACAGAGACTCACTTTTTCGGGACTCAAATTTGTGGCCCCATGTAAGTCTGAACTCGGCTCATATTGCGAATTGTTGTCACAAGTGTGAGAGAGACACACGAAATGAACAAAACTTTGCAGGTGTAGGAAAACATGCTTGTAAGGGCAGTATACAAAAGAAGAAACGTACTTCTGATATTTTTTTTCTGATATTGCTGAATCCAGCAAGTTTTTTAAAATTGTGAATAACCCAAGTGTACACTTCTTCGAAATATCAGTGGTCACGATTGTAATTTTGGGCAAGACTATATGTTCCACAAGTAAAACTGAAAAAATATTTACCGCACTTCGAATCAATTGATATTGATATTTACAAATGTGAACGCGACAAACTTAACTAGTTGTACTGTAATGTTTTTTTAAATATGATTCTAAGAATGAAATATATGAAACTATTATTGATACTTTATTACAAAAAAAAATATGAACTCAAGATTTTCTGATATGATTTACAGTTTTGCTACTAAAATTGATAATATAAACAAAATTTTTCTAGGATCCAATTGATTTTTCAATGGGCCAAGATTCAGTGATGTATTCAGACTACGTTTGGAATGAACCTTATAATTCTGATGTTGAATATTTTAATGGTACTAACTCATTTTCGTTATATTCACAAAAAAATGAAAATGCATTGGAAACAATTGTATTGAACGGCGAGTTTAATAAACAAGTTGAAATCAAGTAAGTTACAAGCTAATATTTATGACAAATAAAATTTGAATTTGATGATTAGTTTTTAAACCGATTAAAATATCAAGTTGAAATTTGTTTCTAAATTAAAAATAAAATATTATATTATGGTAGTAATTGCGTCGTAGTGCAGATGTCTTACCCACTCTAGGGAGTGTGACGTAATCGGTTAGATGGCGCAACGCTTCTCTCGTTGTAAGTGTAATGTACTGACCGCCTCGTCAGCACAACGCATGCGCGAAAGACAGCTACCTTGGGCATACGCAACCTGCTTTACCGACCGTGGGTAAGACCGTGGGTCGAGATAGTAGGAAGCAGGCACGAGGAGAAATGCTGCTTGGATAGATGCGCATCACGCCGCCGGCACGCATCAAGGAGCAACGTAAGCGCTAGCATAACCAACCGTTTCGTCGAGAGCACGCCTGCATACGTAGGTAGATGAAAGAGTGCCACCGACACGCATACGCTTAGATCAAAGAGCACCACAAGCACTTGCGAAACCGACAGCCCCGTATCCCCGCAAGCGCGCGCGAACCGTAGGGCCATTAATAGATAAAACGGCACCGCTGCACGCAGGTTCGGACGCGCAAGCCGAGCTCTGCAGCGGCACCAACAGAGTCGTTTGCCCCGCCTACTGTACAGCGATTGGCGCTCCCCTTCTTCTACTCCCTTGAAACCTACAGCCACAATGCATTTGAGCTATTTGAACCGTTGGACTGATCACCCGTCCGGCGGCTATCGCTTCCCTTCTCCCTCGCGCCACCGACTTGTGAACCGATTACGTTGACGAATCTCTGCTGGACTTAAACTTTGTTAGGAGCATATCTGTGAAGGACTCAGCCACAGAGCTAGTTAGTGGACTTAGTCTCGAGAGCAATTAGTGAACTTAGTCTGCGGACTACTTAGTGAACTTAGTCTCTGAACTAGTTACAGGACATAGTCCTTTCGAACGAGAGTATCGAGGCCGCTCGTCGCCACTGCATCGTACATGGGAGAATATCCTGGTGCGAGTCTCCGACGTTCGAGTGTCGATACTCCCACTTCCCCTCTCTTCAGTTGACCTTATGTTCGGGTGTCAACTTGGACGGATGTCCTTTTGATTTTCGGCACAAGCTAGATCGTCCAGAGGAAACAGTCGCGCTACCTGAGTCTCACGACTCGCGGGTCATCGACTTCTCCCTTGCAAGCTCCGACTTGCTGTTCGAACGAGCGGAGCACGTGCACAACGAGTAGCAACGGGTTCGTTGTACTTCATTGACGTGACCTCCCCGACGTAAGCCTTCCTCGCGAGAGTCGAGGCAACGTCGGCCCACCTCTTTGAGGTCATTTTTTTCTATCATCTTACACACCATCATCACCAGGAGTGCACGTGTGTCTTCTTCACGTTTCAACGTGTTAATCGAGAATCAAACCTACTTCCAAGGCCGATCAGGATCATCACTACCGCACCGACTCCATCTACGTCGTCCGGTACATAACATAAGAGTACGTTACGTAACAGCCAGCAACCAAGCAGAAGCCAAGCAGCAGTCAAGCAGTAGCCGGGGAACAGCAGCTCAAGCCACTCAGCAGCTCGATTTACCGTCTTCATCAAGATCTTCGGCCGCAATAGTTTGTAAGCGTTTGTACTAGTTCTTGTACTTACTTCAAGTCTACGTTTGTAATAAAAGTCTTGTGTGTGAACCTCACTCCAGTCTTATACAGGGCGCACCTGAAAATGTCGCGAAATATACGTAAAAAAAAAATCCAAAAGTGACCTTGAATTGGACCTTGAACATGACCTTTAAGCTCCAGCGAGCCTACAATGGATTTTTCAAATGTAACCCCAATTTTTAATTGTAGATTTTTTTTAGAGACAGTACTGTTAGAATAAAAGCCCTTACTTGAACTTAATTTTAGGTTTAATCAGGGTTCTATTTGCGTCTAAGACGCCCTTACAATGACCTTGGGAAAAAAACAAAATACATGTTTCAACGTAAAATTTTTTGTTATTTTTTTCAAATCTGCAATAAAAAATGGGGGTTACATTTAAAGAATTGATTTTAGGGTCGCTGGAGCTTGAAGGTTATGTTCAAGGTCGAATTCAAGGTCACTACTAGATTTCTCGTCAAAAAATTCGTTAGATATGAGGTATTTGATTTTTTTTTACGCATATCCCGCTATATTTCCAGGTGTATTCATACTTTTGCTGCACCCTGTATATTTATTTAAACTTTTCTCCCCTCAGACAACAACAGTGATAATATTTAAAGTAAAAAATTGAAGTTATTAGCTACAGAAAAGCGCGACATAACAATAGGATAGGCCGTTTTTGGACGATTTTCGAAAATCGACTTGTAATAGCAATTTTCTTTGAAGATTTTATACAGGAAAAAAGTATGCGCAATAAAGACGCAGACAAATGATTTTTTCTGTCTCCTCAAAGCAGATATAGTATCTTTTTACATTTTTTGCCTGATTTCATAGATTTTTCCTTTTAATTTCGATAAAAAAATGATTTTGTCATATTTTGAGTTTCTAGAACATGTGATCCATCGAACAATGGTTCAATAAATGTGTTTGAGTTATTACGAGAGTTTAAGGGGACACACCAGTGTTTATGCCTATAAATGAAAAACATGAAAATTAAGGATTACTATTAAAATTTTTTGTTTCTGATGTTAAAATTTGTTTTTATAGGTCCTTTTACAACAAAAAATATGTCTCAAGTTTCTCTTATTATTAAAATTCATCAAGGATTCATATATATTGACTTGTGATTTCTAAGTCATTGCCCGCGTGATTTTGAATATAACATTTATTCAATTTGCGTCCATTAGGTCTCAAAAATTTTTTAATAAAATTCTTTTCCACCTAAGTGTAATAGAATTTCAAGAAAAGACTTGGAAATTTTTCTTCATACTAAAGTACAAAAAAAATGACGAAAATAGCTATTTTTATAACGCTTATTGCTATATTTAGAGATAAGTAGATTAAAAAAATAACTAAATAAAAAATCTGCTACACTCAAGTGGAAAAGAATTTCATAACAAAACTTTTGAGACCTGAAGGACGCGAATTGAATAAATGTTATATTCAAAATCATGCGATCAATGACTTAGAAATCACAAGTCAATATATCGCCGTTCCTTATGAGTAAAAACACACATCATCGAAGCGCCGCGAAAAAAAACACACCTCTTTGGATGCCGTAAAAAAAACACACCTTATCGAAGAGCCGTGAAGAAAAACAGACCTCATCAGTGCGTCGTGAAAAAAAACACATCGCATCGAAGCCCCGTGAACTTCTTGAAATAAGTTTTGGTTGTGATCAATAAAAGAAAGTGTTTATTTTTGTTATGAACAATGCATAAGAATAAGAACAAAAATCTTTATAGAAGACATTTCCTTGTCAATAAATTAACAGCGGTTTTTATTTTTGACCATAATTTCTTTGGGACAATTATTTCAAATACTTTGTATATTATAAATTATATTATACCACTTTAACAATTTTACAAACTTAAGTTTCAACAACATTTTTTTGGATAATTATTTCAAATATTTTGTACATTATAAATTCTATAATATTACATTAACATTTTTACACACTCAAGTTTTAACAAACAATTTTTTGGACAATTAGTGCAATTTTTTGCAAATTATAAATTATATAATTTTCCACAAAGACGTTTTAACAAATACATTTTTAACAAATAAAAAATTTTCTCAAAAAAAAATTGTACAACGAAATTTTTCACATATCAAAAGGGCGTTTACAACGTATTCATCATTCATTATAATAATAATGTCATAATTATAATAAACAATATGCGTTAGAACGTCCAACTTGTCCAAGCATTGATAACTAAATTGATTGTACAGTATTTTATATGCAATCTGTTTACAACATAACAATAAGAATAACAACAAAATTACAAAATCGAAACTATTCGATAAATTCTTTATAGTCATCATGGTAAGTCTTAGGAATCCACATTCTATCCGTCATCGTTTGAAAATGTTTTTTTTTTTCAAATCTAGAAGATCGAATTTCTACTGTTGTACTGTTGTATTGTGTCAAAGTAATTTACATCTTTTCTTAAGACTTTATTTCTTACGTATTTTTCTTCGCGAAAATCATATTTTACCTGAATTTTCAATTTCAAATCTGATGGATCAATAAACAATTCCCTGACTTCTGTCGAGCGCAGACTTGATCAATTAAATTATTTGGACATTTCACTGAAATCCTTAATTCAACTTTGATCTATTTGATGAACTGTGTAAGGGGTTTTATATGCTTTTGTCATTGCATCTACCCATTATTTTTGTGTGAATGTCTCTTTGTGCCTCGTGTATCTTTCGATGGGGCTGTGCATTGAATCCCCTGCACTTTGCGTGTGACCAACTTTTAAAAATCTGTAAATTAAATAAATAAACGATTCCTTGTAAGCTTTTTTAAAGATTTTTGGGACGAAATGTCCCATCAGAATAGCTACTTTTCAAAGTGTGCAACAGAATTTATCACGAGCTACAGCGAGATAAAATAATAAACGTGGTTTTTGCGCAAGCTGCGCCAACCAGACTTGCAAAAACCATGACGTGAAATGCCAAGTATACATATATTATAAGTGTAGATCATAGCATATACATGTATACACACACGCGCGCAAGCACGTGTATTATACGGGTGTGCATAGTGCATTCATTGTTCCGCACTCGTGTTCTTATAAACGAGCGACAATATCCGTATTGTAAATATGTTATGTTCGATCGTGTGGTTTGGACTCAATTTTTCATTATTTAATTTATCTTATAACAATTTTTTTATGGACGCTTTTTATCGGTACAATATATATATATATATATATATATATATATATATTATATATATATATATATATTATAAGATATTACAATAATATACGCGATTATGAAAATTTATTTTTTTTTTAGACACATTCGCGCGACTATATTCGTAAAAGCGTATTATTGAGTATAAAACTCCAAAAATTTATAAAAAAGTTTGTTTTCACATGGACCGTATCATTCGTTTACATAATATTTTATAGTTACAAAAAAAAATTGAAATATCACCACGTTACCTGTGAGTAATTTTCACATTGTGTAAAACAGCTACCATAACCATCATCGTAAATACATTCTGATTTTTGTTTTGTCCAACGCAATTATCACTTACAGGCCTGATGTCTTTTGCATTATCTCTATTTGAAATTATTTGCTGCAGTTGGTACATACCAACTCGAAAATAATTGCGTGTATTTCCACGTTGATTATCAGCGCAGATTGAACGTGGATTCAGCACGGAAAGTACATGGAATCAGCATGAAAAGTGCACGGATTCCATGTGGAATATTCGCTGATAATTTTTTGTGAAAATTTGCGCAGATATCACGTGGAATCGAGCGAGCATGGAAGCTGATCAATCCGCGAGGATTAGCGTGCAATCTACAATGATTGTCTCTAAATCCGCGTAGGTGTCGAACGAATCTTCGATGATTTCCGCACGATCCACGTGGAAGACGAGTGAATCCTCGGGGATTTTTGGAAAATCAACGTTGTGTGATGGCTTATTTGTCCATCTATTTATTAATAACAATAGTATGTCTGCTGACTGAAGTTAATGACTCGACTCTATGCGCGTTGTATGTCTCAGTGGGTGAGGTGGATGAAATGAATAACACAAGGGCATTGGTTTCACACAGGACTGTTCTATATTTTTACTGCTATAAATGTTCATACAAAAACATCGACGTAACTTATCAGCTAATTAAATTTTATGGCTTACGGTTATAGAGTGACGCGTAGTTCGGGTGGTCACAGGGGTGGCAGTGGCGCAGTTGATCGTTGCTGCTCGGCTGTTCGGCTGCGCGGGTGGCAGGCTGGATAGGCTCGTCGGCTGCTCGGCTGTTTGGCTGCTCGGCTGGCAGGCTCGTTGGCTGTGAGGCTGTCCGGCTGCGCGGCTGGCAGGCTCGTTGGCTGTGAGGCTGTTCGGCTGCGCGGCTGGCAGGCTCGTTGACTGTGAAGCTGTTCGGCTGCTCGGCTACTCGGCTGGCAGTGAGGCTGTTCGGCTGCTCGGCTGGCAGGCTCGTTGACTGTGAAGCTGTTCGGCTGCTCGGCTACTCGGCTAGCAGTGAGGCTGTTCGGCTTCGTCTCTATGAACCGTATACAGTTCGCGGGTGCACTACTGCACACTCGGGGTGACTCGAGAACTCGGCTAAGAGCTCGGTAGCGATCGTTGTGCAAATCGACTAAGTCCCGATGGTTAGAATGTTGTGCGATCGTGCGTAGCTTCGCCCTCGTATGAGATTTGGTAACTGGCCGACTAGAGCTCCGCTCTGCTCGACGATAGGAGAGTATCTGCCCCGAGACTACTTTTTGGTCCGGTATATATACTGACTTTCTTTGCGGCACCCCCTTTGTTCGGCCGGATGCCACTGTTGAGTTATGTCTGTCCTCCTTAGTTCGAGATTTGAGTATTTCGCATCTGGTCGATTTTTGTGCAAACTTGGCGCTCATAAACAATCGATGTACGTGCTTTTGCTCTTTCTTTTGCGGATGCTCGGGTCGTTTTTTTCTAATTACCTTGTTTGCTTGCCCGAGCATCGGCGTAACTCGGGATTCGACCTTCGCCGTCATTGCCCGGGTTGATCGTAAATTTGCCTACTTTATTGCTCTTGTAGCGCGATTTTGATGTTTATGTGATCGCAAGCACGAGTCATGCTGCTCATGCTGTCGCAAGTTCAAGTCATGCTGCATACAAGCGTGAGTCGCTTTATACGTGTGAGCACGCACACAAGTGCGCTCCGCTCTGTACGTGAAAGCACGCACACAAGTGCGCGCCGCTCTATCTGTGCGTGCACACACACAACCATGTGCCGCGGCATGTCTGTGCGGTCGCACACTAACATGCGCCGCTCTATCTGTGCGTGCACACACACAACCATGTGCCGCGGTATACATGTGCGGTCACACACTAACATGCGCCGCTCTATCTGTGCGTACACACACACAACCGTGTGCCGCGGTACACATGTGCGGTCGCACACTAACATGCGCCGCTCTATCTGTGCGTGCACACACACAACCATGTGCCGCGGTATACATGTGCGGTCACACACTAACATGCGCCGCTCTATCTGTGCGTACACACACACAACCGTGTGCCGCGGTATACATGTGCGGTCGCACACTAACATGCGCTGCTCTATCGGTGCGTGCACACACACAACCGTGTGCCGCGGTATACATGTACTGCTCTATGAGTGCTGGTACTACCGTGCCCGTGTATGTGGCCGCGCGTACGTTCGCGCGTATGCACGTTTTGCACGCGAGGGCCGTCCAGCTATTACAGTTGATAGAACAGAAATCCTCGATGATTTTCGTTCGATTCCGCGCGATATCTGCGCAGATTTCACGAAAAATTATCAGCGTAGAATCCAAGCGGAATCCGTGCACTTTCCATGCTGATTCCATGTACTTTCCGTGCTGAATCCACGTTCAATCTGCGCTGATAATCAACGTGGAAATCCACGCAATTATTTTCAAGTGGGATAAGTACTGAAGCCACTTCTTTGAAACCTTTCTTAGCCACGGTCTCATTCCAAACAAAACATGTGCCTCCGTTACTTGCCAGATCATAAACTATAAAATTCAGTACTACAAGCTTGGACATGTAATACAAATTTGATACTGCACATTTTGGTGTTGATAGTAATTTTTAAAAATCAAATTGTAGAGAAACAATCGAGGAGTCTAATTCAGCTTCTTCCGTATATTTCTTTACAATTTTACGAGCAAGCTGTTTGTTTTTGAGATGCTCAACTCTCTCGTTTTTCCTATCCTGCTTCTCTTTTCGCGAAACATTCTTGTATTGCACACATCGAGCTCATCTAAATTTAGAATAAAATAATTTTTTAATAATTTGAAAAATATTCAATAAATAATATAAATTTTCGTACTTCTGTGGCTTATAAAAGCCATAATTGAAATTTTCATCGAAAACTTTTTTATAATATTGATGAGAAATTTCAAAATCTTTAATGTCCCCGTTGTTCAGCTCTTCATTTAACATGTTATGCATTGCAGCATAACTTAGACCATTAGGCAAATAATTTTTGTGACTCTTTGCTCGGATATAATGGGACTCGATAGTCGGGAAGCTGTTAATATGGCTTATTATAATTTGTTTTATATCCTCTGAATATCGGGGAGGTCTGTTCTTGTGAGTGCCTCTTAAATCCCTCTCGGCTATATATGTTCCATGAGAGTTTAATTTTTTTTTCATGGCCGTTATCACAACCTGTATGTTAATAGCTGCAAAGAGTCAGATAAATAAAGAATTAAAAATTTTTATTTTAAACATACTCATAATGAATAATTAAATAATAATAATAAAAACAAATCATAATAATAATAATAATAATAATAATAATAATATAATATAATAATAATAATAATAATAATAATAATAATAATAATAATAATAATAATAATAATAATAATAATAATAATAATAATAATAATAATAATAATAATAATAATTGTAATTATAAGTTTACCTAAGGTACCGAGAAATATTTTCCTACATACGTTGACCAACTGTTCACTGCCTTTTTTTGGAAATTTATAAATAATTTGTTTGGTGGTAAGAAAAATTCCAGGGTCAGAATCAGAGTCTGAAGTTAGCGTATCACTGTAATGGTTAATTTTTTTCGTCCTTCTAGTTTCTTCAGTCCAATTAATGAGGGACTGCCATTTCATGTGTCTCTCTGGTAGTTTCCAATACAGCTGGAATGCATTTTTACGATCTTCTCGATTTAGTGTTTTGTGACATTGCATCTTGCAATGGACACTACATCCCTGTCCCATTTCCTTAGCATGTATTATTTTATTATCAGCTCCAATTCCGGCAACTCCGCTTATGCGAGCTTTTTAAGCTTTCTCGGTAATCCAATTGGATTGATCGAGTTTTCTTTTTTTCACATTTGGTTGTTCTTTATCATTGCCATTTTTTCTCTTGTAAGCTCGCTTTAAAAAAATTATTTTTTCGAAATCATTACCTTCGTCAGAGTTGGACTCGCTGTCAGAAGTAATTGATTCAGATTGAGATACATCATTATCTTTTGTTGTATTTGTCACTCTAACATCAATTCTTTTAACATTTTTAAAAGCTTCTTCAAATTCTGCTGACTTTTCCACAATTACGTTTTCAGTGATTTCTGAAAGTTCTGGCTGTGATAATTCTGGTTCATCTTGTTCATATTCTTGTTTCGGTTCAAGTTTTTTTTTTTCAATTTTTTGTTTTTTTTTTAGACTTTTTACCTGCAATAAATCGAAAAAAATAACATGAAAAATTAGTTTGTTATAAACAATAAGAAACAGTTACAAGATTGTGATAAAAATGTAACTACACTTGTATAGCAACTTACATCGGTATTTTTTGGGTTTTGCCATTGCAATAGCGTATGTAGTTGAAGTCTACTGATGGTTAGAATCTTAATGAAAAAAAAAATTGCTAACGTAAATATCTAAGTTAAGTAAAGTCATGATTTTTATAAATGTACAATTGGTTTTTCGGCCCTTTCAAGAATAAAACTGAAAAATTTCATAAAGATCGTATTCTGTATTTGCAAAAGTAATTTTCCAGATTATCCTCGTTTATACGAAGATAATTTAATTCGCATACGAGAAAGGACTTTAGTATATTCGAAAATAATGTTTTTCTCTTGCTCCGCTTGCATAATCGGTACTGTGTATGTACGCGTTGGACGACGAATATCCTGCTCGTTTGCTGCATGCAAAATTGGAACACGGCATAAATATAATATGCGTATAGGGCCCATGCAAAGTTTCTTCTGGAAATTCAATCAGTTCTGTGATTTTTCAGCGCGCGTAATAAAAAATCAAAGTATCGGAGCTGTTTCTCAGCCACGCTGTAATCCGCGACACTTCTCAGCCGCCTTGCAGCGGCGGCCCCCACCACCGCCGTCGCGCGCGGTATAAGCCGGAGTTATATGAACACCAGTTTAACAACCTGCTTGACCGTCATTGACCTGCAAAGATTGATATACATTAATAACTGCAAGCGCGACTGCGAGTGCAACTGCGAGGGCGGAGAACAATGGACCAGCAACTCAAAACATCGAAACCAAAACATCTTGGCTACCGAGGCGACTACACCCATTGTTCGTCACCTCTCCTACCTGTTCGATCGTCACCTCTCCCACTGGACTTTTACATACATTAAGCTATTGAGCGAGTTCGGTATCGACCGGCTGGCATTCTCTGTCAGCATCTTGGCCTGTAACTACATATCGTGATATTTATAAGGTGCAACTCCTTGTTCAGTAATAAAGAATATAAGTTCGTACCTTGTTAAATCCTATCATCTCACTTAACTGGCGCTGCGGACAGGATACTGCGAGGCTAGTTAACGGATTCTCCATCTGGAAATCGCTACAGCTACCAGTCGGTGTTTCAACCCCATCGTCGTAGTATCTACAAAAAGCCAAATCCACTCGCATAAGAGACAACTTCAACTTCGTCAAGCAAACAAATAAAAGAGTGAGTCTTTGAATATTCCTTATCTAATATTCACATCCAAATAATTGACTTTTTGGAGAGATTCTTTTTGAAAATTTTTTTTATTATCAAATTAAAATCATTATTATTAAAAGAAAAGCAAAATGGCTCCACCAGCACAATCACCAGTTGCTACCATTGAACAATTTAAATTAAAATTAACAATTTGGTGCGAAGTAATACCGACCTATGAAGGTACACGCCTATTATCTTATTATATTTAGCAATGCGATGCCTTCTGCGCCGCATTGGCAACTGACAATGCTGGTGTGAACGAGGCTCTATTTTCCTTTTTAAAATCAAAACTAAAAGGAGAAGTTTTAGACCTCATAATCACTAATAAGCTGACAGATTGGGCGAAATGCAAACAATTATTAATAAATAGATTCAGTGATCCTAGCTCAGAGGATTTGCTATTTAATAGATTAAGCATCTGCTATCAACAAATGAATCAATCACATGAAAAATACGCGGATGAAATCAAAAACCAACTTAACAAAATAAAGGAGCACGTAATACTTAATAGCAGTAAAGAATTGGAAATACAAACAAAAAATAAGTTTTATGATAACGTGGCAAAGAACACCTTTATAAATGGATTAAAAGATACACACCATACCTATCTTATGCATTTTGAATTGAAGGATATAGAAGAGTGTATTCTTAAGTGCCGTGCATATGACAATCATGAGCAACAAGCCTCTTTTCTTACGTACATGAGCAAACAGGAAGTTAAGTCAAAATATATCCACAATAAAAATATGCAATATCGCAATAATTCATACCATCAAAATCAACAATATTATAAAAATGCCCCTTCTAATCAACAACCCCCGGCAAATTTTAATCCTATGTAAATGCAATATGTTTTACCCCCCGTACAGTATACACCGCCTGCAACCCCTAATAGTAGTAATAACCCTAACAATAATTCAAAGAGAGCTAATAGCACAAACGTGAAAAATACATTCGGACAAGGTAATAAACCAACTTATAAACCGACACCAATGTCGATTAGTACAAGAAACACCAACAGATCAAATAAGACATTTGCACCTGGCAACTTTTCCTTCAAGGCTACCGGACTCCCAGATTTCTTTTCAGAAGAGCTGCATTGTCACGAAGCGGAACCAGGAGACGAGTGCAACGAAAATTTTTAAATCGAAGAGGACCCTTATTGTGAAAATATAGAGTAAGAAATGGAAAATTTTCATTTAGACCCAGATCAGGAAGACCAAAAATAGTGAATATAAATAACTACAATACGGAAAAGTCACAAGAACTTCCACAAATAATCACCACACACCCACCCCTTAGAATCATTTTAGATTCAGGAGCTACATCCTCCATTATAAACCCGAAAATTGCACAACAATTTTTTTCAAATTATATTTATTCATATCAATTTATAGTAGTTTTCGTACATGAAAAATCAAAGGGTTCCCATGCTATGAGGTCTCCACTTTTATCACAGTTTGGAGAAGAAACCCCTATCACCTTACTTATAACAGAATGGCATTCGACACATGATTGTCTCCTGGGCTACAAAGATCTTAAAGCCCTCCAAGCAAAAATTGACTATAAAAATGATCTTTTTAGTACTCCACGATTTAAAATGAATTTTATCACAAATGAACAAATTAATTATTCATATGAAACAATAAATAAACATATAATATCAACAGAAAATACACGAAATCATAAAAATAAAATAACCCATGGAGGTCAAAAACCATCAGAAAATAAGAAAATTCCCCTAAAAATACGAACTGATCACATGAACGAGGAAGAAAAAGCTAAAATGATCCAGCTTTGCAAAAAATATTCCGAGTGCTTTTATGATGAGCAAGAAAGACTAACTGCTACAAATTCCATTACGCACAAAATTCATACAACAAATGAAAAACCCATAAATGTAAAAAGTTTTCGATACCCATATCATTTGAAGAAGGAGACTCAAAGCCAGATACAAAAATTACTTAAAAGCAATATAATTCGCCCAAGTACTTCACCCTACTTTTCACCCGTTTGGATAGTAGCTAAGAAGTCAGACGATTCTGGACTGAAAAAATGGAGAATGGTGATAGATTATAGAAAATTAAACGATATAACAGTGGAAGACAAGTACCGTCTACCTCGGATGGAAGACATACTCGACAATTTGGGAAAATGCACCTACTTCTCAACCCTTGATTTGACACAGGGATTTCATCAGATACTATTAGATGAAGACTCAATGAAGAAAGCAGCGTTCACAGTAGAAAATGGACATTATGAATATTTAAGAATGCCATTTTGACTAAAAAATGTACCGAGTAAATTCCAAAGAATGATGGATAAAATACTCATGAAGTATTTATACCGTTTCTGTTTCGTTTACATGGACGATATAGTTATTTTTTCAAAATCATTACAAGAACACCTACAACATATAACTTAATAACAATAATTTGAAAATGCAGTTGGATAAGAGCGAATTCCTTAGAAAGGAAGTTCCTTTTCTTGGCCATATAATCACACCACATGGCATAAGACCAAACCCGGATAAAATAAAATCGATTTCGAATTACCCCATACCGAAAACACAGAAACAAGTCAAAACATTCCTAGGAATGAGCGACTATTACAGGAAATTTATTAAGGACTATGCAAAAATAACGAAGCCATTAACTTTAACACTAAAGAAAAATGCAAAAATAAATATTAGAGATCCAACATACATAGAAGCATTCAACAAATGCAAAGAACTGATAACTAATGCCCCTACATTGCAATATCCAAACTTCTACGAACAATTTCATATTACATCTGATGCCTCAAATTTTGCTATTGGAGCAGTTTTATCCCAAAAAGGTCACCCTATCTCATATTTTTTCAGAACATTAAACTCAGCAGAACAAAATTATTTCACGATAGAAAAGGAATTACTCGCCATAGTAGAATTATGTGCCGTCATTTCAGACCATATGTCTATGGTAGAAAATTTATAATTAAAACCGATCATAAACCGCTTACATGGATGTGGTCACTTAAAACACCCAATTGTAGGTTAATCAGATGGAAAATAAAGATAGAAGAGTATTAACCACTGAAGCGATTCGAACTCATTAGTGGAACATTATGAAAAAATGGGCAAAAATAGCAAAATAAATCACTTCAAATGCATGCTGTGCTTTTTTTCCTGGGTGTGATGAAAATATGAAATTAAGGAAGGCTCAGTGCCAAGCGTTGATATACGGTGGCATATTTGCTCCTTTACTTCTATCATGTACATAGATTTGAGCTGTTTTCTTAAGATTCAACTCATTTTCTACTTCACTTGCTACATTTTAACTGTGAAAAATTTCTACTGTCTTATATTGTATCTTTTTTTACCTCAAAGCCTTAATAAACTACTAATCATTCAATCAAATCGCTCTCTCTCTCTCTTTCTTTCTTGCACACTCGTGGATAATTGAATAATCGGTCATTGCAAGACAAGACCAAGAAGTTTTTGTGTGGATACAATAAGATACTTTGATACAGAGTATCAAACTTCATCCACGTGTAAGTCTATACCTGAGAGTGATTTTTTTCATAATATTCACTGTTTTAAAATTATGATACATTATTTATTAACTACTTAGTTTGCGATTAAAAAAAACATAGGATCTATTGAATTTTTCAGAGGAAGTTTTGTCAATACATGGGTAGTTCTTTTTAGAATTAATCATTTCAATTCTGAAGATGAAATACAATTTGATTTTTAAATATACGATGTTGATGAATAAATTTTCTATCAGAGAAATTAACGAATATATATTTTATTATTTATAATCTTCAATATAAAGGCCAGATCATTTTAAGGAAGACCTTGCATGGAACACTGATAGTTACTGGAATGAATCTTCTTCAAGAACTAATATTCATAATAATCGGAAACAATTACCTGAAATTCCTATATATTATGAAGAAAATAAAGACACATCAAATGTTTATTATGACAATGAAAACGGCTATCACAGGTATGGTAAAAAGTTTAAATTGAATAAGTTTAAAATGAATAAGTAAACATTGATACATTGTTATACAAAGTGATGGTAAATTACCGTGATGTCATATTATGTCATATTCAATATTGTGAAGAGTCTGCTCACTTTTGCTGTAGTGAGAAGTATCTGCAGCTAATGCACATCACACATTCTTTCTAAAAAAAGTGAGTGAAAAGCAAGATGGTAAACACACGAACCCCCTTCCCAACCCTTAAACTCAAAATCAGGGCTGTATTAACTCATTAGTGCGGGATTGACTTTTTTTAGGTCATTTTTAATCGAATATCTTTACCATTCAGAATTTTCCAAAATACTAAAATGTTCATGATTTTGATGTTAAAAGTTGCACTCTTTCAGAATCCTAACTCAAAACTGAAGTTAAAAAGTTGTATACAATTAAAGAACAAAAAACATACATTTCAAGTCCATCGTATAACGCACAATCAGTCAGAAATTGTTGTTTCTATTTGAATTATTTCAATATGTTTTATTAGAAGAATTTCTATTAGAAATATAACATTGATTGACTCTAAACTTCTAAACGTACATTTTGTTGAGCGGAATGCTTGTTCTTAATACCACCTCATATCCAGTTTAGAAGCCGGAAAAGAAGAGATCAATCAATTATATTTTTCTATACGGTTTAATAAGTTTTTTGTTTAAAAGTTATGGTAAATAGTAATCGATTGTAGTACCACGCTTCTTAGCGTCAGGTTTACATTTGAATTTCGTTGAATATTATTAGTTAAATATTATTCTTTTATTAAGGCCTTATATATACCTTAAACTCAAAATTTTTTTTATTCAACTTTTGAGTAGGATTTTTCCTCTTTTTCATTGCATTTTTCGAAATTCTATAATTTTGATTTTGCACTGAGACACAGCGGTTTCCGTGAGCTCTTTTCGTATACTTTACGTGTTAAAATTTTTCTGCTTTTGCGTTTTCTGGCGAGTAATTTGTTTAGCCGCCTCTTGTAACTTTCAAAGGCCGATTGAGTTTTAGCACCAGGGTCGCGTACACTTCTTCAGAACATCAATGCTTACGGGCACATATTAACAAATTAATATTTTCAACGGCCATATCTCGTAAAATATTGAAGATAGATGAGAACATTTTTTTATTTTATTTGTCTTTAAAAAAAACAAAGAGATTGACGTTTATTAATTGAAAATCCGCCCACTAGTAGACAGATTTTACCAATTTTACCTTCCACTTCCTTTAAAAATAGTTGAAATTTCAGCAAAAAAAATGAGTTCAACAGGACTTAAAACGGTTCTTGGAGCCCGTCAAAATAGAGCAAAATAAGCCATTTTTTCGATGTATGAATAGCCCATGAGAGTGCCCATTTGCACTTTGAGGCTTTAATATTTTTTTGAGAAATTTTTTTTTTATGTTTTTAAACATACTTAAATTTGAAGAAAATTCATGACTACGATTTTCAAAATCGTGAGAAAAGTATTGGAATTACTTATATGAGTAATTCTGACTAACTTTTAAAATTGCACGTACAGATGTGTAAGTAAGCCAAGTTACGATGCACAGTTCTGAAATTTTATCAGGATCTTTAAGAAGACTTGAGAGTTATACACTTTTATTTTTGAGCGTTTTGGTGGCAAGTCTTTTTTGTATCACACATTTGAAAATCGATTTTACTCTTGAGTTGAAAAACGTACTGCGAGTGAAATAAATTTTCGATAGCTTTCTTAAAAAATGGACTATTAATCAAATGATGTGAAAATTTCATGTTACCTTCCTTTATTCACATACTTTAGAAAAATTGTTGTCCCGAACTTGTACTGGATTATTTGGGCTTTTGGCTTTTTTCTATAAATTTTCATTTTTGACAATGGACTATTGTTTTTTTTATATCTTTATACATTTTTAAAAAGGGCTTGAAAAGCCCTGCCAGACCTTGCCCAGCCTTGCCCAACCAGAACTCTGTTCTTTATGTAATAAGGGTTCTACACTGGATTGAACATTGGGATGATCCTTCGTTAATCACTTGAAAATTTTTGAAAATTTTTTTTTTACTATGAATAAATGAATTATTTCATAAAAAAAAATTTTTTCATCAAAAATTTCATAAAAAATTTTTATAAACAATTTTTTTTCATCAAAAGTTTTTTTTTCATCATGAATAAATAAATTATTCAACAAATAATTTTTTTTCATACACTTTCTTTTTTTATTTAAAAAATTGTTTTACAACCCATTTTTTAATATAATTTTTTATATAATTTTTAATTTCATTCATATGATATTTAATATTTAATATTTATTTATTTATGGCTAAGGACTTAAGTCCACCGTAGCCCAAGGCAACAATACAGTCTCCCGGACAGCAACGGGAGACACGGGCACGAACATCACATACATTAATGATTACAAAAAAAAAAAAATGAAAGAAAGTATAAAGAAAAGAAAAACAAAAAGAAGAGAATACAAATAAATAGACAACTAGTGTATATTACACTGATAGGCTATCTGCTACTCTGGAGGTCCAGCAAGTACCCGCGCGAAGGCCGGCACCAAAACTAGGCCGCCGAAACCCTTCACGGAGTCCCAACGGCAGCGAGTTCCAGAGCCGGGCCCCTCCAATGGCGAAGGACATCTGCCCGCGGGTTGTCGCCGCGTTGGACACAGACAGGCAGAGACCATCCGTCCGCGTCTCCCTCCCCGCCACAGCCGAGCGAAGCACGAAACCGCGCGTCAGATACTCGGGCTCCGCGGACCTCAAGACAGCGGCGATGAGGGAGACGCAGGTGTACTTGATCCTGGATCGATATTTGAGGATGTTATTGCTGATATAGTCAGGTGTTATATGCTCCCATCTCTTTCGTCCAGTAAAAAAGCGCACTGCCGCATTCATGCATCTGGACATCCTGTCCATCTGCTCTTCAGACATGTCCAGAAATAATGCCGAGCAGTAGTCAAAGTGAGAGAAGACCAGGGCCTTCACGAGCATTTTCCTGATGTCCAGTGCAAGGAAATCCCCGAACCCCCTCAAGCGCGACAACGCTGCAAAGGCCCTACCAGTGGCCGCCGCCACGTCAGCGCACAATCGAGCGTCACGCCAAGCAGCTTCAGTCTGTCCACCACCTGTATCGGCTCGTCCTCAATCCAGGGGGGCGAGATATCAGCATTGGCTAGCTTGTTGGTGTAATAGCGACTACCAAGCCAGATGGCCCGCGTCTTGCCAGAGTTGATAGCAAGATGAGAGGTACGAGCCCAAGCCGCAAAGCGCCTCAGGTCCTCCGAGACCATCCGCACAAGTTCCTGCGTTCTCGCAAAGGGTCCATGCAGATAAATGGTGGTGTCATCGGCGTACACATGGTGGCGACAGTGAACGAGGGACCGCGGAGCGCCGTTGGCATACAGGGCGTACAAGAGAGGCCCGAGGACACTCCCTTGCGGTACCCCAGAAGTCCTCTCGAGGGACGCAGAGACGACTCCATCGTCCCCCACAACACGCTGCGTGCGTCCGGTCAGGTAGGAGCGGGTCCAGTCGCATGCCATATTCGACCATCCAAGGGCCCCAAGTCTGCCGATCAGCACATCAAAGTCGACCATATCA
Organism: Trichogramma dendrolimi; assembly: GCA_034770305.1. Taxonomy (NCBI): domain Eukaryota; kingdom Metazoa; phylum Arthropoda; class Insecta; order Hymenoptera; family Trichogrammatidae; genus Trichogramma; species Trichogramma dendrolimi. The sequence continues at coordinate 391,524 of JAPMIB010000111.1, read as the reverse complement.
AAGGCCTTTGACAGATCGACCGCAACGAGAAGCGTGACGTGGCCCACATCCACGGCAGCCCGAACATCGTCCAGCACACGAAGAAGCGCCGTCTGGGTGCTATGTCCTCTTCTGAAGCCGGATTGGTACACATCCATGAGCCTGTTCCTGTCCACGTAATCTCTTATCTGCAAATACACAATGCGCTCAAACACCTTTGATGCCGCACAGAGCAGACTTATCGGCCTGAAATCTGCGGCGACGCGGGGGTCCAATGTTGGGAACAGGTCTGACGAGGGCCGACTTCCAGGCGGTCGGGAAGACCCCGTCTGCAGAGAGCAGTCAAATATGTGCAGCAAAACTGGCAGGATGACAATCAGGCAGTCACGGAGGGAGCTCACGGGGATTCCGTCAGTTCCACGGGCGTCTGTTCGGGTCCGCGCAATAGCCTCCACCACCTCGGCCGGCTCAACATATCTGAAGTTGAACCTCTCGTAAGGCACGTCACGACTCACAGGCCACACACCATCCATGGCACGAGCGTCAGGCGGGCCAACAAAGAACTCGTTCAGCTCGTCGACGCCGACCGGGAGTCCCGCAGCCGATCGCGGCCCAGAGCCAAGGCCAAGACGTCGCAATGTTCGCCACCTCTCGGCGACGCTCACACATCTCTCTATCTCGGCACGATAATAAGAGCGCATGGCATCCCGCACAGCCGTCTTGAAGCGATTACGGAGGGTCCTGTACCGCTGACGCTCCTGCAGCCCCCCAGATGGGGTGTAAAATTTTTTCTTTAGGATTTTTTTACCATGTACTATAACATATCAAAAGCGCGTCTAGGTCAGTGTCAGTCGAAAAGTCTGCTTTTGTTATCTGCTAGCGGCAGTGACACGCTTGAATTTTCGGAGAACTTCTCTTGATGATGCGTGCTCTCGCTGTTGTCGTACGTGTTTGCGACGCGAAAACTTTGGTCTTGTCGCCCTTCCTCTCCTTGACACCCTGTGTATCGGCACGGCCTTCGCCTAGCGTCAGCGACGCCGATACAAAATTATCTATTCCTACGTCAATTGGCTCCTTCTTTCGTGTACCTTTGCAGCCTTCGCTGGGCGTCAGCGGCGCCGGTACCACTATGATGTTATTCATTGACTTCTTCGTAGCATCGTTGCAGCCTTCGCTTAGCGTCAGCGGCGCGGATGCAGCTATCTTATCACCCATCTTATATCCTCCTCTGTCTTCGCTGCTACGGCCTTCGCGTGGCGTCAACGGTAGTGGCGAAGAAATACTACCCTTGACTATTTGTCCTAATTCATTCTCCCTTGCGGGGCCGGCAGCGGACTGTCCTGCCTCCCCGCGTTTCCGTTTCCCCAGGCCTGTCTGTACGGAGTGCATCTTTCACAATTTCTGAACTCTACGTTCGGCGTTCCGCAGACTTGGCATTTCGTCGGGGGTGCTCTGGGGCATTGGGGTGCCAAATGACCTGTCTCTTGGCAGCGATAGCAACGGCGTTGCGGACATTCGCCGGCGCGATGGCCCGTCTCACTGCACGTGTAACACGCGCCAATGAAGCGAGCGTTGTTGCTGCGGGCTTTGCCGTTGGCAGTATTCGTCATTCCCTGCTGCTGTTGCCCATGATTCGGCGTTTGCTTTGTTGTGTTTTGCATCGCCCCCGACGCTTTCCTCCGTCGTGTCTCGCTTCTTCTTTGGCGTACGTCTTCTCTTATTTTTGACTTGGCGTATTTCTTTCGCCACGGAGCTTTCTTCGCCAACCTCCGACACGGCAGCGATCTTTTGTGACTGGCGTGGTGGTTTAGCGGGCAGTGGCAGTATAGTTTCGCTTTCGCTCCGCTTGGAGTTTCTGCTGATCGCCAAAGCATCTTCATAGCGCTCTCCGGCTCTTTGAATTTTCTTCACCGAGATTGGCATACGATTGCACAGCGCACTGCAATACTCCAGGCGGATGTTGTTCCATACTATCTTCACTTTCTCGCTGCGAAACAGCTTCTCCGTTCGATGCGTGAGGTAGAAGTCGAAATACGTGATGAATGTCAATATCGATTCATCTTCGCCCTGTTTTGCGATTGCGCAGCTCGTGCAGTAACTTAAACTCTCCGAGCTTACCTATGAACATCTTTCGGAAGGAGCTTTCGAAGCGCTCCCACGTCTTGAAGGATGGTCGCGCGGCGCGGTACCACAGGTCTGCTTTGCCGCTCAACGTAGCATGTACGGCATCGATCAAGCGCTGATCGTCTACGCTTGTGCCAGCGCGGCATTTGGCCAATCGCGTGATAAACATTTCGGCCTTCGCGCGATCCCCCTCCAGCGAAGTTTATTTTCCAATTTTGTAGCATTTTCATGATTTGCCCATCGGACCTCCACGGTTCGCCTCGCTTGGACGTGCCGTGTTTGCTCTTTTTGACGCGGCTTCCTTCTTGCTGTGATGTTTGCTATTGTGGCAATGTCGGCTTGCGTCGCTGTCGCTTGACGAATCGTCGCTTGACGAGCTCTCGCTTGACGAGCCCTCGCTCGACGCCGATGAGCACGAAGTCGATGACGAAGACGAGGACGAAGACGCAGATGATGACCGGTCTCTTGCCTTCTTGTGCTTCTTTGCCTTGATCCTCTTGCGCGAGGCTCGTATTTCTTCGTCATCCGAGGAGGAAGACGATGACGCGTCTCGCTTTTTGGTGTTTCTTTATTTTCTTACTCTTTCTAGAAGCATGGGATTTTTCTCTCTACGATGTCGACGACGATGACGACCGTGCCGATTTCTTGCTGCGGCGCGTGTCGCTTTCCCCAGCCGATGACGACGCTTTGGCCACCGATTAACTCTTCTTCGAGTTTCTCTTGGTTTTGTTAATTTCGGTGCGCTTGGGTGTCGCCTCGACGTCACATCGTACCTCACCACCTGCTGCTCTTTCGGGTCTTACGTCTCACCGCGCGACGCTTTCACGGCAGGGCTCTTGCCATCATGCGGTGATGCACCGCGCAGTGATTGCTTGGAGCTCTGCTCTTTCGAGAGCGAAGGCGTATGCGACGAGTCGGACTCGCTCTTTCCGCTGTTGTGCTGCGAGCTTTATTGGGATCGACGAGGCCTATTGGACGGCATTCGGGTAACCAACTCTTGGTCGAGGCGCATATTAATCGCGAGCATTTGATAGGCTTGGTTCAAGGATAACGTGCGGATTTCATGGATGAGCGCGCGCAGTAAGTTGTCGGTCATGCTCGGCTGGGAAGGCGGCATTTGGACAATGGTTGGCGCTCCGTCGCTCATCTTTGAGTCGCTACGCTTGGGCGATCGTGAAAACGCGTTCTCGCGAGACTTGCTGTTTCTCCGCGGCGTTTCAGGCGCGGTCATCTCGGTGCTCTGAAAAAGATCAGTCGCCGCCACGGCGTTACTCGCGGAGGCTTCTCGCATTCGCTCATCGGGTGCTGGCCACGTAGCTATCGAAGGGATCAACGTGGCCGGCAGTACGCTCGTCAACATAGGCTCTATGTCTTTTGGTCTCGGAGTCGCCGCGCGCGAGGTGAATATTCGCGTACGCACTTCCTCGCTGCGGCTGCTCCGCGGCGGCTCCTTTCGACGGGCTGATCGACGTCGCGGGCATAAATACGGGAAGGACGCCGTCACGTGCAGTGTCCCACTGCATGCTGCAGTGCTCATCGACGCTATAGCATAACGCACGTAGAAGTCGGTCGCGATTGATCTCTTTCTCCGGAGATATGATTAGGCTTCGCTTCTGTAAATCAGCCGAAATCTGTTCGTCCGTTAACGCATTGGCCCATTCAGCGGCCGATCGCGTTACCTCGTCGCGTTGCGCCGCTCTCAGCGTGCGCTGATAGACGTGGTCGTCACGTTCCATCATTTCGCAAGGTTTCGAAGATAGCGAGGCAACAATAATACGTGGCTCGCTCGAATTCTTCACGCTTATCTATATGCGATTTTCGCTTACAATGATAATGTCACCACGGTGACTTTGGGGCTTAATCGATGGAAAATCGCGTGAAAGTCAAATTCCGATCGCTTGAGGACACGTGATTATCTTTGCGATGCTCCGAAAAGCGGTCGACTTGAAGCAAATATACAGCACGCTCGCAAAGTATGTGCACACCTGCTTCTGTTGCGATACATGAATCGCACAGCAAATGTTAGCAGTGTATTACGTGTGTGTGTAGTGTGAAACTGTGTAGCATATATCGCAATAATAAAGCAGAAGCGAGTGAGGCAGTAACACCAAAAGCATAATAGCACAGGCTAAGGCTTTGTTTACTTACCTCGCTCTGTCGCACTCGCACGCCCTGAGACACTCGAAGCGGTGTTCAACGCAGCTCGTATCTGCGTTTTCACGCAGCTTGTCGCACTGTAAGGGAGGTGAATTCCTTTCCAGGAATTTCGCATTCACTCAGCGTTTGAAATTTCTCGCGAAAATTTTTAATTTTACTTTCTGATTTCCCGAAAGAATTTTATCACACTGATAAATAAAAAAAAGGACCAGACTCGATATTTCTCTTTCTTTTTTTCCCGATTACAGTGGGTTTTTTGTTACCCGACGGCCTCACGTTCAAGGCGCCATTTGTGACGGTGGCTTTCCCGTGCACACCGTCCGTGACGACTTCTCCTTGGCCTGGTCGGCTTTGCCGATGAACGGCGCGCCAGACGAGCGGATGCTCGTCGCCGACCAGGGTCCGGCTAGCTATATGAAAAGGGATAGGGCACGAAAAGTCTCGCGGTCGTCAGGGTCTTGAGCTCGACTTGCCTCCGAGAGGGAACGCTGACGGGTAGGGAGCGGGGACTCCACAGATCTGCCGCACTGCACCTGTAGGGAATGGCTGAAAAATGGGCGAAATCGCGAGAGAGAGGAAAATAATATTATATTAATTAGGGAAATTAAATAATAACACTGGTGATTTAGGTAGAATAATACAAATAATTTATTGAACACTGGTCTTTTACGCTCCCACACACCGAGCCGAAGCTCACACACTCACACAGTGGGGCACGCGAGCTGCGTTGTCACACGAGGGTCGGCACGAGGCGCGGAGAAATACACGCAAAAGATACTCACGTGTGTCTCACGCACGAGAACCACGACCACACGGGTGGACTACCTCGTCGCCGGGGTCACGCAGATCGCGCGGTGTCTCGGGCCACGTCTGTTGGCCACCGACGTAGCTGGACGAGCCAGATGAAGATTCGGGCGAAGGTGGCGATGAGGCTTGGTGCGCTGCGAGAATCGTAAGCACGCACACTCGAACTCGCGTATGCACCAAAGCACTCTTCGGACGACGCTTCCAGCCCAAACACTCTCTACACCCACACGTACACGACACTCAACACTTCAAAAAAACACTCCCCAAAACTCCGACTACTCCTCCACGATACTCTACAACAAAACAACTATTCATTCGCACGGGTCGAGCCCTGCTCGCTACAGCGGTCCAACTCAAATTATTAGTCTCTTCGCTCTCTCACGGCTCTCACACTCTACTCTCCTCCTCTGCACGCGTGCAAGTCTATCCTTGCTCTGAATTCGCAATATGTCGCCGGGCACGGGACGCTCGTGCAGTCACGTGGTTCCACGCTCGCGAGGGGCCACAGTGGTACCGACTACAATCGTTTCAACTCACTCACACATTCACGCGAACACTCCGAATTGGGCGCGTCCATGACGCGTCGCTTATGTGCTTCGACGTTTGCCCATAGTGCAACGTCACACTGAAGAAACATGTAGCTAATCATCGCTATACGTACATCTATGTCTTTTTCCCGATACTAGCTTATATGTGCATCGGAGAGGCCAATGGTTATTGGGCAGTGCCTAGACCTAAGGATAAAGAGGTCTCACGTTCGTCATTACAAGTGTAAAAATCTGCACACCAGCTATCAAATTTCTTACATATAAATGACCTATACCTTTAATGCATATACCTTCAGTTGCTAAGCCGATCGAAAAAAGTATTATATTTCTTGTAATTAAGTCTTGAAGCAGTTTCTAGCTATCTAGCTATACTTATTTTTTATTGAACCCATGAGTTTCATAAATTCATCCTTTCTTTTGGCATATGTGAGAAAATTACAATTTTTTTTACAATTTTTTCTTATTTTGACCTACAAGTGACCTTGAAAATAAGGCAACCTAGGAAATCAGGCATTAGGTTTGGATTCAACAACCTAAAAAAAAATTAAGTCTACTAGGTCTAATTTCTGGACATGAACAAACTTTTTTATGTGGCTGTATAATTGAACTAACTTTTACTGCTTCCAAAAAAATCAAATTTGACATAACTATAAATAGTACTGAAATGCATCCTTTTATACTTATTTTTTTTTCTTACAGCAATCATTTTGAAGATGAGAAGAAAAAAAAGTTACCTGATTTGCCAGTATCCTCAAATCATAATTTGAATCCGGAATTACATCAGTTTTCGAAACCATCATTATTCGATAATTTTAGTAATTATAATTATTATAATGAAGATTTTCTTACGAATGAAAATGAAATGTTTGATAATAAAATAAATTCATACAGTGATGTAAATAACACATCTTTCCTCCAGATGAATGATCAAACAATAACGAATAATGAAGTCAGTATTTTAAATAAATATGACGCTAATTCCTACGAAAATACATACAACGTTGTGAACAATCAAATAACATCTGTTTATGATCAAGAATTCCAAGGAGAGTATGGTACTGATCCAACTCATGAAAATGAAAGTTATTTAGAAAATGAATTATACATCAATTCTCTCAGTAATGAAAATGTTATCTCTTACAGTAATCACGAAGAAAATTCAAAAATGAATGAAGTAGAGAATGAACATTTGATAAATTATCAAAATTCAAACACTTCGAATAAAGATGAAAATGACTTAAATTTTTATAATAATAAAAACTTGGATCATACAAACCATTTTAAAGATTCTGAAGTTTCTAGTGATACTATTTTTATAATCAATACACAAAATAAGCAGGAAAGCGTTTTATTATCAGATTGTAGTGATGCCAATTTTTGGAGTAAGAGTGACGAGGCTGAGTATTTAAAAGAATCGTCACATTCGGAAATGAATAACATACAAGAAGATATTAAAATCCCATCTCAGTCTAGGAAATCTGCTGACTCCATTTTACCAGATCAATCATTTGTTTCCGACGAAACCCCATTTATAGCTTATGACTATGAATGTTCAAACAGTAATCAAAATTTTGAAAGCTCTAGTGGTATAAAAAACTTTGAAGAGCTCCATAGATTTAATAATAGTGAAGCCTACATATCTGAGTCAACAGAAAAGTCAGAAAATTCTAAAATCGAAGTAGTCTGTGATAAATCTTTATCCGATAAAAAGAATGCTTATGAAAACCAGGAAAATATCAATGCAAAACCATTAGACTATCCAATGATTCCAGAAAATGTGTGCGATGTTGAGTCAGATTCAACTGAAAAACTTGAAAGTAGCGTTCTTGATTTTTCATCATCTAATCAAACAGATTCATACGTATCATTATTAAGAGAGGAGTTAGGTCATCAAGATATTGGTAAAGTTTCTAATTATCCAGATAATGTAATTGGTAATATCAGAGGAGAAAAAAATATTAATGTTCCTCAACCTCTTTCAAGAGTAGAAAGTTTTAAAAGGGGTCATTTCAAAAGCCAAAAATCTGATGAAAATTCAGAATTTATTACTGAAGATACTGAAACTAATAAATATGACATAACAGATGATGATTTTGCAAGGTAATATACTTATAATTCAAATTTAAGCCCCTCGCATTTATCTTAATTATGTTCTTAGTTTCTATATTTAATTTTTGAACACTTTTTTTTTGCCTTAAAAATATATTTAGGCTATTTATAGGGTTACGAGGCTTTCAAATAATGAAAAAAACTGTTTTAAAAATTTCTCATAATGCTTTATACATGATAATTATGATTATAATGATAACATAAAACTTCTGAAAATAAAGAAAACTAAAAGAAAGTTTTTATGTGCAATGAAACTAAAGGTAGCCAGACAACTTGCCCTTGGACAACTCATCCTGTGTCAACTAGATCCCGACAACTCACCCTGGCGTCATCTTGACTTCAAAAAAAATTTTATTTTTCCGTTTTCCGTATCAGTATAATCTGTGGTAGTATTTCCCCTACTCTCAAATTTGGTTATCTCTTATTCTGTCTCTCTTCCCTACCTTCACTTTCTAATTTTGCCTAAAATAACTTTAATCAGTCTAATACCGTAGACATGAGTTTAACGGTTATATTAAATCAACGAAAAATGCAACATCTTAGTTCATAAGAGCTGTTCGTTTAATTTGTACAAGTCTGACAATAAATGTGTTTTGAGGTATTGTAAATACAAAACAGAGTTTTACTGTGTGTGCAGAGTGCATACCTCTTCAGAAGTCCTCCTCAGAATAGTTGTCCGAGGAAGAGATGTCGGTAACGGTAGATGTCGGAAATGAGTGTTAACTACTATTATTCAAGACAAAGATAAACGTACTTAACTAAAAAAGCTTAAAAGCGTAACGTGACTGAAATATTCACCTCACTCACACCGCTTACGTAAACCGCTAATTCACGTTGTAGTTTAAGTTGCAATGTGTCATTTTCACTCATTGTATTTTTTTTCTCTCCATCTCTCCTTCCTAAGAAGGCCTGCAGGAGGTTATATAGCCCGTGCGCAGAAGAGATTTTACTACTCCCATCCCCACTGTCTTGCATTTGCCCAGGTCCGAGGACCATTGGGGCAAGGGAAACCTGGGAGTGTACTAAGTGTGTATGTACTAAGGGCCCTTTTGACAAGCATAACCATCATAATTATTTTTTTACTGACATTTCTATTGGTACAGATCAAAACTTTTACTTTAGAAAGGCTAGGTTTTTGTTGAAAAATTTGATTTTTTAATATCAATACCAGAGACAGCACTTACGATAGTAGAAGTAGAACATTACAAATTACAGCTAATATCGATGTGCGTATTCATTTCTCAATTAGATGGCCAAATTAAATTGAAACCTGGTTTGAAATAAAACTAAAAATAATGTCAAAACTAAAATATTAACAAAATTTATAAAAGAAATTAGTTAAAGGCTCACATTGAAAGAGGGTCTCAAAATAGCTCGTTATACGGTGGCACAGTTACCGCACCACACCTGTCACAGCAGAGTTCAGAGGGTGGCCAAGATCTTTTATTCTTTCCTTTATAGTGGCATATGAATATTCACGAGTCAACACGCCCGCGAGATAGTAAATGATAGAAACACGAATCGGGATCATGTGATGCGTATAGGGCATCTTGGTTACGTTTACGGCTGAATATCAATGACGTAACCGCCAGTAAAAGACTATTTCTCACGCTCTGAGCCGTACTGAATTGCGAGGATGTGTGAATTAACGAAGCAGATGATACTACCAGCTAATGGGCCTAATGATGAGAGTGAAAAGACCTACTTGGCACTTTGTACGTGACGGCCACCGAATTCACACGTGTTACCCAATCATCTTAGACTCTTGTGGTGTGTAAGGGATCTATCAAATGTGATTTGCTCGCCATATACCGTCACCACTATTTCTCAGATCCAGCCTTCAACCCTCATCGAGCCGTGTCTCTGACGAGTAAGTCGAGTTCAAGTAATTAATCTGCCAAGTGGTGCTCACTCTCGTGTCGCGTCAAATCTCTTTTTAACCCAAGTAACCCACCGCATACTTTGAGCTTTTGGTAAAGAAACATGAGTGGACTCGAATTCAGTAACATGAGCCCATATTATTTATTTACATTTTTTATTTGGAGTCTTGGATCATTTTCACTTCAGAGATAGTTGGGCATCTTAAGTCTTGACCTTTCAAAGGACTACGCTGAATTGTGAGACTGGTGTTCTATTTCTAAGAACAGTTGGGCACGTGTCCTTACGAAATGTGAGTGTGATGTGAGCCGATTTATTGTCATTTATCTCGATTCTCCAACTCTTAAACCAATTTTCTACAGTTGTTAGATTTTTTTGCAGGTATGTTGAAGCAGTAATTGGATTTGCGTGAGTGCTTAGTAGAGCAGTATCATGTGGTGTATGTGGCTGTTGTTGTTATTGAAGATGGTATATGTGGAAATCCGAAAAAACTTTTTACTTTCCGATTAAAAAAAAAACATTTTTTTTTGGAGCACGCAGGCGTAATATGCTTTTTTGTCAACTTTTGGACTTGAAAAGTGATAAAAAAACAAGGCTTATGGTTTTAAACAATCGGTCTTTTTTTTTAAAGCAAATAGTATGATAATTGTTCATTTTTTCCGTTTGAATGGGAAATATATCAATTTTCTCCGAAGACCTATTTACAGCTCGTATAAAATCTTTAACTAAAATAACATCATTGTCTTAAAGGACGTGTTCATCGCTATAGCGTTTAACGTTTCCTCCAACGGCCTCGGCGCTACTTTTGCCATGCGCTGGAGTTGCAAAAATTCCAAGACGCATACTTCAAATTATATTTATTACAAAAATATTTAAAAAGAAAGAAATTCGTCTTATCCTTATACTGGGCCGATGGGCCATCGCTTCGAACATGTACCACGTTTAGATTCGGGACAGTTCTTTTTACTAATTCAAATATAGGCTTTAGATGTGCCCAAATAGCTACAGCATTGTGGGATAAATTATTTGAAATTGTACAAAACGACGAACATTCAATCTCTTTTTTATCTTTTTTTTTATAATAAAATGTTCCAGTATGAAGAGATAATTGTACTTTAGAGGCCCCAAAGTGTACCGACTGGATTTCGTCCATATATTTACATATACAGGGTGGGAAGTAAATATGTAAGCCCCTGGAAATCTCATTGAATAAGTTGGAAAAAAAAATCAAAAACCTCATATCCGACGTATTTTTTTACGGGGATTCTAATGGTGACCTTGAATTTGACCTTGAACATGACCTTCAAGCTCCAGTGACCTAAAAATTGATTTTTCAAATAGAAACCCCCATTTTTTATTGCAGATTTGAGAAGAGTGGAAAATTTTACGAGAAAATATGTATTTTTTATTTTTTTAAAGTAATTTTGGAGGTGGTACGATTAGAAAAAAAGCCCTTACTTGAACTTAATTTTAGGTTAAATCGAGGTTTTATTTGAGTCTGTAACGCCCTTAAAATGACCTGAAAAAAAAACAAAATACATATTCTCACGTAAAATTTTCCGCTCTTCTCAAATCTGCAATAAAAAATGGGGGTTTCTATTTGAAAAATCAATTTTTGGGTCACTGGAGCTTGAAGGTCATGTTCAAGGTCAAATTCAAGGTCACCATTGAATTCCCTGTAAAAAAATACGTCGTATATAAGGTTTTTGAATTTTTTTCCAACTTATTCTGCGAGATTTTCAGGGTTTTCCATATTTATTCCCACCCTGTATGATTTTCGGAATAGTCAATTACAATTTGTATTTCACCTTCGCGTAAATTTAATTGATTTTGTTTAAAAAATTTCAGCTGATAGTTTGTATCGTAATGATGTCGCGAGAATGTAGGTAAGGATAGATTTAATTGTTCAATAATTTCAGAAAGCGTAGCAACTATCGTTGATTATTTTGACATATTAACATAAAATATTTCATCGTTTTTACCCAGTCTTTTCTCTATATTGAGTACCCACTTATAATAACAAGTTTTTGTCTCTTTGAAATTACGTTTTAGGACACATTTTTCGCGACATAATGTACACTCTCTATGCATGCAGATTTTTGATTCTCTTTTACAGTCGTGCAGAAACTGACTCGACGTACAAGCTTTTAATACTTTATAGCGATGTAATTTATGTAATAAAAACTGAAAATTTTCATGAATTTTACAACAACAAGTATCTCGTTCATTCATTTTCTTTTATACAATCCAAAACGGCTTAAGTTGATAAAATATAGTTCTATTGATAATAACATTTTCATTTTCAATAAATTTTTTATGAAGATTATCGATCGTGTCAGTAAAAAATCGTTTTCTTTTGCTGACTTTATTTTTCACAATTGTATCATGGCTTTCCAGTGCAATTGATGAATTTTCATCTCTCTCTAAATAATTTTGAATAATATTTTTCAAACGCTCTCTCAACTCTGGTCGCTTATTATTTGAGCGTTTTTGAATTAATTTCATCTGCATATAAGGAGTATGTAAAAATTTCATGTCGTTCTTACGTACATGTTTTTTTATAATTCGTCCAGAAATGAGTTTGGAAAAACAAGATTTTTGAAATTCATCGTGACATTTGCTTTTATTATTTTTAAGCTGTGATTGTAAAGCTACTGATTTTAATAAATTTTTTCTAGTTTCAGATTTTCCTAATTTCTCGATACTTTTGACTTTATTAAAAATTGGATCTTTTTTTTCGAACTTATTATTTAATTTAAAATATTTATTTTTCCACTGAATTTTTTGTTTTTTCTGTTCTTTTATTTCTTCATTTAGTTTTACAATAATTTTCCGTAAACTTCGTTCTCTGTTAAAAGCTGTCGCAATGAATTTTTCAATTTATCTATCAAATTATTTTGAGGATTATTTTCAGAAATTTGTTCAATATCATTGATTCTGTTGTCACTTATATTCACATCATTTTCGAATAAATTACTTGCCAAGCTCCAGTAATCTTTCTTTCACTTCGAAGACATGGTTCTTTAAAATTATGCTCGTAGTCTAAATTAATGACATTTCCATCTGCGGCAGATGCGTGTGGTTGATCAATTAACCCGTCCGAACTTGAAAAAAACAAATTTTTCGTCAAATATATAATGACTTGAAACGTCATGTTTTAATACAAGTCGATTTTTTTGTTACCGCGAAGTCAAATTCAAGGAGAACCGATATTCACTGCGCGTCACTTTTGTCTTTTATCATTTCGCGTGGTAGCCACGGCATAATATAAACTGCTCACGAGAGGTTTCGAGAATACCGAGGTAAAAAGTCAACCCGTACAATTGGAGTAATAAATATACATTCATTGAGAAAAAAGCTTACTCTTAGCTCAAAGAGACTAGTTCTGTTGTGGCAGCAGAAACGAGTTCACTTGAGATAAATGAAATTTTTCCTTGTAACAGGAAGAATCTTCACTGACCAATGAGCAGTTTTGCACGCGGCTAATATTTTGATGAGTTTCAACACATCGACTCCTACGAGATCCGACACTACAGGCACTCAGACTAGCAGGCAGATTCAAATGCATTGCTTAAAGATCGGTAAGCATTTTTGAGGTTATGACAAAATACTGGACTGCAGTAGCCGCATTATTCAAACATGATTCACGGGTACACACCCGCGTACAAAGCTTAAAAAAAAAAGTTTTTTTCACGTACAGACGTCGAAGAAGTGGTGTCGGAGCTCGCATAAGTCGACGGGCAAGCTTTTTTTCAATTTTTTTGATAAGCGCATTAATATCACCTGGACTGCCTGGTTTACAATAAATCATCGGTCGTTTATTTCTTACATATGGTAGCGAATCTCGTTCGCAATACTCGATAATCGAGCGCGTGTAATGTTCGATACTCGACATAATTCATTACGTTGAACAGTGCTGAGCTGCGGCATGATCAATGTATATTTATTACTTACCGATGTTTGACAAGATGAGTATTTCGTATACCGTTGAACTTTTGTACTCTCTCGCGATCTTTTATGCGAATATTTTTTGCACGCTCTCTTTTTGCTCTCGAAGCTTCTCTTTTCAATCTTTTTTTTTCTTCCTTCATGATAACTTTTTCTAATTAAGAAAGAAACAAAATACCGAGCGAAGATCAAGAGGTCCTGCAAGTTGGACTCTTCAGAACGGAATGATGATGTATTGTTTACCTTTTTACAAGTGGCGGGTATAACATGGGCTTAGTTAAGAAAGTACAGCGAGTAGTCGATGCCAAAAAACGAGCAAAATCATAAACACAGTCAAGCATCACAAAGATGTGAACACAAGTTAGATGGACACGTTTTATAATGTAAACATATAGGGAACATTTCATATCAACTGTGAATACAAGTTAGGTAGACGCAGCTTCGAAATGTAAAAATATTGGGAGCATTTCACGTCAACCCACCCACAGTACACCTAATTATTTATTCGAATCGCGTAATATCTACCTAGCTACAAAAGTACCAATTTTTTACTACGAATTTGAAAAGAGCAGAAAATTTTACGTTTCGACATGCTTTTTTTTTAATATTTCGCTATCAATTTAACAATTTGAGCAGACTCGATTTTATTTAGACGAGGTATTTTACGTACTGCAAGCGGTATATATTAAATAGTCGACAGGGTGCTAAAATAATCTTAGAAAGCTGTATTTTTTTTAAAATTACTCGTCGAGAAAAGTACTTTGAAATGATAAATGTTTAATTTGGATTAAAAAAATACTGTAGTCCAGGTGAACGTTTAAAGGATCGACCTTTTCTGTCATTTAAGGTGTTATGCTTAAATACGACTAGCAACGGGATATTGACTCAAATCCATTAATAATATATATGGATTTAAAGAAGACAAAATTTCTAAGAATTGAAAAAATCATCCCGATACGATGAAAATTGACAGATATAGAAGCATTTGAAAATTTACGAAATTTCAATGAAAATTGCTATTGCGATAATTTTAATGCGGAGCGTACTTAGTCCATTTCTGAGCGATTAAAGGTAAATTAAATTTGACCGTCCTGCCAAAATGCCCAAAAAAACCTAAATAAAAATTGGCTTTGGGTGCGAAGTCGATTTTTTTCACCTTCTGAGTGTGCTATCAAAAAATGTGTTATTTTTAGTCCATCGGCCCAGCATAAATGCTATATTCAATTCGATGTAACATTTTTTCCTTAAGGAGCACGTGGACCAGCAATATCTCAATCGATTCGGTTACTGAAGACCTTCAAGTTCCTAAATTTTGGTAGAATTGAATTGAATTGAATTGAAAATATATTTGATCGGAGCGTGAGGGTAGAACCCCGTATGGCTCAGAGAGAAAGTACAATGTACACAGGTTTACAGAATTAGGTAAATTACACAGTATATAAGTACAGTCGTGTCCGTCAGTGGTACAGAGCGTTTACATGGAAAAAAACCGCTGCCAATTTATTGGCATTAATAGTCAAATTTTTCACTTTTGCAATGACGCAATGAACAACTACACCCAATTTACATTTTTTTAGATTAACGCAAAATGTAAAAAAAAATATAATTAAAATCTTTAAATACAAATTTCTAAGATAACCTATATAAAAGCCATATATTTTCCTACATAATAAAAATATCATAAAAAATGAGCAAAAAAACAACAATTTCCGTTTTGAATTCTAAATTTTCTATATTCCGTGAATCTCAACAATTTTGGTCTTATATTAAAAAATGGCTGCTCCGCTTGCACTGTAACAATCAAAAATATTGGCAAGTAGCTTCCTCATACTTTTTTTTTAACTGGAAAATGATTTGGAAATATTAATATCATCTTTTCTAATTTGTTCACAAAACAGTTTCAATCATAAATTATTTCTTTTTGTGAAATCAATTGCCAACTATCTTCTATTCTTTGATATAATTTTTATCGAATTTTTTTCACGATGACGTAACAATTAAGGTAGTTCCCTCAAAAAAAAAAAAAATTGTCATACCAGCGGCCCGAAAGTGACTACTTCCCTGCCACTGCGCAAAGCGGGAAGAGCGATTTTCGGGCCACTATGTATGAATAATAGTACACAGGCCTATGCCACGACAAAAAAAAGCCCCAGAGCACGTGTTTATCGGCCTCGGCTTCGCCTCGGATACAAATTACACGTACTCTGGGACTTTTTTGTTTTTCACGGCCTAGGGCAGTAATATACTATTGGAAATATTAATATCATCTTTTCTAATTTGTTCTCAAAACAGTTTCAATCATAAATTATTTCTCAACCAAACGATACGAAAAAAAAAAAAAAAAAATTTTCCTAAAAAAAAATTTTTTTAAAAATCGAAAAAAAAAAATTTTTTTTGTTCGTTTATCGCTAAATCAAATTTTCTGGCTTCATCCTTTATCCATCCATAAACAATGTTTTGACACATCATAAATTTTGAACACGAAACAACACAAAACTAAGAAAAAAGAAAAAATCATAAAAACCAAATTTCATTTTCAAAACGTAACTTTTCAAACTTACGGTGAATCTGTATACTTTCTATCTTAAATCAAAGGTTAAAAGCTCTTCCTTAAAAGAAGTATTACTTTTATTAATAAAAACCAGTCTTTTAGAACAAATATGACAGAACTAAAAAAAAAACTTAAAAAAAATTTTTTTTCTCGAAAATCCCTCATAACTTTTTAAATACTTAACGCAGAACTAAAAATGATGTTTTGGCTTCTTCCTTACATCAAAACGAATAAAATGACATCTACAATAACGATACGAACTACCGCCATCGAGATATCACTGCGCACATCCCAACACACGCACACACACACACACACACACACACACACACACACACACACACACACACACACCGATCTGAACGCTGCGATACTACAGGTGCGAGACGCGCTCCAGGCTCTCAGCCTACAAACGGCTGACCACAAGACGGAGGCTCTGCTCATCACAAGCAGGAAAAAGGAGGAAATCATCACCATCACGGTAGGCGACCACAGCATACGCTCGTCCCCCTCCATCCGCTACCTGAGCCTGCACATCGACGCCAAGCTGAAGTTCGACCACCACCTCCGAACAGTCAGCGCGAAGGCAGCCGGTGTGATCGGTGCCCTTACGAAGATCATGCCCAACTCTGGCGGGCCCAGAAGCAGCCGACGCAAGCTGTATGCTCACGTCGTCGACTCCATACTCCTGTACGGAGCCCCCGTCTGGAGCACAGCAGCACAAAAGCGAGCCTACATTCGACAGGCGGAGTCAGCCCACCGGCGAGCCTGCCTGCGTGTGATCGGAGGCCGGCCGCATGTCTCTTACGAGGCCACATATGTCCTTGCCGGCATACCTCCACTGGCCCTTCTTGCGGACGAGCGAGCGCGGCTCTACGGCCGCCGCCGAGAGGACGCAGAGGACGAAGAACGCTTGGCAACGCTAAGCAAGTGGCAGGAAGCATGGGACCGGTCGACGAAGGCCCGATGGACGCACCGACTGATCCCAAGTATCAGAGTGTGGATCGAGAGGAGGCACGGAGAGCTGAACTACCACCTCACGCAGCTCTTGACCGGGCATGGCTTCTTTAAACATCATAGCCGACGCTACGACCACAACCAAAGCGCACAATGCCCGGTCTGCCCCTCATCCATCGAGAACGCGGAGCACGTATTCTACCACTGCCCGAGGTTCAGCGAAGAAAAAGAGAGACTACACTCGCTGCTCCACGAGGTCATGACGCCGGAAAACACCACCAGGCTCATGCTCGCGAACGAGCCGAACTGGCTCGCTGTTGCTTCCTTCGCCTGCTCAGTCGTAACAAGACTGAGAGACGAGGAAGCGGACAGAAGGTGACGACCGGACGATGCTGCTGGAAGAAGACGCCACCTCAGCCAAGCCTCAATGAAGCGCATAACGCCAACCCCTCCATCCCCGTGAAGTAATGCCTAACGGCGGTTTCCGCGGGGATGGAACAAAGGGAAACCGACGAGGATGTATCTACATATACACTATGTACCCTAAATCAATGTTACACTCTCACTTTTACTGCTACATTTTATGCAATGTAAACTTCTAATTCTACTTTCTGCTAAATAAAATATATTAATACATCCAAAAAAAAAAAAAAAAAAAAAAAAAAAACACACACACACACACACACACACATACAGACATGTGTCAGCAATTCGATCTAGTTTCAGAATATATATGTAAAAGTACTCTACGATTATTAGTTATGAAAGTCGAAAATCGGTCCATCACAAAGCTTCCTCTATGAGGAAGCAAAATAAAAATAATAATTCCTTACTTTACAGATGAACAAACAAAAAAAAAATTTTTTTTGCAAAAAACACAATTTACAAAACGATACAAAAAAACATAACTTTTCAATTACTCGGTAGATCATGAAATAAATTTTTGGGGCTGCAATGGACACACAAATCCTTCAAAACAAGCCAAACCACTTCTCACTGCGTGTCTCCATTCAAAAGTAATTCCAGATAGCCGGTTTTGCTATATAAAGGAGCAAAAAAAAGACTTTTTGTTTTGAATTCTAACTTTTTTAATATTCGGTGAAACTCTACGTTTTGAATTTTAAATTAAAGCTTGGCTGCTCCTCTTGCATTATACTGAATAAAAAGTATACAAATTCCTTCATTTATACATAAAAAAAATTTTAAAAAATTTAAAAAAATTTTTTTTGCCCAAAAACCGAATTTACAACACAAAAAAAATCACAACTTTTTAACTACTCGGTGGATCATGAACAAAGTTTTTGACGCTTCATAGGACACACAAATCCTTCAAAAAAAGCTAAACCGCTTCTCGATATGTGTCTCCGTTCAAAAGTTACACTGGTTCCACCACAAAAAACTCACATACACACAGACACACACACACACACACACACACACACACACACACACAGACACGTGACGCCTCGATGGCTCAGTTGGTAAAGGGCTCAGGCCTCTTGCTTGCTGAATCTGAGAGTGCGAGTGATACACTCGCTCCCCAAATTACATCATGGGCCGTAAGCGAGCTCTACACGCACAGCAACCACCAGGCCATCGTGGTTCACACACACACACACACACACACTTCAATCGGGCACCTTGGCTCAGTAGGTATAGTTCTTGCCTGCTGATACAAGGTGTGCCATAGGGCGTGGGTTCAATCCCCACTGGGCGAATTTTCGAGGCGCGTTTTTTCGCCTGGTGTGGTTGAGCCCGTGCCCGAGGTGGAGCGGGTACCACTTAAAAAGAAGACCCGGGCTATGTCATCAGCCTCCGAAGCGGTAAAAAACCCCGATCACTGTGCGAGCTGGAAATGAAGAGGATATCCGTTAGTAGGAGCCCGAGGCGAGGACTCACAAGGCTGGCGATAGACGGGGAGTACAACACTCCCATAATGAAGTCAGAAGCGAGACCCACACTCACAAGATGCGCCGGATGCGGGGGCCCCGTTCGTGGACGCATGGACGCAAGGCTCCTCAAGCACGCATGATGGCGCCTGAAGCGAGAACCACACTCACAAGACGACAGCAGAAAGGAGTATCAGAAACTCACCGGGACTCGGAGAGTAGCGCCGGAAGCGAGAACCACACTCACAAGATGAAGCGGCCCTGGCAACCTGGTCCCTTGCCGGGCAGCGACAGAAGCGAGAACCACACTCACAAGATGGCACTGAGCAGCGAGTTCTAATACTTAACTCAGAAGGAGACGCCAGCAATGTGTGACCAAGCAGTGGGAAACTACGGCTCCGAAAGGGGGATACGACAATCGAGAGATGGCATCGCGCAGGATCGGAGGTTCACCAAGTAGTAAAAAAAAAAAGATGAGTCCCTGAACCCCTAATCGTCGCATATCACTATGTGAAGGATGGGGGATGTATGGCAACGACCAACAGCGAAGTAGCAGAAATGCTCAACTAACCCCGGCCTCACCGAAGCAATGCCTAGCGGCGGTTACCAGTGAGTGTCCGAATAGGGTGGAGAAGAAAAAAAAAAAAAAAAAAAAACACACACACACTTCTCACCAACATCACCGAGGAAGCCCGGGGCAAGAGACCGCTCATCATTGCTGGCGACTTCAACGCCTGGTCAACGGAGTGGGGATGCCGAGCGACGAGACAGCGCGCCACCGCTCTCCTTGACGCGTTTGCCGCCCTTGAAGCCGTACTCCTAAACACCGGAGATATGCCAACATTCACCGGTCCACTGGGCTACTCGGTCGTCGACCTCACCTTCGCGAGCGATACACTCGCTCCCCAAATTACATCATGGGCCGTAAGCGAGCTCTACACGCACAGCAACCACCAGGCCATCGTGTTCGAGATAAAGACCGCTAGACCGCCTAGACCTTCGACGCGCCAAAGCTCCAAATGGAATGCCCGCACTCTTGACACAGAGTGTCTCTCAGTTATGATGGCCGGGACCGCGGTACCTCCCGGACCCACAGAAGAGATGGCAACGAGCCTCATAGCTGCCATTACCAACGCATGTGACGCGTCTATGACCAAGAGTGATGGACGACGCCGTCGTGGCGCAGTCTACTGGTGGACAAGCGAGATCGCCGACCTTCGGCGCTCATGTCTGCGAGTGCGAAGGCTTGCCAAGAGAGCGCACGGTCGGCCAAATGAAGACGCCTGCCGAGCGAGCTATGCCTCCGCAAGACGTCTCCTGTGCGCTGCTATCAAGACCAGCAAGCGCCTATGCTGGAACAAGCTGTGCGACGAGGTCAATGAAGACGTGTGGGGCAAACCGTAAGAGACGGTCATGTCCCGCCTCAGAGGCCCGAGAGTAAATTCTCCGAGCTCTCCGTCAATGGTGCGCCGCATAGTGACTGCCCTCTTCCCCCACGTGCCTGACGAGCCAGCTCCGCCACCACCACTCCAAGCAGGAGCAATTGTACCGGCCATCACACTGGAGGAGCTACGAGGAGCATGCAGGAGGATCAAGGACCACACTACGCCTGGGCCGGACGGAGTACCGAACTCCGCTATCAAAATCGCCATCGACACGCACCCTGACATCTTCATGCAGGTGTACACGGTATGCCTGCGTACCGGTGTCTTCCCCGCGTGCTGGAAACGACAGAGGCTAGTCCTACTGCTAAAGCCAGGCAAGCCCCCCGAAGAACCATCGTCGTACAGGCCGCTCTGCATGCTCGACACAGCGGGCAAGATTCTGGAAAGAATCATCTGCGACCGCCTCGGAGCCATCACCGAGAGCCCTGAGGGCCTCTCGGACCGCCAGAACGGCTTCTGGAAGGGACGATCGACGATCAACGCCATCGAGAACGTCATCGCTTCCACTCGAGAGGCTATCGCGGGCAAGAGATGGAACCGCGGCACCAAGAAATACTGCGCCGTTGTGACCCTCGACGTGAAGAACGCGTTTAACTCGGCTCGGTGGAACAGCATCCACGCCGCGCTGCACCGGATGCGCACGCCTGAGTACCTGCTGAGAATAATCAGCAGCTACCTCTCAGCGAGAGTCCTCGACTACGACACGGACGACGGGCCAGAGTCCTACGGAGTCACAGCAGGCGTTCCGCAAGGATCTGTCTTGGGGCCGATCCTGTGGAACGTCATGTACGACGCTGTTCTACGCCTCAACTTCACAAGCAATGTAAGAATCGTAGGCTTCGCGGACGACATCGCCCTGGTGGCCGTTGCTAAGCACCTGTGGCAGATCGAGTACGATCTGAGCGCTGCTATCGAGCAGGTGCGCGACACGCTTCACGAGCTCAGTCTTGTAACGGTTGACCACAAGACCAAGGCCCTACTGATCACTAGCAGGAAGAAAATGGAAAACATCACCATCACAGTCGGTGACTGCAGTATAAGGTCGTCCCCCTGCATCCACTACCTGGGCTTACACATCGACTCCAGGCTGAGGTTCGACCAACATCTCCAAACCGTCAGCGAAAAGGCAGCAAGAGTGGCTGGAGCCCTCGCAAAGATCATGCCCAACACCGGTGGGCCCAGAAGTAGCCGACGAGAACTCTACGCTCGCGTCGTGGACTCTATCCTCCTGTATGGAGCGCCCATCTGGAGATGTGCGACGGAGACGAAGGCCTACATACTCCAAGCTGAGTCGGTACATCGACGAGCCTGCCTGTGCGTGATTAGCGGACGACCACACGTCTCCTACGAGGTGACGTACGTGATAGCCGGCTTACCACCGCTGGCGCTACTAGCGGATGAGTGAGTGCGCATATACCAGTGCCGCCCCGAGGACGTCAAGGAGGAAGAAAGAAGAGAGACGCTGAACAGGGGGCAGGACCGTAGGGACCGGGCCTCAAAGGGCCGATGGACACACCGGCTAATTCCGAACATCGTAGAATGGGTCGAGAGGGGACATGGAGAAGTGGACTACCATTTCACACAACTCCTGACCGGGCATGGCTACTTCAAAAGCCATAGCCAGCGCTATAATAACACCCTTAGCGCACTCTGCCCGACCTGCATAATCACAGTAGTAGACGCGGAGCTCGTGTTCTTTCGCTGCCTGCGATTTCACGAAGACCGGGAGAGACTCCAACAAGTCCTCCAAGAAGAAATCGAGTCTGAAAACATCGTCGTGATCGCTCCTCAAGATTGCAAATTCATGCTTGAAAACGCAGGCAATTGGATGGCGCTAGCGTCTTTCACGCAATCAGTTGTCATCAGACTGAGGCAAGAGGCACAAGAGGCGTAAAAACGATCCGGACGATGCTGTAAGAAGAAGACAAAGACGACGCTTCTGGTTCCCGAACCCCTAATTACCGTAAGGTGTTTTAATACCGCATTTTAATAATTTTAATACCGTACAGACGATATACTCAAAAAATCAAGAAAAACAGCATATAAGCATTGTTTTTCGATATTTTACAACAAAAATAAGCGTAAACGATCATCTTAGATATGTTGACATCCAAGTAGAGATCAAGACCGTTAATTTGATAGTACTGAAACCTATCTACGTTTATTAGAAACCAAATTTACAGGTGTTTGAAGTTTGATTGAAAAATCAGGTATCGAATCTGTGAACCGTTCAAAGCGAAATCGATACTTGAATTTTCAGAAAACCGAATTACGTCAGAATTTTTGAAACCTGATATCACTTTTTTTCAAAGGCCCAAATTTGACGCGTTTTACGTTATTCTTAAGAATTTTAGTGTCCTATAAAAATAGGATATAGCAGGTTTCAAAAATTCTAAAAAATTTTGGACGTATTCTTTGACTAATTCTAAGACTTCTAAATTTTTTAATTTTTCGTTTGAGACGTCTTATTACGAAAATCCTAAAGACTCATTAATGAGCCCTAAGTCCCATTGGATTAAACGAATCGTAGAGGTCTTCATTATTAGGTACTAGGAAACCAGAAAAAAAATTTCAAGGCATTTGGTTTTGTTCGTCGTCTGAATTTTCGTTCTCCAGAGGCGAGAACGAGTTTTCCATTAATACTGAGTTGGAGAGCCAGTAGCCCAACGTCATCTGTCTCCTGTTTTCTGGACTGTTTCTGGATCTTTTTCGTATTTGAGTTACCCAGTTCAAGAGTGATTTGGCATCATCGCGGGCAGTGGATTGAATGCCTACTTTGCCTGAAATTTCAGCTTTATTTTTATGTGTATATGTTTTATCTTTAAATGTTCACTTATTAACTCCCTGACTATTATGTTATGATTTAACATTTGAAATATTATTTAAGTTTACTATTTATATACTATTAGTTCAAGCTTCTGAACATTAACATATCTGTTCTGCTCAATATTTAAACGTACACTAAACATTTGGTCATACATTTTCTAAAATAAAATATTAATATATATAGGTATAATCCTGATTCAAATGAAGTTGTCACATTAGAAGATGATTTCTACTCTAGTAATCGAAGAGGTAAGTCATTTTAATTAATAACAATTTTAAATAATTCAAATTCGAAGTAATAGATACATTGTCACTTTCTCATAGCTGTAATATACTGACCGCCCAGTCAGCACAACGCGCGTGCGCAGAACCCGAAACACACACCCACACAGGGTTGAGTCTGAAGAGCGAATCAAGTAGGACGTGTTCTGCTCGTGCTCCGGTATTCTCGACCTTTTTTGTGTAGATACACGCTGAATCAAAGTGATTGTGTAAGTGCTACGCGTTCGTTGTGGCACGCCGCGTCGGTGCATGGGTGTGCAGCTGTAGCAAGCTATCTTGCATCGTGTGTCAGTTCCTAGTGACATTTTGACAGTGTTTCCCGCGCTTGGTGCCATCGATGTGAGCCGCGTGCGTAAGTGTGAGTCCGCGCTTCGTACCGTGGTGCCGGTACTGTGTGCTGTCGTGTGGACTTGCGGTGAGTCAGCAGCCATGTGCGACAGGCAGCACGATCAGCAGACCCCTGGGTCGACGGACGAAGTCAAAAAGACGAGCCAGCTGGAGAGCGGCTCGCTGCCATCGATGCCGACGAAGACGATGACCCCCTCTGCGGTGATTGCGGCGGCCATGACACGGAGAATCATCGGCGCCCCTTGGCTAGCAAAAGATGCCTCGCTCCCAACCCCCGCAGAGTTTGCGACTGGGAGCTACGAAGAGAAAATGATGCGTATAGAAGGACTTGTGAAGGGCCTTAATACGTTAATCTTCGGCAAAAATAACCTCCACAAATAGGTGATCAAATACTAAAACCTGGAGCAGGCCATCTTGGCGCTCAAGAAGACGAAGCAGAAGCAATTACCGCCTTCACCTCCCTCTGCCGAGAAGGCGGTCTGTACTTCTCTAATATTCTTGGTCAATGGAACAAGTAAGCAGCCTGCAACGTCAAAGCTAGTGACTCGTGCAACACCCAAGCGCCATGCCGTGACAGCCGCATCCAAGCAGCTTGACGAGAACAAAAACGATGTCGAAGACCAAGACGGATTTGTACCCATCGACCATCTTCGTCATCGCCAGCGTAATCAGACAGCAACAAAAACATCTGGAGGACGTATGGGGCAAACCATACGAGACAGTCATGTCCCGTCTCAGAGGACCGAGAGCAAATCTACCAAGCTCACCGTCCATGGTGCACCGCATATTGGCTGCCCACTTACCTCGCGTGCCTGATGAGTCAGCTCAGCGACCACCACTCCAGGCAGGAGCAATTGAACCAGCCGTCACCATTCAAGAACTTCGAAGGAGCATGCAGGAGGATTAAGGATAACACTGCACCTGGGCCAGACGGAGTACCAAACTCCGCTATCAAGATTGCCATTGCCACGCACCCTGAAATCTTCTTGCAGGTGTACACGGCGTGCCTGCGGACTGGTGTCTTTTCCGCGTTCTGGAAAAGGCAGAGGCTTGTCCTGCTGCCAAAGCCAAGCCAGAGTACCTGCTGAGAATAGTCACCAGCTATCTCTCGGCGAGGGTACTCGACTACGATACGGACGATTGACCAGAGTCCAACAGAGTCACAGCAGGGCCTATCCTGTGGAAGGTCATGTACGACGCCGTTTGGCGCCTCAACTTCGGAGGCAACGTAAAGATCTTCGACTTCGCTGATGACATCGCCTTGGTGGCCGTGGCCAAGCACCTGTGGCAGATCGAGTACGATCTGAGCTCTGCCATTGAGCAGGTGCGATGCGCGCTTTACGAGCTCGGCCTGGTAACGGCTGACCATAAGACCGAGGCCTTACTCATCACTAGCAAGAAGGAAATGGAGACCATCACCATCACAGTGGGCGACTGCAGCATAAGGTCGTCCCCCTGCATCCGCTACCTTGGCCTACACATTGACTCCGAGCTGAAGTTCGACCAACATCTCCGAATCTTCAGCAAGAAGGCAGCAAGAGTGTCTCTAGCCCTCGCGAAGATCATGACCAACACCTGCCTGCGCGTGATCAGCGGACGTCCACACGTCTCCTACAACGCGACGTACGTGATAGCCAGCATACCTCCGCTGAGCGAGCACGCATATACCAGCGCCGCCCCGAGGATGTCAAGGAGGAAGTGAGAAGGGAGACACTGATCAAGCTGCAGGACCGGTGAGACCGGGCTTCAAAGGGCCAATGGACACACCGTCTCATTCCGAACACTACAGAACGGGTTGAAAGGGGACATGGAGAAGTAGACTACTACCTCACACAGCTCCTGTCTTGGCATGGCTACCTCAAAAGCCATAGCCAGCGCTATGATAACACCCTAAGCGCACTCGGCCCGGCCTGCCTTACCACAATAGAAGACGCGGAGCATACGTTCTTTTGCTGCCCACGATTTCACGAAGAGAGGGAGAGATTTCAAGAAGTCCTCCAAGAAGCTATCGAGCCCGAAAACATTTTTAGGCTCATGCTCGAGTCCGCAGGCAATTGGATGGCGGTATCGTCTTTCACGCAATCAGTCGTTTCCAGACTGAGGCAAGAGGCGCAAGAAATATAAAAACGATCCGGACGATGCTGCAAGAAGAAGACGACCCTTCTGTTTTCCGAACCCCTAATCACCGTAAGATGGACGGGGGAGGTACGGAAAAGACACAGATGTAGCAGAGAAGCTCTATAGGGTCCCCACTGAAGTAATGTTTAACGGCGGCTCCCGGTGGGGTACTCGTTTCGAAGTGCCACTTTCTGCAGAGTTCATTCTGCCCACGTCCAAAAAAAAAAAAAAAACATACATACACAACTGGCCTCCTTGGCTCAATGTGTATAGCTCTTGCCTGCTGGTACAAGGTGTGCCGTAGGGCGTGGGTTCGATCTCCACTGGGCGAATTTTCGATGGCGCTTTTTCGCCTGGTGTGGTCGTGCCGTGCCTGAGGAGGAGCGGGTACCACTCAAAAAGAAGACCCGGGCTATGTCATCAGCATCCATAGCGGTAAAATACCCCGATCACTGTGCGAGCTGGAAACGAAGAGGATATCCATGAGTAGGAGCCCGAGGCGAGAACTCACAAGGCTGGCGATAGACGGGGAGCACAACACTCCCATGATGAAGTCAGAAGTGAGAACCACACTCACACGATGGCAACAGAAAGGAGTATTAAAAAAAACTCACTGGGACTCACAAGATAGCGCTGGAAGCGAGAACCACACTCACAAGATGAAGCTGCCCCGACAACCTTGCCACTTGCCGGGCGGTGACAGAAGCGAGAACCATATTCACAAGAAGGCACTGTGCAGCGAATTCTAATACTTAACTTAGGAGGAGACGCCAGCAATGTGTGACCACGCAAAAAGACGGCTCCGAAAGGGGGACACGACAATCGATAAATGGCATCGCGCATCCTAAATGTCGCTCGTCACTATACGACGGATGGGGGATGTATGGAAACGTCTAACAGCGAAGTAGCAGAAATGCTCAACTTACGCTAGCCTCATTGAAGATATGCCCAGCAGCGGTTACCAGTGAGTGTCCGAATGGCGTGGAGTAGAAAAAAACACTATTTACCTTACCAACCAGAGGAAAGACCGGAGATCGGTAAGATGGGAAAACGGACACCCGCACACGAGGGTAATACCATGATCAATAAGGCCCTCTTGTAAATGAATCGTCGAACTCGGGATGAAACGGCACCGCCAAACCGGGCAGTTCTCCGAACTCAAAGATAAAACGACGACGCCGACAAATCCCTACCAGAACGGCATTTCTCCGAAGTCGGCGCAACTTAGACTCGGCCTACTAAACAATCATTGGCGCTTCCTCCCTTGCCCTTCAGCCACCAAAGCCGGCGGCTTTATCTCCCCTCCTTTTCTCTTCTACGAGTATATAATGAGGGCAGCCCTTCGTCGCGTCGTCATTCATTCTTCAACAGCCATCTGAGCATCCCCAAAGCTCTTGTCGGATTGACTTGCAAAGCAATTACATAGACAACCTCTGCTGGACCTGAACTTTGTTAAGAGAATATCCGTGAAGGACTCAGCCGCAGAGCTTGTTTGTGGACTTAGTCTCAAAAGCGGTTAACGCACCTATTCTGCGGACTGATTAGCGAACTTAGTCTCAGGGCTAATGAGCAGACATAGTCCTTCGAACGAGAATATCACAGTCACTCTGCGCCACCGCATCCGGGAGAATATCTCGGTGTGAGATTCTAACGACTAAGCGCCGATATTCCCTTTTCCTCTTGTTGCAGTCAACCCCGTGCTTGAGTGTCGACCCGGACGAGTGTCCTATTCACCCGTAGCTCGAGAAAGACCGCCTAAAGAAAAGAGTCGCCCCACCTGAGTCTAACGACTCGCGGGTCATCGACCTCCCCTTGCAAGCTCCGACTTGCCATTCGAACGAGCGGAGCACGCGCCTAACGAATATCAACGAGTCCGTTGCATTCTGTTGGCGTGACCTCCCCCGACGTAAGCCCTCCTCGTGAGAGTTGAGGCAACTTCGATCCACCTCTCTGAGGTCATTATTTTTTCATCGTTACGTGCCATCGACACCAGAAGTACATCTACGCATTTTTCGCGTTTCAACGCGTTTATCGTGAATCGAACCCACATCGGCAGCCAAGCAGAAACATCGCCTCCGTACCGACTTGCAACTCCATTATCTACGCGCTTGCGCAGTGGCCCTTGCAAGAAAGAGACAGCTCGGTACATAACATAGCAAAGCAATTCTCATTAACTTTTAAAATAACACCTCATGAAAATTTGGTAAAAAATTTAACGGCAGAGTATCGGAATTCTTTAAGATTATTAACGTTGCTGCAAAAAAATTTTGGATTATTGTCCTCCATCCATAATTTTTCCTTTTGCTGATTTTTAAAACTTTCAATTTCAATCCACGATCGAGTAATAAATTAAAAAAACATCTCATTGAAAATTTTGTATGTGTAATGATAAAAAAAGGTATTTAACAAAATTTTAAGAAATGGGCATATAAATTTTGAAATGTCCCATCAAGTTCAGCAATAAGTAAGTTTTCTACATATAAACGTTAGCTTTTCATAATCACAAGATTATCATTCATCATATATTGAATTATTATACTATTTCATGTACAAAACTTTTAGTGTGATATAGTTTAAAAAAATAAAATTTCAGTCTGCCTGTATGTCAGAATATATTTAATTTCATTACTATCATAATTAAGTAATTGTTTAATTGCTGATTAAGATTAAAAATTTCAAAATCAGCAAAGGAAGAATTTTGGTCTGATTGTTGAAAAAAAAATTTGTATTTCATTTTTGTGTACAGAACTATAAAAAAACTTAGAGATTTTTATAATTTTGTGAAAGATTCCCTTGTAAAAGTTTCCCTTGCTCAATTTAACGCTACGTGTCTCCGTTCAAAGGTACGCTGCATCCAGACGTCCGCTTTTGCTCTATAAAGGAGCAAAAATACAACTTTTCATTTTGAGTTCTAACTTTTTTTATATTCCATGAATCTCTACGATTTTTGTCTTACATTAAAGATTGGCTGCTCCGCTTGAACTATACCGATCAAAAAATAAAAATAATAATTCCTTCATAGATCATAAAATAAATTCTTGGGGCTTCACGCGACAGACAAATCCTTCAAAACAAGCCAAACCACTTGTCGCTGCGTGTCTCCGTTTAAAAGTAACACTAATTCCAGATCGCCGCTTTTGCTCTATAACGGAGCAAAAAATAGTATATTTTGCACCTAGGGAGTGAAAAACTGGAAAGTCTCAGAGCACGTGTAATTTATCAGCCGAGGCGAAGCCAAGGTTGATAATCACGTGCTCTGAGACTTTCTTTTTTCGCTACATAGGTGCGAATACAATTTTTTTCCCCTAGCCTAAAGTAACATTTGGTTTTGCTCAGCGGGAGCAAAATGTTACTTTAGGTTGGGGTACACAAAAAAGACTTTTGTTTTGAGTTCTAACTTTTTTATATTCCATGAATCTCTATGTTTTTGGTCTTAAATTAAAGATTGGCTGCTCCTCTTACATTATACCGAATAAAAATTAAACAAATTCCTTCATTTATACATAAAAAAAAAATTTTTTTCCAAAAAACCGAGTTTACAACACGATAAAAAAAAACATAACTTTTTAACTACTCGGTGGATCCTAAAATAAGTTTTTGACGCTTCATGCGACACACAAATCCTTCAAAACAAGCCGAACAGCTTCTCGATACGTGTCTCCGTTCAAAAGTTACACTGGTTCCACCACAAAAAACGCACATACACCAGACACACACACACACACACACACACACACACACACACACACACACAACACACACACACACACACACACACACACACACACACACACACACACACACACACACACATACACACACAAGGACGCCTCGATGGCTCAGTTGGTAAGGGGCTTAGGCCTCTTGCCTGCTGAATCTGAGAGTGTCGTCTAGGGCGCGGGTTCGATCCCCACTGGGGGAAATTTCATCCGTGATTTTTCGCTCGGTGAGGTCAAGCTCGAGCCCGAAGTGGTTCGGATTCCACTTCAAACTGTAGGTCCACGGCTGTAGGCAGCCTCCTGGAGGGTGAAATATCCTCCAATCACCCTGCGGCCCAAGTTGAGAAGATTTCCCGCAAGATGGAGCCCGAAAGCCAGAACTCCTAGTGCTGATGTTGGCCAACGAAGTGCATCATTCAGGAGGAAAAGCGCCAACCCAAGGAAGAGCACCGACCCCTCGGCTCCAAGATGGAGCCCGATATCAGAACTTCTAGTGCTGGCGCTGACCGACGGAGTTTTCACTCATCATGGAGGAAGCCAGAAAAAAGCGAGAGGGGCTCGCAAGATGGCAAATCAAGAAGCGGGGAAAGTTCTTTCCCGACTCGTGGGACGGTGTCGGGCGTGAGACCTGGGTCGTCACTTCTCTCACGAAGATGACACTAGTCCTGTTGTTCGACGAGTTCTGCCGAAGATACCCGAGAAGAAACATCAGCACAAGGGAGAGCACCGACAAAGACGGCTCCGGAAGGCGGGAATGACGCTGGATGAGGGCTTCGCGGGGCGAGCGGGGGATCACCAACGAGTTGACACGGTTCCTGAACCCCTAATCTCCGCGCCTTAGCGTGCGGTGGATGGGGGATGTAGGGAAATGACCAATAACATCGATGCAGCAGCACTGCTAATAAAAAGGCACCCACTGAAGTAATGTCTAACGATAGTTCCGGTGGGGGACAATGCCTGGAGTTCAGAGGGCCACTGGTTGCAGGGTTTACCCTGCCCACGTCCTCTGACAAAAAAAAAAAAAAAAAAAAAAAAAAACACACACACACACACACACATACACACACACATCGATGTAGCCATCTTGTGTGAGAAATACAAGAACCTTGCTTCACCGAATACATGGCTTGCCGATGCCAACGGCCAAGCAGCTATCTGGGTGCGGCGAGGAATCCCGGTTCAGGAGTGCCCGGCGAGAGTGCATCCTTACTTCTCGTGGGCCCGTATCGGCGGAATTTTCTTTTTCAGCGTCTACGCTCCACCAAGACTCTCTGATGCAGAATTTTCCGTCCTCCTCGCCAACATCACCGAGGAGACCCGCGGCAAGAGTCCTCTGGTCATTGCGGGGGACTTCAACTCATGGTCGACGGAGTGGGGATGTAGGGCGACAAGACTAGGCGCACATCCTGCTTGACTCGCTTGCTCTCCTCGATGCGGTGCTGCTTAACACCGGCAACGTGCCGACCTTCATCGGCAGACAGGGCAGCTCGGTCGTCGACCTGACGTTTGTGTGTGAGTCGCTCGCGCCTCGCGTGTTATCATGGACGGTGAGTGGGTGGTACACGCACAGCGACCATCAGGCATCGTCTTTGAGATCGAGGACGCCGGGACTTCGACCGGGCCCTCGCGCGCCGGAGCTGCAAATGGAACGCCCGTACACTCGATGCGGACCGTTTCTGTGCCGTCATGTCCGGCGCATCGGTCGCCCCCGGGACCGCGGAGGATATGGCGTCGAGCCTCATGGACATCATCACCGGCGCATGTGATGCCTCCATGTCCAAGGCAAACCCACGCCCGTCGCGAGCCGGTGTACTGGTGGACGGGGAGATCGCTGATCTTCGACGCTCTTGCCTGCGGGCTCGCAGACTCTTCCAGAGATCACGTGGCCGGCAGGACGAGGAGGCTCACAGCGCCAACTACGCCTCCGCAAGACGTCTGCTGCGCTTGGCGATCAAGACCAGCAAGCGCCGGTGCTGGAGACAGCTTTGCGACGAGGTCGACAGCGACATATGGGGCAGACCATACAGGATTGCCATGTCGCGCCTGCGATGCCCGCAGACCAAGCAGCCTGGCCCCCTCTCCTGGTGCGCGCGCGGTGGCGGCTCTGTTTCCGCAAGTGCCGAGCGGGCCCGCCTTGCAGCTGCCGCGACGGCGGGAGAGCTGGTCCCAGCCGTCACCTTGGAGGAACTCAAAGGAGCTCAATCGAGGATCAAGGAGCGCTCGGCGCCCGGCCCGGATGGCGTGCCCAACATGGCGCTCAAGCTCGCTGTTGCCACGCGTCCTGACATCTTCGTGCGGGTGTATACGATGTGTCTGGAGACCGGCGTTTTCCCGTCTGGCTGGAAGCGCCAGAGACTCGTCCTGCTCCCAAAGCCAGGCAAACCTCCCGACGAGCCGTCCTCGTATCGTCCGCTGTGTATGTTAGACACGGCGGGCAAGATTCTCGAGAGAATCATATGCGACCGGCTGGAGGCTTTCACAGAGAGACCCGGAGGCCTCTCGGAGCGACAGTATGGCTTCCGGAAAGGGCGATCAACGATAGATGCCATCGAAGACGTCATTTCCACCGCCCGTGAGGCCATCGCCGGCAAGAGATGGTACCGCGGCACCAAGAAATACTGCGCCGTGGTGACACTCGACGTGAGGAATGCGTTCAACTCGGCTCGGTGGGACAACATCCTCGCCGCTCTACGCCGTTTGCTCGTACCCGATTACTTGCTGAGAATAATCGCCAGCTACTTCTCGGCAAGAGTGCTCGACTTCACCACGGACGAAGGCCCAGAGTCCTACGAAGTCACAGCAGGAGTCCCACAGGGGTCAGTACTGGGCCCGATCCTGTGGAACGTTATGTATGACGCGATCCTGCGCCTCAACTTCGATGGCGATGTTCGTATCGTCGGTTTCGCGGACGACATCGCAGTGGTGGCTGTCGCCAAGCATCTATGGCAGATCGAACACGATCTGAACGCTGCGATACTACAGGTGCGAGGCGCGCTCCAGGCTCTCAGCTTACAAACGGCTGACCACAAGACGGAGGCTCTGCTCACAAGCAGGAAAAAAGGAAACCATCACCATCACGGTAGGCGACCACAGCATACGCTCGTCCCCCTCCATCCGCTACCTGGGCCTGCACATCGACGCCAAGCTGAAGTTCGACCACCACCTCCGAACAGTCAGCGCGAAGGCAGCCGGTGTGATGGTGCCCTTACGAAGATCATGCCCAACTCTGGCGGGCCCAGAAGCAGCCGACGCAAGCTGTATGCTCACGTCGTCGACTCCATACTCCTGTATGGAGCCCCCGTCTGGAGCACAGCAGCACAAAAGCGAGCCTACATTCGACAGGCGGAGTCAGCCCACCGACGAGCCTGCCTGCGTGTGATCGGAGGCCGGCCGCATGTCTCTTACGAGGCCACATATGTCCTTGCCGGCATACCTCCGCTGGCCCTTCTTGCGGACGAGCGAGCGCGACTCTACGGCCGCCGCCGAGAGGACGCAGAGGACGAAGAACGCTTGGCAACGCTAAGCAAGTGGCAGGAAGCATGGGACCGGTCGACGAAGGCCCGATGGACGCACCGACTGATCCCAAGTATCAGAGTGTGGATCGAGAGGAGGCACGGAGAGCTGAACTACCACCTCACGCAGCTTTTGACCGGGCATGGATTCTTTAAACACCATAGCCGACGCTACGACCACAATCAAAGCGCACAATGCCCGGTCTGCCCCTCATCCATTGAGAACGCGGAGCACGTATTCTACCACTGCCCGAGGTTCAGCGAAGAGAGAGAGACTACACTCCCTGCTCCACGAGGTCATGACACCGGAAAACACCACCAGGCTCATGCTCGCGAACGAGCTGAACTGGCTCGGTGTTGCTTCCTTCGCCTACTCATTCGTAACAAGATTGAGAGACGAGGAAACAGACAGAAGGTGACGATGCTGCCGGAAGAAGACGCCACCTCAACCAAGCCTCCATGAAGCGCATAACGCCAACCCCTCCATCCCCGTGAAGTAATGCCTAACGTCGGTTTCCGCGGGAATGGAACAAAGGGAAACCGACGTGGATGTATGTACATACACTATGTACCCTGAATCAATATGTTACACTCTCACTTCTATTGTAACATTTTACCCAATGTAAACTTCTATTTTCACTTTCTGCTAAAAAATATATTAATACATCAAAAAAAAAAAAAAAAAAAAAAAAACACACACATCCATACAGACAATAATTGTTCAGAATTCAATGACGATTCTGAATATGTATGCAAAATTGTCCTACGAGTTTTAGATCAAAAGTTGATTTTGACGCCTATCACAAAGCTTCTTCTATGAGGAAGCAAAATTGCTTAAGTTTTGCATTCGATGGTTTTTCTGCTCAATTGTGGGTCGTAATAATTAATAAGCTAATGTTAATCAGTTTACATGATTGACTTTTCTTGAATTGCAACGCTCTAAATTGTTTGCACATTTACTATTAATTATAGATAAAAGGATATCGTGTAATTATTGTTGATCAGTCTCTTAATTTTTACGATTTCCTGTATAAGAAAATTAAGGTGTGATAGGTACAAACTTGACTACGGGTGATTCTCACATTTTTCAAGTTGCTTTCTTACACTTTTTGAAAAACTATTTGGCCCTGTTGTTTTGCCATCAAAATATTCGACTAATATCTTGTAAGCAATTCGTTAATATGTGTGAGAAATAAGCCTTGTGTGTTGGCTTAGTTGTCGGGTCCAAACAACCAAATTAAATACAACTTACTTCAGTCAGATTCGAGTGTCTCTCACTCACTCGAGATAAAGAAGGTAGAAAAAGTAGGAACAAGAATTTATCTAGGTTGATGCTGATTTATTATTTTGGCCGTTTAGTGCCGTTAAGCCGTTAAGTGTATAGGAGAGAAGTCGATGTTCTTGCTTCGGAGTTCTATACAAATCTGGTCGGCCGTGCGGCCGTTACAAGTGACTCGACGTAGAGACACGTGCTCGTCTCTCGCGCATGCGAGCTACAATCATATTTTGTAAGGAACGTTCACACTCGCAACATGCAGTGAAGCCCACAATATGTAATAAACATACAACCCACTGTAGTCGTCAATTAATAGCCTATTCTATTCTTTATACAATAACTTGGCAAATTTCCAGGTTTGCATTAGTTCCATCACAAACAATTACCATTGTCACGTGGCCGGTAGTTGAACCAACTACTGTAAGAGATGACCCTTTCTAAGCCTAGAGTTTTACCTCTAATAGCTTGAGACGCGAAGCGCACCTGTAGTTTACGTGTATATGTATAGTATGGTGTGGATGTGCTACCAGGCGCGCTAGGTATGAGCTAACGCCTGCGGGTATGTATCCCGTCGTAGAGCGGTCTGTCGGCAGCAGTTCGTAAGCAGCTACGGCGTAGCCAAGCGGCGAACTAGTCATACGCCTGCAACTGCCTACTGCCGTACAGTGGGTGCGTGTGTGTGTGTGTGTATGTGCGTATGTACGGCTTACTATGAGCCGGTGAAAGTTAGAGCCTCGTGGCGTAGACGCACGACGTATAGGCGCGTCGCCTACACACGAGTCTCGTGATATATATATCTATATATTATATGATCGTAAGGATTTTTCCAACTCCTCCCCCACCCTCCTCCGCGCTCCTCCGCCTCTTTTCAAAAACGGCATTTTTGCGGTAGTTTTGTTCATTTTCACGTGATTTTTGCACTTTTTTATTACTGCTCCTCCGCCGCTCCTCCGCCCTCCTCCGCCACCAACTCCTCCTCCGCAGCTCCTCCGCCGCTACTCTTCTCTTTCCTGAGTTGTTTTTTTGCCTACGTTGTTGATATTTGCATTGAATATGTACAAATATATTATGTCGAGAATTTAACAGGTTTCTGTATTATTGATATGGTCAGTGATAAGTAATAAATCGATACCTTTAGTGTTTGTATCGTTTCCACATTACCTATGAAATCAGTTTATTTATGGTACTTTTTTACGCTAATTTTTCGCCATAAAATTTAGTGTTTAGTTGTACCTAAATGAACTTATTCAGTAGGTATATTAGCGGCGCTTTTTTTTAAAGTAATTCTTTCAATAATATTTATTATGAATACATTCTTTATAATGTGGAGCTTTGTATATTATATATATAAATATATTATATATTCCTAATAGCTATTTATCTATATAATATTCATTATTATTATATATATAATGTATATATTATATATAAAAACTTTGTTAGTATTATATCGTTTCCACACCACCTATGAATGAGCTCATTTATAGTATTTTTTACACTAATATTTGTCGCCATAAAATTATAGTGTTAAGTTGTACTTAAATGAACTCTGTTCAAGAGGTAGATATATCGGCGCGTTTTTTTGAAGTGGTGTCACCATAAATTCTTTGAATTATAATATTGATTATGAATAATTTAGTTGTATAATATATTTTACTTCGGTTTTGTAACATAATTATTTTAGTTGACTAAATTAAAAATAAGGAATATAATAATTTAAAAAAATTAAAGGCCTAATCCACATAACTTTTGTGAACAGTGGAAAATTGTTGTCGTCAAAATAAGTGACAGTATAAAAAATATAAGGAAATTAGGAAGGAACTTAGACGAACCCGGCGTCGACGAAGATACATTTTTTAAATATATGACATATTCGACGTGAATTACACCGATGAGTCTGAATTTACTCATTGGATTACGAAATTAGGAGAAGGTAATTAGGAAGGAACTTAGACGAACCCGGCGTTGATGAAGAAATTTTTTAAATTTATAAAAGGTATAAACACTACACTTATCGAATTATTCCTTATCACTAACGATATAAGTAATAAAAAAAACTCGTTAAATTCTGGACATAAATATTTGTACATATTCAATATTTAATCAATAAATATTTTGTAATTGAATAATTATAATTCTTAAAATTTCAAACGGGGGTTGGCGAGGAGCGAGCACGGGGCGGAGCCCCCCTAGTATATATATATCTCTATATTATAAAAACATATCGCCGCTGCTGCCGCCTATTCAGAAATATGCAAGGTGTTATGGGTTAAACAAATGGGAGACCTTTTACTTTTTCCTCCAGGCCAATCGGTAAAGTGATTATTAGTGCGGATACCCAAAAAAACCTATTCTTATATTGTTTGCTGATCAAGATCGTTCAAAATTTATTCAATAATCATATTTATTCACTGTGCAAAGGTACTAGGTATTGTGGATTGAATAATTGTATTTTTACGTCCAACAAAATGTGCAAGGTGTTATGGGTTAAACAAATGGGAAACCTTGTATTTTGGCCTCCAACAAAATGTGCAAGGTGTTGTGGGTTAAGCAAATGGAAAACCTTGTATTTTTGCCTTTAAGAACATGTGCAAGTTGTTGTGGGTTAAACAAATGGGAAACCTTGTATTTTGGCCTCCAACAAAATGTGCAAGGTGTTGTGGGTTCAACAAATGGGAGACCTTGTATATGGGTTAATCAAATGGGTGACCTTGTATTTTCTTGCCTCTAAGCCAATGTGCAAGGTGTTGTGGGTTAAACAAATGGGAAACCTTGTATTTTTGGCAATATATATATGTATATATATATACGGTATTACTCTCGTGTGTTGTGTACACGAGGTTCTACCGCGCTCGTATTATGTATACGAGACTGTACTTGCCTATATTAAGTATATAGGTCTTTTGTTGTTGGTATTATGTATACCAGTCTTTTGCTGCTCGTATTATGTATACGAGACTGTACTTGCCTATATTAAGTATATAGGTCTTTTGTTGCTGGTATTAAGTATACCAGTCTTTTGCCGCTCGTATTATGTATACGAGACTTTACTTGCCTATATTGAGTATACAGGTCTTAAAGATGGACAGGAATAGGTTAAATAAAATGACTTACTTACTCTTGCGTAGAGCGGCTATGTTACTGTGGCTACAGCGGGATGTTCTTGCTATGTGCAAGAATAAGGATAACTGATTTTTCTATGCTCAAACGGGCACTTATATACCCGAGGGCTCCTTCCAAAATCTCAGCGCCGGGCCACGCCGTGAGCCGCGATTTGTCGGAAAGCCATAAAAATCTCGAAGCGGCCGTTAGACGCCAAAGACGCAGCCACGCTGTAACTATCACCGCTCTAACGGTTTATTCATTGTTTCAAGCGCTTATAACTAATTACATGTTTTGTTGAAAAATATTTTACAATGATATTATTGTTGCTGGCGGCGAGACGATTACATAGATACCTCATAAGCCATATAAATATTTAAGTTTATAAATGGTAAATAAAAGTATATATTGTTTTTATTAATTAAAATAAAGTTGGCAAAAATTGCGTCGATTAGTTGAATTGAGAACTTGTTACTCAGGGCCTGTGTAATGGTCTCGGCTTTTACATATGATATTTATAATTTCTATGAATGATTAAAGTCGTATTTACATACTTGCATAGTCATGCATGTGGCGAAGTGGTCATCAATATAATTAATCATTTAAAGTTATAATCATGTCATGACTATCTTAAAAAATATTGAAAGAGTATTTTACCATTAGGTTTAATTATCTATAAAATTTAGTTAAATATCTACTTAGTTATTGGTTTTTTATATATAAAATATGTTTTCAACTTTACTTGTGATTAATTACTTACTTGCTAGATGTTAATTTATTTGTCTAAACCATGAGTTTTAAATAGATGGAGTATAGAGTTAAAATAATAACAAAAGATATCTATGTTAACAAAATCAAATCAATCTATGGTAAGTCAATATCTATGATTGATCTACGGTAAATTAATATCTACGACTGATCTATGGTAATGATTGGGATTTGATGTGGGCCGGTATGAATGATTTCTAATTTACGCAGCGGGAGATTTCGGTTGAGATTATCTTTATTCAAGCGTGAAGTCCTTGGATGTAACACCATCAAACAGTTAGAGCTGATTTGAATTCATGAAATGAGTGATTCCTTTCGAGATCAATACAGCGTCTCTTTTTTATCACGATGTGAATAAAATTTTTTTTTTCTATCGAAAAAATTCTTATGAAAACCTCGGGGTTTCCATCTTAATTTCTTTAATACAAATAAAAATACTCTGTAAAATACAATTTTGTTTTTCATTAAAAGGTTAAAAAAATAAAGCCCGTGATAACTCAGATCTGTAAGTATTGATGAAGTGAAGTTTACAAATAACAAGAGGGTTTCAACAGTGGTTGTAATAGTTATTACGTGAACTTTTGCGAGGTTGGAAGCAGACTTATAAGTCTACTATCCCCTAAAACAGCGCGCGCTCCGTGCTCATCTTTCTTTTCATAACTCGCTGACGCTTCGTATGGTAAATTAATTAAAACGCTCAACCAAAGGCATGCCAAATGTAAACTAATGCCACGCAGTGTTATAAAATTTAATTAATAAACCTTTTTAAACTGCACGTTTATTAGTGTACTTCTTACGTTCTGTAATAATTATATTCAGGCAGTATTCAAAAGCAAGAGTCTTTAGAAGAAAGTGTTCAAATGGATACCCCTCCCAGAAGTCCAGTGGAAATGCCTATAAGTGATGAGATTTCAGAAATAAAAAGTTCCAAAACTGTAATGAATAAACGTTCCGATATGACTCCTAAGCAGAAGTGGCACATAGCATTTAGCAAAATCGTTATGCAATTAAACGTAAGTCCATTTACTTATTCAATAATATTTTTTTAATTCAATGAGAGTGCCTTTTTCTATGTATATTTGTAAGTACTCAATATTTTATGAAAAATTTCATCACATAAATAATGTTGACGGTAGTTAAATATGTGTAAATCTGAAAAAAAATCTTTATTCATCATTGAAGCCACCGACGTAAAATAAATAATTCCTCCAGACATCGTGTTGGAACGGGGTAAATTTATATAAGAATGTGTGTATGAAATACAATCATTAATGTGTATTTACATAGCGGTGATTGACCAGTACATGTCTACTTTGTTACCGAGCTGCTGCTTACCTCTCAGTACTGAGTTACCTCTATCTAATTTTCTTAGTAACTTGTTCGTCGACAGTCAAACCGACATGTATCATTTATTCATCTGAATATATATTATTATTTCGATTAAAACAATCGTAGATTTATTTAGTTCCACACATATAATTAACACATCGTTGTCAAAAAGCACTTTGATTATTAATAAATTAAGCTTAAAAATAGCTACCAGATGTTTGTAATCGTAATCTTTTGTTATGCTTTTGCTCACTTTAAATCTTTTGTGTAATATTTTGATAAGCGGGTATGTGATCAATCCGAAGGAATCTCGTCGTGTTGAAAGTTTTTTAGTAACAGTCTATTCCCAATTTAACAGTTATCGATAATTATAGTCACATCTGTAAAATCGAGGTTATTTGCTTCTTGTATTGTATGTGTCAATTGCAATGTTGGATCGTAATCATTATTATTACAATTTAAATGATTAGATTCATACTGACTATTTTATTCGAGAGGACCTCTTTTATATTTACAGCATATTCTCCAGACGACAATTTGAAACCGATGTTGCCTCTATTCGTGGATTTGGGGCATGAAAGATGTGGAGAAAATATATTTATTGACTATTAGGTTAAAGAGTCATGAACAACTAATTCATTATTGAATTTTCACCTTTGTTTAAGTAGTTTTTAATATTAATTAATGGATTAACTTATATTAGGTTAAGGTTGCTGGTTTGCATAACACTCTGCTTTTTTAGGAACTTAACCGTGATCGCGAGCTTGATTTGTTTAGCTGTGTCCCATGAAAGTGCATTAAAAATATCAACAAACTTCAATAAAGAAAAATGTTGGGCTACTGAGCTTCACTGGAGCGTCAACTGTAGCTGCTCATTAGAAGACCTATCTTCTAACTACACACAGGTCATTACAACAACTACAAGGTACATATTTATGCAGAATATATAATTTTTTTCAAGCAATATAAATTCTATTGTATGTTTGAATAACGCAGCGACGAATTTCATACTTGAATAACTTTAGGTTGTGATTTGTACTGTATTTAACTAAATAGCATAAATGAGTAATTATTTATAACACACAGTGATTAGAAGTTCAAGCGTAGCTAGAGTCCTTATAGCAGTGCTGAAAAGTGTCCTGTATGAACTGAGCATCTTACGAGATATTATTGCAGAAAGCTAAGTTCTTATTTTTGCCCCTTTTTCTAAGATATAAGTGACACTTTCTTGCGAGTCACAATGTCACGCCGCAAAATAGAATTAGCTCAAGAGCGCAGTAAGTGCCATAAAAATGATGAGATGCCATAAAGTACGACTTACTATACTA
This sequence comes from Trichogramma dendrolimi, assembly GCA_034770305.1. Classification (NCBI taxonomy): domain Eukaryota; kingdom Metazoa; phylum Arthropoda; class Insecta; order Hymenoptera; family Trichogrammatidae; genus Trichogramma; species Trichogramma dendrolimi. Next base: position 350,524 of record JAPMIB010000111.1, on the reverse strand, counting down.
CCAGAAAAACAAACCATAAATATTAACTTAACCTATGTGTCATTTTCCATTATGTGTATAAGAAATGTGATCTACAAAATCAATAAATAAGCATTGTTAGATTTACTGAAAAATCCACGTTTGAAGTAATATGTCACGGATTCAAAGTGTCCATGAAATCGTTTAGAATTCGACTTTTTAAGTGTAAAATTAAGTGTTCATGGACCTTAAACTCAAAGTAATCACATTTAAAATTGGTGGAATAACATTTTAAAAATTCAAAATGACATGTTGTGAAACATGAAAAAAAAAGGAAAAACCTATCAGAAATTTTAACTGAAAAAGAATGAGCTGAAAGGAAAAATGTAATTAATTGAAAAGTTTGGAAAACGGAATTATACAAAAAATATAAATAAATCTGAATTCAAAATTTCCTTCAAAATTATTAGAAAGTCCCTATTTTATTCGAAAATTTCATTTAATTTTTTTTTTTACAAAGCTTATTCACGAATTTCGTAGATTTCACGTAGATCGCTCTCAATCAGTAGATGTATGATCAGTAAGCCTAATCTTGAAAACAAAACAATACCGCTCTACACACTGTAGTATATACCTATAGCTACTATGAATATAGATATGCAAAGAATTTAACCTCTTCTGATAAGCAACTAGAACCCGCAATTGAAAAATTTTTTTTGCATTGATTTAGTACTCTCTTATCCTAAATACAATAATTGTACATAAAAATATTGATTGCAATGCAGGTTTTTTTAAGTAGTCTAGATTGAAAGTGGAGGGAAGTTTTCATCGAAATAGTCATTTTGCAGAAGCTTTTTTATAGATTTTAGCGAAATATAGCGAGAGAAAGAAGAAAAACGTGGTTTTGTAACGTTAAGTCGGCGTAAACCACGATTTTTCTTTTCCTTCCTCATAGAGGAAGCTTTGTGATAGGCGTCAAAACCAAGTTTTGATTTAGAAGTCTTAGGACAATTTCGGTTACATATTTGGTATCTTCATTGAATTCTGAACAAATGTCTGTAGGAGTGTGTGTGTGTGTGAGTGTGTGTTTTTTTTTTTTTTTTTCGACGTAAGCAGAATGAACTCTGCAGCCAGTGGCCCTTCGAAACGAGTACCCCACCGGGAACCGTCGTTAAGCATGACTTCGGTGGGGACTCTATAGAGCTTCTCTGCTACATCTGTGTCTTTTCTGTACATCCCCCATCCACCTTACGGTGATTAGGGGTTCGGGAACCAGAAGCGTCGTCTTCTTCTTACAGCATCGTCCGGATCGCTTTCACGCCTCTTGCGCCCCTTGCCTCAGTCTGGAGACCACTGATTGCGCGAAAGACGCTACCACCATCAAATTGCCTGCGGTTTCGAGAATGAGCCTGACGATGTTTTCAGGCTCGATTTCTTCTTGGAGAACTTGTTGGAGTCTCTCCCTCTCTTTGTGGAATCGTGGGCAGCGAAAGAACACATGCTCCGCGTCTTTACCTGTGATTGGGCAAGCCGGGCAGAGTGCGCTAAGGGTGTTATCATAGCGCTGGCTATGGCTTCTGAAGTAGCCATGCCCGGACAGGAGTTGTGTGTTTGTGTTGTTTTTTTTTTTTTTTTTTTTTCTTACTCCACCCCATTCGGACACTCACTGGTAACCGCCGTTAGGCATTGCTTTGGTGAGGCCGGGGTTAATTGAGCATTTCTGCTACTTCTGTGTTAGTCGTTGTTTTTCCATACATCCCCCATCCATCGCATAGTGATATGCGACGATTAGGGGTTCACGGACTCATCTTTTTTTTTTGTACTTGGTGAACCTCCGATCCTGCGCACCATTTCATTGAAAAAAATACACTTTTTCGATCGTTCTTTTTCGCAAATTTCGCAAAGTTCATTTTCGAGCGAGCGGCAAATGAACAGAAAAATTCTAGAAAATTTTTTGACACTGCCAAAATTTAGGATTTTCTTTGACAAACTCAACGGTATACATTAGCATACACTTTAAAATTATTTTAATGCAGAAAAAGTACGACTTTATCCCAAAAAAAAAATTAAAAAATGGAAAAATGGACAAAATATATTCGTTTCTTCAAAAAAATGGCCGAGTATAATGAATCATAAAAATAATTTAATTCAACTATCTGATAGGTCTTTTTCTCACCTTTTCAACGCAGTTTTCAGGTTTAAAAAATTCGCAAGATTCTCTGAGATACAGCTGTTTTTGTACGATGCACTTTTTTAGCTCAAAATTCTGCTTTGCTGGTTTTTTAATGAATAGAGCCAGCTCAGAATTATTGAATTTTAAGCTAAAAAGTGCATCGTATAAAAACAGCTGTATCTCAGCAAATCTTGCGAATTTTTTAAACCTGAAAACGGTGTTGAAAAGGTGAGAAAAAGACCTATCAGATAGTTGAATTAAATTATTTTCATGAGTGATTATACTCAGCCATTTTCTTGAAGAAACGAATATATTTTTCCATTTTTCCATTTTTTAATATCTTTTTCTGGGACAAAGTCGTACTTTTTCTGCATTAAAATAATTTTAAAGTGTATACTAATGTATGCCGTTGGATTCGTTAAAAAAAATCCTAAATTTTGGTGGTGTGAAAAAATTTTCTAGATTTTTTCTGTTTATTTGCCGCTCGCTCGTAAATGAACTTTGCGAAATTTGCGAAAAAAATGGTGCTCCTAGGTCAAAACTAACCAGGGCATTCGATTCTGCAGACAAAAACACGTAAGGAAATGTATCATTTAGATTATTTTTACACTCTGAACAGAGTTTGAAATAAATCGAATGGTGGCCCGATTTTGCTCCTTTTTATGAGCACGTTTTTAAACTTCAAAAATCCATCGACACCATTTAAAATCATTTGTTTGAGTTTTCGCTTAAAGAAAACTTCATTTTAAACCTCAAACTTTCAGATTTCGATGGATCCCCTGAGATACAAAAAAATTTTGAAAAAGTGGACCAGCCTAGTACACATATGTGCCGTTTGGTCTAAAAAGGTTTAAATATCATCTAGTTTCTTTCATGATCAGGCTCACTGGCTATAATAGAAATAAAAGAAATGAACCGTTTATAGAAAATAAAATTATGCTTGGATGTTAAGTTTTGGTCGACCTATGGGTTCGATTATCTTGCTCGAGGTAGTGACCGTATAACCATTCTTGTTCTAAAGCAGTGAAAAATAGAGGTAAAACCATTTGTTTCCCAATTAAAAAGGTACTCACAGAATCATGGGGGACACCTGTTAATATAACATTCGCATCAATAATAACAATTAAATACGCAGACTACCATAGGCAGAGCCCTTTATTCGCTCTGTTTACATTTTTAGCTGGGAAATGAATTGTTTTACATCTAGTGTAAGCGACTATCAACCACTTCATTCAAGAAGCCCAAATTTGAAGTTTTTTGATAGATTTTAAAATTTCTTACAAAAGGTGTTAGACAGTCCCAAAAATTCTGAAAAAAATTCGGCAGATTCTCTGAAAATTTTTAAAACTTTCTTGTTCTTTGCATTTCTTTGTTCAAGTGGTTCTCAGGTCATAAGATAGCAAATCGCAAAATTTAAAAAAAAAATTTAAAACACTTTTAATAATGGATCTCAAGGCTTTTGAAGTCAAACTAAGCTTAGGTAGCTCCAAAGATAGCTTAAGGCACGTGGTTTGAAAATTTATAAACAAAATAAATTTCTTTTTAAAGCAACAAATGGAATATATTCGATTTTTTTACCGAGACACTGGCATGTCCCTTTAAGGTGACTTTTTACCAAAATAAGTTTGTATCAATGTCCTAAAATTTTGGGAGACGGTTAAAAAGTAATGGAAAATGTTACTATTTTCCTGTTTAATTTTATACTCTTTCATCAAACTCATTTTTGAGACTAAAATCATTGAAAATTTACTTTTTAACACGTTGATATAGGAGAACATCTACTTTTAGGCTAAATATATAGACAGGTACTTTACTTGTATTCACGTGTGATAATAACTGCATTTAACCATACAGACGATGGATCGCTTAAGATTAAATCACAACAAGAATATTAAGTACAAAAGATATAAGCGTATATTGAAAGAATATTTATCAAATCCACGATATTTAAAAAAATTTTTAGGAGAAATCATTTTAGTTAGGAAATAACGTATAGTTTTGATTTACTTGCTGTTTTATTACCAGAAAAATCCTTAAACTATTCATGTTATATTACATTTAAGGGCCTTGTAAATTCATAGTTATTAACTAAATCTTCTAAAATATAAATAATGTTGAAAATACAATGGATATTAGAAAATGAACTTAACAAAAGAATTCATTCATTTTTATTATTATAAGATAATGCAAAATGAAATTATATTCATCAAATTTTCTAATTTTTAAAAACTATTGAATATTTTTAACAGAAGAAAAGTCAGCATTGATTTTTAAGAAACTTTGTGAATAAATGATGAATTAATTGACTTTGGTTTCCTAAATTATCCTCATTGATTTGCAGCTTAAAATCCACGCTAAATCTACGGGAAATCTACGATGAATATATACATTGGAACTAAGAGAATTTTTTATCAAACATGTCTTATGTAAGAAATTATTTCATAATGTAAGATTCTTAATGACAGTGAAATAACAAAATTTTTACTTTATAACTTTATAAATGTTTTCACACTAAACAATGAAAAATATAAAATTTACTGAAAAATATTTTTAACTTTTAATTTTTTTCTACATTCACATTTTTCATATAAACTATTTTCTAATTTTTAGCAACGGAATATTGTCATAGTATTAGATTGGTCTAATAAAATTTTTTATTCCTTAAAAATGTTTTTATCGTAAAGTAAATCAAAAGTTTTATATTTTACAATTATTTGAGGGGAGATGTGGAATATCATATAGGGGTGCTGTTTGGACTTAAGGGAAGGGATATAGTGATAGAAGATCTACACGTTGCTGCTCATACCGGCAGTAGTAACTGTTCTGAATTCTTCAGATATACACAGAGCTTGCAAGTTCGATGCATACTTTTTCTTTCGTGAAATATTTTAATTTAATCATTCACGAAAATAAAAATAAATTTACATTTCAAATAAAATTGTTGTAGATGTGTTATAACAATATTATCTTGAACAAAATTAAAATCTTGCAATTTTTATTTTTATTGAAAAGTTCATAAGACTTGATTCTGTATTTTATTCTTCCCAGTAGTAACAGATTAAATCAAGAAAAATTTGAAAAATGTGACTTTTTGAAGGCAAAAATTATTCTGTAGGATGAAATAATTTCGCGTGAAGTACAATTTCATACGTTTTTTTTTTATTTCCATGAGCAGGATTAAAATTGAACTAAGTAATCAATAGCACTATAAATAATACAATCATGAAAAAAACTACAGTTTATCAAATAAACAAGATAAAAAAAATAAAAAAAAAATGAAAGAGTAAAAAATATTATAACGCGAGGTAAGTAGTTTAAATTTCGTGTTAAGAAGATATGAATTTCGATGAATTATAAGTGGTAGATATGTTAAGCTTTCATAATTCTGATTTCAAACATTAAACTAAATTTCTCTTCAAAACTGATTTAAAAATTTTACTAAAAAAGTCACTTTATCGTAGAAAAAAAACTAAACTTATTATTTTTCGATATTTCAAGTCACACAATCAATGATAAGACTGGAATTGTATCAAAACTTGTTTCCAATTTCAACTGGTATTCACCACTCATAATTAATAACATTATTTAATTACTTTAAAGTGTTTAATATTATTAATATTATTTATTTTCAATTTCGATTCAAATAAATTATAGTATTAAAATAAACCTCGTCATTTTTAACTCAATAACAAATCTTATTTAAAATCGATATTTTCACACTATATTTACTGATTACATTTAGGGATGAATTTTAGGAAAATTTTGCGAAAAGATAACAATATATCGTGATTAATTTATGACTCAAAATTGTTGAGAAAATTTAAACTCGCATTTTATGCAGAATATTAAGGGGATATTGGAAAAGATTTTATTTAGCTATTCTTTCTTTTAAATCAATTTAATTTTATGAATGTCAAATATACATGAATTCATTCATTTGTACACTCAAGAACCACCTCATGATAACTTGAACGATGCAAAAACTGTTTTATGAAAAATGTGAATAAAAACAATAAAATGAAGCTAGCTATATGTTTCAAAAAAATTTTCAATTAACAGGACGAGCACGTGTTTTTACGTTTAAATTCATAAAAATTAGAAACTAATTTTGAAATACTTAATTCTTAATGTAAAATTATGTTTTTACACGTTTTTTTAAATCCGGAAATACAATCCTCTCACACTTTTCATTATCCAATTAGCCCATAGGCCCCTATTTATTTATATTATTAATCAAAGTTCCAAAGTGCTAAGACACAGAATACTGATTACAAATTTTGGATGTAAAAACGATGTAATAACTTCCTTTTTCACTCGAGTGGATGAGTATTCAAACAGAAGGTTAAGACAAATTTTGCACTCTAAAATATGAAAAATAACAAAAATAACTTTTTTGCAACGCTTATTAGTGTATTAATTATTTCTATGCTCCACTTAGACCAAAAAAAAAATTCATTAGAAAGCTTTTGAAACCCTATGGATCAAAGTGTGTAAAAAATTTTAGTCATAATCCTTTGGCATCCCAATTTGGAATCATTATTCACTATAGAAATTTAAAAAATTTCAGATTATCTCTATCAAAAACATTTATGTGAATTTTCTTTTTTGATTTTTAGAGCCCTATAAATTAAATATCGACGCTTTAATTTATTCACATCAAATTAACGGTTAATTGCAATTTTTCTTTAATGATTTGTTCAGGGGGTCATTATTGTGATATTTCCAAAAAAATAAATTATGAAATGAAGAATGAAAATAAAATTTAAAGCTATCATATTTTAACATCCCCGACGGAAACTTTTTTCATGAGAAAGTTTTACGCAGTCTAAAAAAGCCTGTAATAGTATACTATGATACAAGTGCCATAAGTAATTTAGGGTGTAGTTTAGGGCTCAGCGAGGGCCCTAAAAGCCACGTCAGAAAGTGTCACTTATGGCTCGAGTATCATACTCAATTTCATATTCACTGTGCTAAGTCCACATTAATGCCCCCTTTTCCGAGTCATAAGTCGCAGTTTCTGGTACCGCGGAGTGAGGTTAGCGCACGAGCATAGCGAGTGCCATGCGAACATGGTACTATATAGGTCTTATAAATGTGCAGATTTCGTAAACCTGATTGATGACTGAAGAATTAATAAGAGTTTTTAAAAATTCATAAAACCTAGTAGGGACTCGATTTTTTTTTTAGCAAAAGCGTTAAATTTTTATTTTTTTGTCTTTGTTGCAAATAATTCTTGATGTTTCAACTTCATATTACAATTTTTTAAATAAAAGTGACTCTAGAAGTCCATTGGATTGTCCCCAACATTACGCTTACTCCGTCACTCGCCGATCATCACGAATGTTTTCAGTAGGGATCGGAAGGCTATTTTTATGGCTAGATTCTTAAAAACGTTGTATAATGCAGCTTTTTATGAAATATAAATAACTATTAATTATGAACTGCTAGCAATTGTACGTTGGTAAAACTTAGAATTTTTGAAATAATTGTGCACCGCACGTACGTCACCGAGCTTGACAAGCTCAAGGTACGTTATAGCAAGAGCCCAAATTATATGCGAATGCATACATTGCATAAGAAGTTGCACATTATTATTTTTGTTGTTGAATTTGGCATATTTATACGAATTTTAACAAAATTTTTTCAGACAGGGACAGTTATAACGTTCAATTTCCAATATTCAGATGCTTACACTAATGTGTATTAAATAATAAATTGTATCATAAGAATTATTGTATTCAGTTTCTAGTTGAATAAAAAAGCTTTTTCTTGAACATTTTTCAAAGTGGTCCACATTGATTACATAATAAACCGTTTAAATTATTTTTGTGTATTTCAAACACTTTTGTTTTATTTTTCATACTTTAAACGAATTTTTGAGTATATTTACGCCCGTATTTAAAGATTTTTTGTGCATATTTGCATTTATATTTTTGCATTTTCAACATATAATCTGGGCTCTAGTTATAGTATATAGAAAAAAGAGTCCCAAAGCAAAAGTTTAAAACCCGCACCCTTCCTATGAAACTAACATTTTTTAAGGTTTTTAAGATGCTTCAAAGACCTTCGGAAAAATCATTAAAACACTTAAAAGTTTATATACGACGCTAGGATGCAAAATATAACCTGCAATTTTTTCCCTTATCTTTGCCATTAAACTACATAAACTGAACATTTTTTAAGATTTTTTTCATTGAAGGTGCTACTATCTAGAGCTGAAAAACATCCTTCGTTAACGGAAATTACATTCTAGGACGATACAAAACGTTAAAATATATGAAAAAAGTTTTTAAGCAATAGTATGACGAAAATTGTCTTTTTTCGAACACTTTTTAGTACGCAAAAAGCGTTTTTGGACACTGGTGTGTCGAGAAATTCCTCATTTTGGACACTGGTGTGCAGTAAAATGCCTCGTTTAAATGAAAGTATTTTTTGCTTACTATTGCATAAAATTTTGTATGCAACACGTGCCCAGCTTTTTGCGCACAGTGCGCGGAAAAAAACCCACTCGTGCCAACATGGCCAACACTCGTGTCTTTTTCCGTACACTCGTGCCCAAAAACGCCTTTTGGGTACTTGTTGCATAAATAACTATACTAATAACGTGCGTTAACCCCATTTGGCGCTTCCACACAGTGCAACTCATGACTTGGAAAAGGATGCATAAATGTGAACTTAGATCAGTGCTATAAAATCGAGAACGATACTCGTGACATGGGGCCACTTTTCGGCCCAGCTATTAGGATCATCGCTGCGCTCGGGACCTAAACTACACCGTGCCAAAAAGTATTACTCATGGCACTTGTATCGTAAAAAACTATTTGTCCCGAGCATTTTTCTTTTTAAGGCCTTTTTTAATGAGAGCATCAGTATATTATTCTTACACAATTCTGAAAACCTTTCAAAAACTATGAAGGACTCGAAGGGAGCTTTAAATTGAAAAAAAAATTGATTATTTACTGAGATACACCTATTTCCGTGAGTCTTTTTTACATACTTAGCATGCTAAATTTTTTCTTCTTTCACATTTTTTGGCGTTTTGCGTTTATGCAAAATGCACCTCAAATTGAACCGTTAAAGCGATAGCACCAGGGTCGTGTATACTTCTTTACTGTTAAAAATTATTGGCTGAACCTCGAGCAAGGTATTAGTAGGTTTATCGTGAAAATAATAAAAACAACGTAAAATGAAAAAAATAGTATGCTGTGCAGAGTTATTGGTCAGATAGTCTCGCCAGAAGCTGTGTTTGTGACAATTGATATTTTGACCCTGTTAAAAATGATTGGCTGGAAATCCAGCCCGAAATCGAGCTGTAATCGAGCTGTAATCGAGCTCGAATCGATTGGATTATGGCTCGATTTTCAGGTTGGATTTTTTGACTGTATTATCGGGCTGGATTTTCAGACAGGATTTTCGGGCTAGATATTCAAGAAAAATTTTCAGTTAAAAACCACTTGATAATGAAGGCTAGATTGTGCAGCTGAATTTTCCCGCTGGGTTTTCGGGCTGTATTTTCCAACTAGATTTTTTGGATAAATTTGAGAACTGGATCTTTAATATCGATTGCAGTACTTTTTTCCAAACCAGATAAACGTAATTCGAAAAAATAAGCATCAGGGTTTTATCTGGAAAAAAAAAAATTTTTCAGTAAGCCTGTAATATTTAATAATCCAGTGCACTAGGTATAAATATAGCCTTGGCGACGACTTTCTCCGAGGAAGTCGAGATGTTATCGCTACTTTGTACACCTGGGTTGTCTACTCGGTCTAGTCGGTATACAGTCCTGGTGACGACTTTCTTTGAGAAAGTCGAGGTTTTTTATTCATATTTAAATTTCGTCATAATAGATTAAAAATTCCGAATACACAATTTGAAAATGGAAAATCTAATTTTTTACAATTACGACAAGAACTTATAACTTCTTGTTTATACATAAAAAGTTTTCATCGTGAGAGTCAGAAATTTCATAAGCTTTTGTAGAGTGGTTTGTTGGAATTCATACTTACATTTCATCATTATGGATTAAAAATTCTAGATTCCTTATAAAATAATCAAAAATTGTGGTAATTCTTTCATATAGTAAAAAAACCTCCTTATGACTCTACTTGCCCGCATCCGTCTCGATCAAATCCGATTAAAAAGGTTTTTTTACATACCACTGTTACCTTTGCATGATCGCATGAGAGTATCATTTCACTTGTTATTTTATATAATTGAATAATAATTACCATCAATGCTAATAATGATACTTTGCATTCAGGTTATCGTTTGAAAAATAAAAATGTTAGTTAGCTAGAATATTTGTTGGAATGTATTTGATTTCAATAATATCATAGTTATGTGATTGATTATTGAATCTAATAGTAACCTTTAATTTTAACAATCATACAATTAATTATTGAATTATTTTATTACAAACTTTATATTATAGTTAGAGTTTAAGGGAAAAATATACATACCTGGTGCACCGAGTAGGGCCCCCGGGTGGACGAAATAGCGAAAATATCTCTACTTCCTTGGAGAAAGTCGTGGCCAAGGCTATATTTATACTTAGTGCATCGAATTATTAAATATTACAGGCTTACTGAAAAATTATGTTTTTTTTTCTAGATAAAAACCTGATGCTTAATTTTTTCGAATTACGTTTATCTGGTTTGGAAAAAAGTACTGTAATCCATCCATCTTTCAAATTTATCCCAAAAATCTAATTGGAAAATACAGCCGGAAAATCCAGCGGGAAAATTCAGCTGCACAATCTAGCCTTCAATATCAAGTGGTTTTTAACTGAAAATTTTTCTGGAATAACTAGCCCGAAAATCCTGCCTAAAAATCCAGCCCGATAATACAGTCGAAAAATCCAACCTGGAAATTGAACCATAATCCAATCGATTCCAGCTCGATTACAGTTCGATTTCGGGCTGGATTTCCAGCCAAAATCCAGCCAATCATTTTTAACAGGGTTCAAAATATCAATTGTCACAAACACAGCTTCTGGCGAGACTATCTGACCAATAACTCTGCACAGCATACTATTTTTTTCATTTTACGTTGTTTTTGTTATTTTCACGATAAACCTACTAATTACCTTGCTCGAGGTTGTGTTTGTAACCATTCATGTTTTGAAGATGTGTACGCCAGGGATCTCCTGGGTGCTGTAACTCTAGGTGTAAAAAAACAAGACTCGCCATAAAACGCAAATCAAGAAAAAATTAAGTACGCAAAGTATAGAAAAAAGACTCACGAAAATTGTAGAATTTTGGTTGTAATTCCTTTTTTCAAAAGTTACAACAAATGCAATGGAAAGACAAAAAAAAATTCTTTCCAAATTTTGTATGAAAATTTATAATTTGCAGGTGCCCACAAGCCTTTTAGGGACGATTAAACTAGTTCTTATCTATTTCTTGCTTTAGAAAGAGTGATTTTCGACTCTAGACGGTAGCACTCTCTATGAAAAAACTAAAAAATGTCAAGTTATGTGTTTTAATGGCAAAAATAAGTGGAAAAAATTGCAAGTTATGTTTGCATTGCAGCGTCGTAGAGTACTCTGCACGTATATTGAAGCACATATTTTTGTTTTATTTCATATTTTTTGCCGAAAAACAATCATAAAAGTACTGTTTGAGAGTGACGTATGAGCTGAATCATTCCTAAAGTGCTTGTGTTTCTAATCATTGATGTTCTGAAGAAGTGTACACTAGACCTACTTTAATTCTGTCCAGACCAAATCCACATTCCGCCGACACGAAAAAAAGATTCAGACCACCATCTATCTCTTTTCATAGTTTCAGATGCTCTGCGTAAGGTAGATATGGCAGTGACCTTACTTATCTACCTTACGCAGAGCATTTGAAACTATGAAAAGAGATAGATGGTGGTCTGAATCTTTTTTTCGTGTCGGCGGAATGTGGATTTGGTCTGGACAGAACTAAAGTAGGTTTAGTGTACGCGACCTTGGTGCTAAAGCTTAATCGGTATCCTCTAAAAATGTTGACAGGTGACCAAAATATAATTTGCCAGAAAACGCAAAAGAAGAAAAAATGTTTTATTTAAAGTATAGGTAAAAAGCTCAAGGAAACAGCCTTATCTCAGTTTATTTTAAATCAATTTTCAAGTACAATATAAAAATTTTGGACAAACAATATAAATTTTGGAGTAAAATATAGAAATATAGAAATTTTTTAATTTTTCATTAAAATGGCATTCATGAAGTCAAATGTTTAATAAAAGCCAAACTCATTTTTTTCTCGAAAGCTATTATATTTATGAAAAAAATTTATTGAACAAAAAGGCATAAAATTAATCAAATAGCGACCTCAAATTTTTTCAGAGCTTTTTGAGACAATTTTTTAATTTCCATAAAATGCGTGAAATCTCATTTTCCAAAATGATCTCCAAATATTCTGAGAAAATTTGAGAATGTTTCTTGATCAATTCTTAGACTTTTATGTTCATAAAATTTTTCTCAAAATTCAATTGTTTTCGATTTAAAAATTATACATTATCTCCCGTACCCGCATTTTCTTGCATGATCGTATGCATGAATATTTTACTTCATTGAAGCCATTTTGTTATGAGAGATGGCTCGAAATTTTGGCAGATGAAAAGAGGACTATTACCACCGGGGAGTGCAGGCATGTAAGCACAAAGTAACCGAACTATGACAATCGTGTGTGTCAGACATAACCAACAGACGAGACGAAGCAAGATTTTTCTCCTTTCATATTGTCAAGTTTTCAATTAATTTAATTTAACTTCTGATGGCTGTCCATGGACAGCTAGCTGAATATTTAAGATTTACTCAAATTTCTTTGATATTTTTTTTAAGGGCTCATGTACTCCTTGAACTCCCCTTATAAAAATTTCGCGGGATCTTATAGGAAATTTTTATAAAGGTCAAAATTTTTTTTTATCAAATTATTGAGTAGGATTTTTTCTCCCCTTTTCATTGCATTTTTGAAAACCCCAAAATTTTCATTTTGCACTGAAATACACCTATTTCCGTGAGTATTTTTGGTATACTTTACATATTTAATTTTTTCTTCTTTTGCGTTTTCTGGCGAGTAGTGTTTCTGGTCATCTGTGTAACTTTCAGAGAGTACCTAGGGAGCTTTAGCACCAGAGTCGTGTACACTTCTTTAGAACATTAATGTTTACGGACACTATCACGGGTGAGACAATCCAACACGCAGATTGCTCTGTGTAAAAAGTTAAACACACTTTTTTTATTCATTTTACGTTATTTGCCGAAATTGAAATCATATATATTACTGTTTGAGAGAGATCTATGAGTATATTTTTTTATTTCAGCCTTCAAAATATCATCTGTCCCTGCATACAACACTCTTATTGTCACCTTTTATGTATACATAAATGATTGAACTGATTGATACCCTGATGTTACTAAAAAGTGTGATATATATCTCGGAAAATAGATCATAAATGTGAATTAGCAAAGCGCTTTAGAATCTCGTAAACTCTTCAGGCTATTGGAAGGAACTTTTTGGCACAGTGTAGTGTTAAACCTTGCTGCGCTCGGTTTTTGAGTCACTAGCTAACTTAAAGTATTATATATGATCCTTGCAGTGCAATTAACTATTTTAAGAAACTAAATTTATTAATATATTTTACATACCAGCGGCCCGAAAGTGGCATTTCCCTGCTGCTGCACTAAACGGGATATTGCTATTATTGGGCCTCGGGGTATGTAAAATCGTATACTGGCCTATACCGGGAAAAAAGCAAGCCCCAGTGCACGTGCTAATCGACCTCAGCTTCGCCTTGGTCGCTTATTTTACGTGCCCTTAGACTTTTCTGTTTTTTCCGGCCTGGGTCAGTAATATACTATTTATTAATAAAAAGATACATTAAATTAACTTGGATTTTTTGTTGCAGACAGTTTTGCTGATTGCCATCGCACTTACTCATGATAGATTCATTATTTCATCGTTGTCTATATGAATAGTTTATAAAATCAGCAGTATTGATTAGTGTAAAATTGAAAGTTTATGATTATTATTGAGTATTAGAATAACGCTACATAATTTTGTACTATCTATTTACTGATAAAGAGACGGAGATGACTTATTTTTTATCATTGACCTCTAACAAAAAAAAAGATGTCTTCGAGCGAAAAAAATTCATTGTCTAAAAATCCAGACACTCGAACAGTCCTTCCCACTTATAATGTGACAGAAGCAGGTCAAATTTATTATGTTATTGTGGAAAAGCTTGTTTTTAAACTTAATGAAATTGAATATGAACTAAGATGTGCATGGAAAATTCTTGATATACTTAATCAAGAATGTATAAAAATGTGGGAAAAGTTAGAAAAACTTGATTACTTTCTTTATGATGAAATAGATCTCAAAAGCCCGCCAACGAATAATCATGTGAGAAGCAGAAGTATACAAAAACTTATTTCTGACCATTATTTGATACATGAGCAGAATAATATGATTAATATTAATGAAACTGATCAAATGAAATTGCATGATATTGAAAACTCTATTAGATCAGACATTCGACTTAGAAAAACAAAGTATCAAGATTTAAATAAATCACGCTACTTAAAATCGTTTCCTTGTTCTTCAGATTCTATTGAAAGTATCACATCCCACGTATCGTCTCAAGTACCATATTCAGAAAAACATATTATGTTTGGTACTAAGAATGAGTTTTACGATGGCAAATTATGTAAAAATATGTATGATGATGTTTCTAAATTTGAAAATTCTGACAAAATGGCCACTATACTGAATAATGATGTTTATAAGGATAATTCTGTACATAGAACGGATACTGATTTAGAAATTTTCTCGGCAACGAAAAATCTTGCAGATACTGAAAATAAAAGCTCGCTACATTCGAGCAATGAATATATGAATTCTGGAGACTCAAAGAAAAATAATTACGAAAAAAAAGAAGAAATATACAGTTCAGCAGACTACAAAATATACCGTGGAAATACATCTGAAATAAGTGATCAAGATTTAGATTATCTTTCTACTCTGAATTTTATCAATGAAATTTCTCTTGAAACTCTCTACAAAGAAATTCCTTGCTTCAACAAATTACAGGCAGATTTAGAATTAGATAATGTAAAAGACCTTAAGACACAAATGACGAATCAACGGTTAGAATATCGAGATACTAATGACGTCGAACTAGTAACAGAAAATATACAATTTAAATTTGAAAATAATCGTCTATATGATTCTCATTTTGAAACCTCATCTAAAAACATTGAACATTTAAAATTTGATACAATTAACAAAAGTAATTTTAAAAAATCATTACTTTTACCGAAGTCTCTCACTATTGATAAAGATTCATATGTTAACACGAGTAGCAAAGATTTTATAAATTTTTCCGTTCATAAAATTAATACATCGTATCAGAAAGTAGACGATGAACTTCATCCAAAGAATCCTTTTAAAGTCACTCAAGAAATACTTTCGACTGAACAGGAAGAGAAAATTAATGTATCTGACAATGATAATAATGAAGAAAAAGAAGAAAAAGAGGAGAAAAATATCAATTTCTTTAAATCAGGTTATTCATCTTCAGCTCATTGTGATAAATCTTTTTATAGTCTCTCGCCATCTTCACCCCCGTCCCCAGCACCTCACGATTCTAATCGAAGCTTTAACGAAGAATGCAATAATGATATAAACTATATTGATGAAAGCCTGAATAACACCTTTAATAAAAGTTGTGAAGAAGAAAGACTATGGAATGAAATTCAATTGTTTAGTAAACAAAAGTTGTGCTCTACAAAAAAATGTTTACAAAATAATCAGATTGGCAAAGAAACGAATTATGATAACTTTGATAATTCATCCGATCAAGTTAGCACTGAATCAAATAAAAATTATTCAATTATTTCACCTATAGATAAAAAAATTTTTCCAACAAGGCTAGAAAATGTTGATTCCGATAATATATACTTCACTTTTCCTGAAATATTCAATACATACAGTGCATCTGACTCAAATAGTGTATCTGTTATTCGATCTAGATTATCATTGACAGTTGATAAACTATCAACGACGTATGACGCTATAAATTTCGTCCCTCCACCAGCTCCCGAAGAAGATAATATTGGATTTTCAAATGACTCTAATAAAAAAATGAAGAAAAATAAAAAAAGCTTTACTATGATAAATTCTGAAGAGATATCAGTACTTATAGATAAGTATAGAATAGATGCCAAATCTTAAGAAATAAAGAAAGCTTGAAGAAATCAACTTATAATAGTATTACCGACGCTTTGACTTATTATCCATCAAATGAATTTTGGAAAAGTTCTTCTTATTTAGAACACGACTTGAATCAGGAGAAATATGATGAAATGAAGAATCCCATTAATTCAAATGATTTTTTTGCAAAGCAAAAAATATTTGATACTAAGGATGATGATCAGACACCGCCGTATGGCATTAATATGCGACAAAGTCCTATCAAAATCTACAAAAATCAAATTTCTTTGAATTTAGATGAAAAAGTAAGCTCTTTAATTGATCTGAAACATAATGACGAGTGTGAACTAAATATTAAAAAAGAAAATTATTCAGAATTTGACAAGACAAGTTCAAAGGATCTAGAATATTCAAATTTAACAGCTGAGCATGATAAATATGAAAATTATCACCCAAATATCATTATCTCTCAATCTGGTTACTTGAGTATATCCACTGACATAAAAGATAAAATTCCAGATGCAGATAGAAAAAAATTTAAAAGAAATCAGTCAATTAAGAAAGCAGTCACTTCAATGAGTAGTTGGTTAAATGATTTCAATTTAACAAAAAAACAAAGCAATCAAATGATATCAAGAGCGATTTCTCATGACGTATCTCAGTCAAATACAATAGGAATTAAGCCAATATCGAAAATTATTCCGATAAAGAAAAAAAACAAAAAAAAACAAGGTATTCAGAAAAGAAAAAAAAATTTAGCTACAAGTGTTTCAGGTATTATACAAAAAGCCAAATTTCCTCATCATTCTCAAGCTATGTTAACACTTGAACAATCACAACTAGATCTGTATCCTGAATATCCCGAAAATTCTGTAATGATTGACATTAACAAAGTAGAACCTGAAAAAAGTATGAATATCTTAGCATTTCAAAAAAATTCCGAATCAAATCAGCTCTTAAAGTTGAATAAAGATAAACGAACACCAGAATATGATAATTCTAAATTGTTAGTCAAGCAAACGAGTTTTGATCAAGAACACCAAGCTATCATTGAAGAAAAGACTTTCGTTTGTGATCAGTTTCGTTCAACAGAATCAAAATTAGATCAATCTAATGACGAAAATTATTTGAATTTTATGAAAAACAACGAAATACAACAATTTGAAAATTTTATAGAAAAAAAACCTCCATGTAATCAAGATGATATAATTTTTGCTACAGTCGGAGATATTAGAAAGTCATTAGATGTAGATGAAACTTCTGAAAATCAATTGATACAACCTTCTCATTTAAAAAGTAGTATAACAATGGAGTTTGCTGTATCCAGAGCTCTCGGTAAGTACAGAAGAAAACAGTACTCGTTGGAATCGAATAATAATAACATTGATTCGCACTTACCTACTGAGAAGGGAGAAAATTATGGGTCAAACTCTCGAAGTTTTGAAAGCTCTTCAAGTTTTGAAAATAGTCACAGCACTTCTGAAGTAAAGCCAAACTCCTTCGATGATAATTCATTTCATGAAAATTTAAGTAGTAATGTTTTGAAAGGAAATAATCAAATAGCAGTAAGATTCTCCTTCCAAACAACAATCGTCACTTGAAATTCCATCCGTATCCATTCGAGCTGGAGAAGGTGACGATGACAACAAAAGTACTCATTCTTATCGAAGTACTTCGCGAGTATCATCAAGAAGACAAAGTACAGAGGAATCTATTGATTCAGAAGATGAATGGTACTGTTACGAATTAAAAAAACTTGAAGAACTAGAAAGATTATCTGAAGTACAAAATGACATACAGTCTGTACTTATAGATGATACTTTAGAACCTAACTCAGTTATAAAAGAACGAATGTCATTAGTTGAAGAATTAAAATTACGAACTTGTGTTGTTGAAGAATATAATTCTAGTACAAGTATGATCGTTGAAAATTCACATAAAATTATTAGTAATGACCATCTTCCGAATTCACAACCTTTATTTGCCAAAATAACAGATTATCAGTCTTGGGTGCGTGAAGAAAAAAACATTGATGAAGAAAAAATTATATCGATTGATGATGAATCTTCTGGAGAAACTTCTGGCCCAGATAGTGCTATTATTTCAATTGAAGAAGATGAAGATTCATTTCGCAAAGATTCTGAGAAGATGCATTTTTCATTATGTAAAACAGATAGTAATAAAGACAGAAACATAATGAATTCATTTGATTTGGAAAATTCTAACCGCGAAGATTTACATTTAGTAGCTGAACATAAAGATGTAACGGAAAAAGATTCTAATTTAAAAAAAAGTGAGTCCCAAGAAAGTCCTGAAGCAAGTGCTTCAAAATGGAAACTGTTGAAAGCTTTAAAAGAACGCAAAGCTGAAGATCGTTTAAAAGAAAAAGAAGATTTCATGAAAGAAGTTCCATCTGACTTAAAGGTAATACATTTTGTAAGTTCAAATTACCGTATATCATTCAGAAATTATTTAATTGTTCGAGCTAGATAAGTTTTATAATGTCGAATTAAGGCCTCATGTAAACCTTAAATTCTCTTAATTTTAAAATGCATCAAAATATTAGTAAAAATAATATCTGGTAAAATGGAAAAGTGGTCCTATTTTCCAACCTTATTTTCAACCAACATTTTTTTTGAAATTGCCAAAATTAGCTTATGGGGACACACCTATGTCAAATCCTGTATTACCCTATGAATTGAAAAACGTAAAAAATAAAGTGTTAATTTTGAATTGTTTGTTTTAGTTGTAAAATGATTGTTTTTTCAAGTCTTTTTACATCAGAAAAAATGTCTGTAGTTTCTTCTATTATTTAAATTGGCCCAAGGTTTTCCCTAAAATGTGTACCTCCAGTGCGAATACACCTTACACTGGTACAAGGTTTTTTCTTACTCCACGGGTCTCTGAACCGGAGCAAATGCGAGATAGTTGCGGGGATTGAAGTGGGCCTGCCGAAGGGTTTACTTGATTATTGATTGCCGTATCCCCAAAAAATTTTAGATGAGTCCTCAACTAATTAAGATAATAAAATCTATAAGGGACATATTATCTGTTCTAAAAAGTTTTGAAAAAAATAGTTTTACATCAGAAACAAAAAATTCGATTTTAACCCAGTTGAAAAAAATTGCGTGGATGTACACGTGGATTATCCATGCTGATTCAACGTGGATCATACAGGGATTCCTGTAGAATCGGACATTGATTCTAAGTTGATCGAACATGGATCATATAAAGAGTCCACGTACGTAAGCCTCGTGGATTTATGAGATATCCGCGATGACTTTCGATCAACCCACGAGGATTGCCGCGAAAATCCTCGTGGATATTCGATTATCCACGAGGTTTTTTTGTGGTGAAATCCTTGTGGATTGTGAGCGAACAAAAATCGTCAGGTGATTTTTTTTCTACTGGGAACGTTTAATTTTCATGTATTTTAATTTAAAAAATTTTACACAGGTGTATCTCTTTTAAATACATCCTAGATTACCTAGGCAACTGGAAATTTCAAAAATAAAGCATACTTTCCATCGCGTAGGATTCCCATTGAAAAAATCGCTTTTGAGACCCCAGTGTCATACCATTTTGTTTGTTAAAGCCAAGCTACCACAGCCATAACCTATGATGAAGCCTTCCTATATTTTCATTGCTTATACCGCTTTTATTGAAGTGAAAGTTCTTTAGTCGTGTTAGGCATGAGGAATAAACCTGTAAAAACCAAGCGTACGGGCGAGCGGAGATCAGCGCGATAATCGTAGGAATATAGACTGTATACGGACAGGCTACTTCTATGCCGTGTCGAATTTATCGCTCAAACGACAGCACACGTGATATTTTATATAGCTTGTGCTTCGTGGACGTATACTAGGCTTCATCCAAGTGAGTGTTTATGCCTGCGATGTGTATCCGTAGAGTTAGTTATTATACTTTCTCTCTCGCACTCGCGGACTTAGTTGCAAGGAAGTTGAACAATGGCAAGATCCCGATTGAGACACACAGCAAGATAATTCACTTCTGAACTTGGCTGTATAGGGCAGACACGATTATGTGACTGAATCACTACTGAAAATTGGTTCCGATCCGAATTTGTCGAATTCGCCGCTTTACTTGGATCCATAGGACGTACACCATTAGGTGACCGAATCACTACTGAAAAGTGGTGCCGATCCGATTTTGGCAGACGGTTCAGGTTGACGCCCAGGACGCCCGAGGTGGTTTGGACACCGCTGCAATTAGCTGTGGAGAATCTTATGCCGAGTACAGTCGACGTAAAGTAAAAAAAAACACTAATTAATATTAATAAAATAATACCATTAGATGTCTAAGGACAACTATCAGAAGTGAAACTTCAATAAATTAAATTCAAACATCAATGTATGTAAAAAGTAAATCGTACAAAAAATTCAAAAAAGAGAAAAAAATCGAAAACTTGAAAAAGTAAATTTAAGAGTAAAATAAAGTAAAAAAGTAAAGTAAGTAAATCCAGAAGTAAAAAAAAATTGAAGTTCAATTGAAAAAAGTTAATCAATCCAAAAAAGTCGAAAGAAATCAAAAGAATAAAAAAAATTAAACTTCAAACAAGTCTCCATGTAATTAAAAAAACGAAAATTCGAAATTGAGTTAAGTTTAAGAAAATTCCAAAATGAAAATTCAACCGAAGAAAAGGACTCTGAAGTTTCACTCCGGGGGATTAGATTCTCTAGAATGCACTGTATATGAATTAGCACCAGAAGTGAAATTTCAGAGTCCTTTTCTTCGGTTAAATTTTCTTTATAGAATATTCTTAAACTTAGCTCGATTTTGAATTTTTGTTTTATTTCAATTACATTAAGACTTGTTTGAACATTAATTTTTACTTCCTCATAGAGAAAGCTTTGTGATAGGCGTCAAAATCAACTTTAGATATAGAACTCGTAGGACAATTTTGCATACATATTCAGAATCGTCATTGAATTCTGAACAATTGTCTGTATGGATGTGTGTTTTTTTCCTTCTCCACCCCATTCAGATACTCATTGGTAACCGCCGCTAGGCATTGCTTATGTTATTGTTATGGCATTGTTAACATGCGGTGAGGCCGGGGTTAGTTGAGCATTTCTGCTACTTCGCTGTTAGTCGTTGCCATACATCCCCCATCCGTCACATAGTGATATGCGACGATAAGGGGTTCAGGGTCTCATCTTTTTACTACTTGGTGAACCTCCGATCCTGCGCGATGCCATCTCTCGATTGTCGTATCCCTTTTTTCGGAGTCGCCATTTTGCGTGGTCACACATTGCTGGCGTCTCCTTCTCAGTTAAGTATTAGAACTCGCTGCTCAGTGCCATCTTGTGAGTGTGGTTCTCGCTTCTGACATCATCATCGGAGTGTTGTGCTCCCTGTCTATCGTCAGCTTTGTGAGTCCTCGCCACGGGCTCCTACTTATGGTTATCCTCTTCGTTTCCAGCTCGCACAATGACCGGAGTTTTTACCGCTTCGGAGGCTGATGACATAGCCCAGGTCTTCTTTTTAAGTGGTACCTGCTCCACCTCAGGAACGGGCTCAACCACACCAGGCGAAAAAACGCGCCTCGAAAATTCGCCCAGTGGGATTGAACCCACGCCTACGGCACACCTTGTATCAGCAGGCAAGAACTATACCACTGAGCCAAGGTGCCGATATGTATGGATGTGTGTTGTGTGTGTGTGTGTGTGTGTTTTTTTTTTTTTTTTTTTTTTTTTTTTTTTTGGACGTGGGCAGAGTGAACTCTGCAGCCAGTGGCCCTTCGAAACGAGTACCCCACCGGGAACCGTCGTTAAACATTACTTCGGTGGGGACTCTATAGAGCTTCTCTGCTACATCTGTGTCTTTTCCGTACATCCCCCGTCCACCTTACGGTGATTAGGGGTTCGGGAACCAGAAGCATCGTCTTCTTCTTACAGCATCGTCCGGATCGCTTTTACGCCTCTTGTGCCTCTTGCCTCAGTCTGGAGACGACTGATTGCGCGAAAGACGCTACCGCCATCCAATTTCCTGCGGTTCGAGCATGAGCCTGACGATGTTTTCAGGCTCGATTTCTTCTTGGAGAACTTGTTGGAGTCTCTCCCTCTCTTCGTGGAATCGCGGGCAGCGAAAGAACACATGCTCCGCGTCTTCTACTGTGACTGGGCAGGCCGGGCAGAGCGCTAAGGGTGTTGTCATAGCGCT
This sequence comes from Trichogramma dendrolimi, assembly GCA_034770305.1. Classification (NCBI taxonomy): domain Eukaryota; kingdom Metazoa; phylum Arthropoda; class Insecta; order Hymenoptera; family Trichogrammatidae; genus Trichogramma; species Trichogramma dendrolimi. The sequence continues at coordinate 328,012 of JAPMIB010000111.1, read as the reverse complement.
GGCTATGGCTTCTGAAGTAGCCATGCCGGACAGGAGTTGTGTGAGATGGTAGTCCACTTCTCCATGTCCCCTCTCGACCCATTCCGTGATGTTCGGGATTAGCCGGTGTGTCCATCGGCCCTTTGAGGCCCGGTCCCACCGGTCCTGCCACCTGTTCAGCGTCTCTCTTCTTTCTTCCTCCTTGACATCCTCGGGCGGCGCTGGTATATGCGCGCTCGCTCATCCGCTAGTAGCGCCAGCGGTGGTACGCCGGATATCACGTACGTGCGTCGTAGGAGACGTGTGGTCGCCCGCTGATCACGCGCAGGCAGGCTCGTCGATGTACGACTCTGCTGCGATGTAGGCCTGCGTCTCCGTCGCGCATCTCAGAGGCGCTCCATACAGGAGAATCGAGTCGACGTGGGCATAGAGCGCGTCGGCTACTTCTGGGCCCACCGATGTTGGGCATGATCTTCGCGAGGGCTCCAGCCACTCTTGCTGCCTTTTCGCTGACGATTCGGAGATGTTGGTCGAACCTCAGCCTGGAGTCGATGTGTAGGCCCAGGTAGCGGATGCAGGGGGTCGACATTATGCTGCAGTCGCCCACTGTGATGGTGATGGTCTCCATTTTCTTCCTGCTACTGATGAGAAGGGCCTCGGTCTTGTGGTCAGCCGTTTCTAGGCTGAGATCTTGAAGCGCGCCACGCACCTGCGCGATGGCAGAGTTCAGATCGTGTTCGATCTGCCACAAGTGCTTGGCCACGGCCACCAAGGCGATGTCGTCCGCGAAGCCTACGATCCTTACGTTGCCTCTGAAGTTGAGGCGCAGAACGGCGTCGTACATGACGTTCCACAGGATGGGCCCCAAGACAGATCCTTGCGGAACGCCTGCTGTGACTCTGTGGGTCTCTGGTCCGTCGTCCGTATCGCAATCAAGCAGCCTCGCTGAGAGATAGCTTCTGATTATTCTCAGCAGGTACTCAGGTACGCGCATTCGGCGTAGCGCGGCGTTGATGTTGTTCCACCAAGCCGAATTAAACGCGTTCCTCACGTCGAGGGTGACCACGGTGCAGTATTTCTTGGTGCCGCGGTTCCATCTCTTGCCCGCGATGGCCTCTCGGGCGGTGGCGATGACGTTCTCGCGGCGTTGATCGTCGATCGCCCCTTCCGAAAGCCGTACTGGTGTCTGAGAGGCCCCCAGGGCTCTCAGTAGTGGCTTCGAGGCGGTCACAGATGATTCTTTCGAGAATCTTGCCTGCTGTGTCAGCATACACAGCGGCCTATACGACGATGGTTCTTCGGGTGGCTTGCCTGGCTTTGGCAGCAGGACAAGCCTCTGTCTTTTCCAGCACGCGGGAAAGACACCGGTTCGCAGGCACGCCGTGTACACCTGCAAGAAGATGTCAGGGTGCGTGGCAATGGCGATCTTGATAGCGGCGTTTGGTACTCCGTCCGGCCCAGGCGCAGTGTTATCCTTGATCCTCCTGCATGCTCCTCGAAGTTTCTCCATGGTGACGGCTGGTACAATTGCTCCTGCTTGGTGTGGTGGTAGCAGAGCTGGCTCGTCAGACACATGAGGGAAGAGAGCAGCCACTATGCCGCGCACCACGGTCGGTGAGCTTGGTGAATTTGCTCTCGGTCCTCTGAGACGGGACATGACTGTCTCGTATGGTTTTCCCCATACGTCCTCGTTGACCTCGTCGCACAGTTTGTTCCAGCATAGGCGCTTGCTGGTCTTGATAGCAGCGCGCAGGAGACGTCTGGCGGAGGTATAGCTCGCTCGAAAGGCGTCTTCATTTGTCCGGCCACGCGCTCTCTAGGCAAGCCTTTGCGCTCGCAGACATGAGCGCCGGAGGTCAGTAATCTCGCTTGTCCACCATTATACTGCGCCACGACGACGTCGTCCACCTGCCTTGGTCATAGACGCGTCGCATGCGCTGGTAATGGCAGCCATGAGCCTCGTTGCCATCTCTTCTGTAGACCAGGTTGGATCCGCGGCACCGGCCAATCATGGCCGTGAGGCACTCTGTGTCAAGACTGCGTGCGTTCCACTTGCAGCTTTGGCGCGTCGTAGGTCTAGGCGGTCTGGCGGTCGCTATCTCAAACACGATGGCTTGATGGTCGCCATGCGTGTAGAGCTCGCTTACAGTCCATGATGTAACTTGGGAAGCGAGTGTGTCGCTGGCGAAGGTGAGATCTACGACCGAGTAGCCCAGTGCACCGGTGAATGTTGGTGTATCTCCGGTGTTCAGCAGTACAGCTTCGAGGGGGCGAGCACGTCCAGGAGAGTAGTGGCGCGCTGTTTTGTCGCTCGACATCCACACTCCGTTGACCAGACGTTAAAGTCGCCAGCAATGATGAGCGGTCTCTTGCCTCGGGCTTCCTCGGTGATGTTGGTGAGGAGATCGGAGAATTCTACATCAGCAAGTCTTGGTGGTGCGTAGACGCTGAAAAAGTAGATTCCGCTGATACGGGCCCAGGTGAAAAAGGGACGCGCTCTTGCTGGGTGCTCCTGCACCAGACTACCTCCCTGCACCCGAATGGCGGCTTGGCTGTTGGCATCGGCGAGCAATGTATAGGGTGGATCGAGGTTCTTGTATTGATCACACACTATGGCCACGTTGATGCGCTGCTCACGGATGGCTTGGCTCAGGAGATCCTGAGCAGCCTTGCAGGGGATTGAGGTTAAGCTGTATAATCCTCATCATCGGCAGGCTTGAGTGTTCTTCTGTGCAAGAGGGCAGTGCCGGCCTGTGGACGCATGGTCGTGGGCAACGCCTTGTTCTCGGCAGAGAACGCACGTTGGGTTGTTCTTACAGTCCTTTATTTGGTGTCCTGCTTGTCCGCAGCGGAAACAGCGCGTAGCGGTAGCAGCGCCAGTTGTATTGACCGGGAATATGGGAGAAGTACTGACCGCCTTCTCGGCAGAGGCAGGTCGAGGCGATACTTGCTTCTGCTTCGTCTTCTTGAGCGCCAAAATGGCCTGCTCCAGGCTTAGCGAGTATTTGATTACCTACTTGTGGAGGTTGTTTTTGCCAAAGATAAACGTATTAAGGCTCTTCACAAGTCCTTTTATCCGAATCATTTTCTCTTCGTAGCTCCCGGTCGCAAACTCTGCGGGGGTTGGGAGCGAGACATCTTTTGCTAGCAAAGGGGCGCCGATGATTCTCCGTGTCATGGACGCCGCAATCACCGCAGAGGGGGTCATCGTCTTCGTCGGCATCGACGGCATCGAGCCGCTCTCCAGCTGGCTCATCTCTCCGACTTCGTCCTCCGATCCAGGCGCCCGCCGGCTCTGCTGCCCGTCGCACATAGCTGCCGATTCGCCGCAAACCCACACGACAGCACAGAGTACCGGCACAGTGGCACGAAGCACGCACTTACACTAACGCGCGCGGCTCACACCGATGGTACTAAGCGCGGGAAACACTGTGGTAATAACACTAGGAACTGACACACGATGCAAGATAGCTTGCTACGGCTGCACACACACACAGTGACGGGGCTGTACACACACATGCACCAACGCGGCGTGCCACAGCGAACGCGTAGCACTCACACAATCACTTTTATTCAGCGTGTATCTACACAAAAAGGTCGAGAATACCGGAGCACGAGCAGAACACGTCCTGCTAGATTCGCTTTTCAGACTCAACTCCGTGTGTGTGTGTGTGTTTTTTTTTTTTTTTTTTTTTTTTTTTGGATGTATTAATATATTTTATTTAGCAGAAAGTAAAGTTAGAAGTTTACATTGCATAAAATGTAGCAGTAAAAGTGAGAGTGTAACATTGATTTAGGGTACATAGTGTATATGTAGATACATCCACGTCGGTTTCCCTTTGTTCCATCCCCGCGGAAACCGCCGTTAGGCATTACTTCACGGGGATGGAGGGGTTGGCGTTATGCGCTTCGTTGAGGCTTGGCTGAGGTGGCGTCTTCTTCCAGCAGCATCGTCCGGTCGTCACCTTCTGTCCGCTTCCTCGTCTCTCAGTCTTGTTACGACTGAGCAGGCGAAGGAAGCAACAGCGCCAGTTCGGCTCGTTCGCGAGCATGAGCCTGGTGGTTTTCCGGCGTCATGACCTCGTGGAGCAGCGAGTGTAGTCTCTCTCTTTCTTCGCTGAACCTCGGGCAGTGGTAGAACACGTGCTCCGCGTTCTCAATGGATGAGGGGCAGACCGGGCATTGTGCGCTTTGGTTGTGGTCGTAGCGTCGGCTATGATGTTTAAAGAAGCCATGCCCGGTCAAGAGCTGCGTGAGGTGGTAGTTTAGCTCTCCGTGCCTCCTCTCGATCCACACTCTGATACTTGGGATCAGTCGGTGCGTCCACCGGGCCTTCGTCGACCGGTCCCATGCCTCCTGCCACCTGCTTAGCGTTGCCAAGCGTTCCTCGTCCTCTGCGTCCTCTCGGCGGCGGCCGTAGAGCCGCGCTCGCTCGTCTGCAAGAAGGGCCAGTGGAGGTATGCCGGCAAGGACATATGTGGCCTCGTAAGAGACATGCGGCCGGCCTCCGATCACGCAGGCAGGCTCGCCGGTGGGCTGACTCCGCCTGTCGAATGTAGGCTCGCTTTTGTGCTGCTGTGCTCCAGACGGGGGCTCCGTACAGGAGTATGGAGTCGACGACGTGAGCATACAGCTTGCGTCGGCTGCTTCTGGGCCCGCCAGAGTTGGGCATGATCTTCGTAAGGGCACCGATCACACCGGCTGCCTTCGCGCTGACTGTTCGGAGGTGGTGGTCGAACTTCAGCTTGGCGTCGATGTGCAGGCCCAGGTAGCGGATGGAGGGGGACGAGCGTATGCTGTGGTCGCCTACCGTGATGGTGATGATTTCCTCCTTTTTCCTGCTTGTGATGAGCAGAGCCTCCGTCTTGTGGTCAGCCGTTTGTAGGCTGAGAGCCTGGAGCGCGTCTCGCACCTGTAGTATCGCAGCGTTCAGATCGGTGTGTTGTGTGTGTGTGTGTGTGTGTGTGTGTGTGTGTGTGTGTGTGTGTGTGTGTGTGTGTGTGTGTGTGGTGTGTGTGTATGTGTGTATGTGCGTTTTTTCTGCTGGAACCAGTGTAACTTTTGAACGGAGACACGTATTGAGAAGCGGTACGGCTTGTTTTGAAGGATTTGTCTGTCGCATAAAGCGTCAAAAACTTATTTTATGATTCACCGAGTAGTTTAAAAGTTATGATTTTTTTTATTGTGTTGTAAACTTGGTTTTTTGGAAAAAAAATTTTTAAAAATTTTTTTTCATGTATAAATGAAGGAATTTGTATACTTTTTATTCGGTATAATAAAAAAGGAGCAGCCAATCTTTAATTTAAGACCGAAATCGTAGAGATTTATGGAATATAAAAAAAGTTAGAATTCAAAACAAAAAGTCTTTTTTTTGCTTCGTTATAGAGCAAAAGCGGCGATCTGGAATTAGAGTAACTTTTGAACGGAGACACGCAGCGACAAGTGGTTTGGCTTGTTTTGAAGGATTTGTGTGTCGCATGAAGCCCTAAAAACTTATCTTATGACCTACCGAGTAGTTAAAAAGTTATGCTTCATTGTATCGTTTTGTAAATTGGGTTTTTTGGAAAAAAATTTTTTTTTTGTTTTTTCATGTAAAAATGAAGGAATTATTATTTTATTTTTGATCGGTATAGTGCAAGCGGAGCAGCCAATCTTCAATATAAGACCAAAATCGTAGAGATTCACGGAATATAAAAAAATTTAGAACTCAAAACGGAAATTTGTTTTTTTGCTCTCCTTTTTCAGGAAATTTTTAGTATGTAGGAAAAAATATATGGCTTTTATATAGTTTATACTAGAAATTTGTATTTAAAAGTTTCAACTATATTTTTCACATTTTATGTAAATGTAATAAAAACGAAAATTGCGTGTAGTTGTTCAAATCATTTTTGATGTACTGTAAAAAATAAAATGTCAATTAAAAGATTGTTGGTTTTTTAGTAAGTAACATGAACTTGAATAAAGAAAACTTATACAAAGGAATCTTTTACATACTTCTATCATCTATAAGTTTTTTATAGTTCAGTATGCAAAAATAAAATACGAATTTTTCCGTCAATAATCAAACAGTTTCATTAATATCATTCTTTATGAGGAAGCTCTTTGCCAATAAATTGGCAGCGGTTTTTTTTATTTTTTGATTTTTCGACTTTTTTTTTGATTGGATTACTTTTTTTAATTGAACTTTAATTTTTTTTTACTTTTGGATTTACTTACTTAACTTTTTTACTTTACTTTACGCAAGTTCACTTTTTCGATTTTTTTCTCTTTTTTGAATTTTTTGTACTATTGGAATGTCTGTGGTTATGGTGATAAGGAGTGATAAATAAATATATTAAAAACGAGTTTAATATTGAACACTAGGTGCGTTTATTATAATTATAACGATAGTTAAGAGGTTGTGAAAAACAATAATGGTGTGGAGCTCTGCTCTGTAGGCGGTTACGCACTATACTAAATCTATATAGGGTAGCAGTAAGGGGGGCGCCAAGCGTGCGAGAGTGAGAGAGAGACCCGAAGAACGAATCTGCTGTAGCACTTGCGTAGCAGTCGGCACGACAGAGCTCGTGGACCCGCGCTGATTGCGCATTTATGCAAAGGCTCCCGACGCTCCCTACCCTTAGCTTCAAAAACTCCTTTCACTCTAATCTGAAACAAATCATAAAAACAAGAGAATCTATTAGTACATTGATTATTAATAATAACGTGATAATGAGTCTATGTTAATGAGTGTAAATTAATGAGTCTATGTTAGTCTATTTAATATTTTATCTTTGAGGTAATTATGGCTTGGGGCGGGTAAAGGCTTAGTCATAATATCTGCCTCGTTTTCTTTAGTGTTTACCCAACTAATCGTTAATATACCTTCCAGTGCGCAACTCTTGACATAATCGCCGTGAGTGTCTACCATGTGCTTCTTTTTGCCCGTTCTCTCTCTTTCATTCAAGCAATGTGTAATCCAATCTAGGGGTGAATCAAAATTCTTTAATTTATGTGAGCCATCCATTTGAGTGCAATCAATAGCTGATCGATTGTCACACCAGATTTTTGCAGGAAACATGGTTTTACCTAGCATATCTCTTATTGCTTTATCTAGCGATACAATTTCTTGTGCTGCTTCGCACATTGCCAAGTACTCGGCTTGACACGTCGATAAACTAACATACACTTGTTTATGACTTCTCCAAGAAATCGCATCACCGAATAATTTAATGACATATCCACTTCTCGACGTTGAGTCTTGGTGATCTCGTAAGCTCGAGTCCGTGTGGCAGTTCATATTCTCATTATTCGCTTTGTAAATCAAGCCAACATCCCGAGTTTCTTGAAGGTAGCGGAAAATTCTCTTTACTTCTTTCCAGTTTTCCTCGCTTGGGGCTACTTGTTTTCTTGAAAAGTAATTAGCAGCGTAGGCTATATCTGGCCTCGTTACAGTTGCCAGATACATCAAACTACCGATAGCTGTTCTAAAATTTTGATTCTCGAGTGGCACGTATTCTTCTGCCTTGGATTCTTTATTCTTGACTTGTCTAGTTACCATCGGAGTACTCTGTGCTTTACTCTCATGCATTTTGAATCTCTCGAGTACTTTGATTGTGTATTCCCTTTGAGTTAGAATCATCGTATTTTTTACACGATTACGAGTAATCTCCATTCCAAGGTATTTCCGTGGCTCTCCAAGATCTTTCATCTCGAACGTTTTACACAAACTATCTTTGACGTTTGTCAGTTTTAGTTTACAGTTGCTAGCTACAATTATGTCGTCAACATAGAGTACTAATATTGCATCTTTGCCTTGTTTTCTCCATGTAAAGAGACAGAGCTCATTTATATCTCTTTCAAGACCTAATTATTTACATCAGTCGTAAATCTTTGATTCCAGATTTTAGGGTTCGTTTATAAACTGTAGATGGGTTTTAAAAGTTTGCATACTCTGCGCTTATTGGATAAGGATTCTACTTGAAGGCCATCGGGAATCTACATATGTATCTCGTCTTCTAGTTGCCCATTTAGGAATGCAGTTTTGACGTCCAGTTGAACTACGTCTAAATTTAGCTTATTTATAATTGCTGAAGCCATCCTAATCGTGGCTAATTTAGATACGGGAGCATATGTTTTTTTTAGTTCGTAGGTATTCTTATCTTTGAAACCTCGAATCACCAATCTAGCCTTGAATTTTTGATTGCCAAATTCGTCAGTTTTTCTTTTGAATACCCATTTAGAACCTATAAGATTAAGCTTACTGCCATCACAGTTTCTTTCTGGTTTATCTATTATGTTCCAGACTTTATTCTCTTTCATAGATTTTAATTCTTCATTAATCGCATTCAACCATTCAGCCTTTTGAGCTGATTCCATGGCTTGCTTATAGCTTACAGGATCTCTGTTCACCTCAGCTAAGTTAGCATGAATCTCGATGTCTGAGGGCAAGTAATATCTATTTGTTTGATTCTATATACGAAATCTGGGTGTTGGAGCTTGATGTTCTTTGCTCTTCGTTCCGGTAATGCTCTTGGAACGCACTCAGGTTTTTGTTTTCGGGTATTTATAGGTTTTTGAGGGACTGTAATCTCAATATTTGAATGAATGTTGTTTTGTACTATTTTATTTGTTTCCGATTGACTTACAAATTCAATTGGGTCTGGTTCAATAGTAAATTGTTGTTATTGTGATTTATCTATCGCGGTATACTATCTTTTCATTACATCTCACGTGTCTGGAGTTCAAGAATCTATCTGTTTGTGGATGCCAGAGTAAGTAGCCCGTCGAGGAGTAGCCTATTAGGAAAGCTTTGACAGCTCTCTCTGAGAACTTATTTTGTGCTATCGGGATTTTAACATAGTTGAGACATCCGAATCTTTTAAGTTCAGTGATGTGACTGTCTTTATTTTAATTCATAATAGATAGTGGGGTTTTAAATTCCAAACCCTTAAGTGGGGTTCTATTATAGATGTGAATGGCTGCTTTTGCTGCTACCGACCATATTGTTTGTGGTAATCCCGAATCTATCATTAGAGCTCTTATTTTCTTTTGAATCATTTTGTTAAATCTTTCGACGGTCCCGTTAAGCTCAGGGGTATATGGGGGAGCAAAATCTTTGCTTATTCCTTCTTTTTCCATAATCTCAGCGAACTTCCCGCCTGTAAACTCGATACTGTTGTCCGCTCTTATGTAAAAAACATTCTCATTTTTATCCGATAGATTTCTCACATGTTTTACGTAGCTTTCTAAACTATCGCCCGATTCAAATTTATTTTTAACACAGTAGACTTTCGCGTATCGAGAATGATCGTCTATAAATACTATTATGAATCTATTATTGTCGGGGAATGAGGAAGGGGAAATTGGGACCCATTTTATCCGTATGTATTGTATGTAGGCACCTGTCTGATCTTTTTCTATTATTTTTAAAAGGAAGACTCTCCATTTTTGCCATAATACAAGTCTTGCAGTCTAGAATCTCTTTGCTAAATTTGACATCCTTCAATTTTTCCTCTCTCTTTTGTAGTTGTCTTAGATATTCCAGGGATGCGTAGCCCAATCTCATGTGCCCCAGCATTCCTAGTGAAGCAGGTTTAGCAATCTTGATTTTATTTGATTCTATTTTATTTTCTATTAGGTAATATAAGTCTGAGTCGGTGCCAATACCATTTAAATCTAATATTTTTCGTTTAATCGCGTGTTCATTCGAAACCGCCTCGACAGATTTTTGCAAAGACTCCCTCCCAAGCTCTGACGGGAGACCTCGAAAATCTGTTGGGCCCGTAACTTCAGTTATTGTAAGTGCTTGTTTGGGAAAATCCGCGAGTGAAATTAAGCGAGCTTTGGCTCGGCAATCAAGTGTTACTGAATCGCGAGTTAAATCTATTGCTTCGAACGATAATATGTGGGGATACCCCTCTCTCACCCCTCCCGATGCGCAGCAAGCGGCGCAGAGCGGTGGAGAGAGTCATTGTAGCTCGAGCCACGAGCACGACAGGTCGACGCGGAATAAAGGATCTTTTCAATCAATTCTCGTGTAATTCTCTTAATCACCCATTCTCTCGAGGACGTTGGACCTCACATTCCAACAGTGGTGACCCCGACGTGATCAGAGAGTGCACATCATCTCCTTGTTTTTTTCGCGACCTTTTATTAGCCTACTCGAGTGGCGTTGCAAAAACTGTGAAAGTGAAACGACGACCATTTTCGCCATTTTTGCCTTCAACGGCAATCGTACAGCCCTCATCCTCTGGCTACAACTTGGACATCATCGTCGTGCACGTCTCTGCCACGGCAGTTCACGATCCATCATCCTCGTCATCGTCGACGCGATTTGGCCAGCTCGACATCGTGGCCCAAAGACAGGTTCGAGCCCGCAACATCTCTCATCATCATCGCCGCCGACGAGGGGCTTCAACGTAACCTCGCGAGTGAAAAAAGTGTCTTGGTGAGCAAAAAAAAACTTAACTCTCTCGACACGAGCCCAACATCGCCATTTTTCGGCAACGCCACATACGGGCATCTCTTGTGCGGCACCTGTTGCGCGGCAAATAGGAAAAAGAAGGCAGCCATCTTTGCTTCTTCATCACCTTGCTGTCTCCCTCCCCCACTCGAGTGGCAAGCACGCGCTGGTAGGAGAGACGGTTACGCACAGCGAACATCGTCCCGCGCTACAGCAGCGACAAGTTGGAGCGTTTTTTTTTTTTTTTTTTCGAAGCGGCAGCAGCAACGACTTTGGAGTGCCACGAATCGACGCAGACTTCGAAGCACAGTTTTCTCGTAAACTCAGTGTCTCGTGTGTAAACATTGCACAGTGAACTTTTGTGTCGCGAAGCAGTGACTAATAAAAAAAAAAACTTTTATAGTAGTCTCTGCTCGCGCTTACGAGCCGGCAGAGCTAACCTCATTCTCGGTTTGTTAAAAAATTTTTTTTCTCTGTCTGTTCACGTGCATCATCCGTCTGCCCTGGCATCATGTCTGACGACGGCAAGGGAAACGAGAGGAACGACGATCTACTCGATGCCTCAAACGTCATAGAGGACGGAGGTGAGGCCCCTTCACGAGCAACCTTGGAGCGTTTTCGCATGTACGAAAAAGCAATAATCAAACTCCAAACTCAACTCACCGAGCAGCAGAAGGTCATAGAGGAACTGTGTGTGTTGAAGCTGAGTGGCACGACACCCTCATCGTCTGCACCGACCACGACCTCGCAGGACCCGACGACGAGTAGCAGCGACACCGTTACCACATCGAGCCAGCTGTCAAGTGGTACACAGACGTCGAGCTCGTCACAGGCGTACAGATTTAGCTTCGGCTCATCTCAACCACCGCAAGATTTCAAAGTGTCTGCGATGAATCCACAGGCATTCACATTTACGCCGAGGCCCTTGCAATTCGCTGGCGTGCATGGCGCGATGCATTTCACTGGCGATCAAAGCTCAGTGCAACAAACATTCGGAGCGCCTGCCAACACCAGTCCTCCTGTCTTCTCTCAACTACAAGACACGACAGCTGGGCGAGTTTCGCTAGGTTCGCCAACGCTCAGTGCTGAGCGCAACAACAACAGTAACAGCAACAACTCTGCATACTGGGCCAAGCACGTGCTGACCATCATGCCAACCTTTTGGCAGCACGACCCCAAGCTGTGGTTTGACATGCTGGACAGTGAATTCGCTTCATGCAGGATCATCGAAGACCATGTGAAGTATCATATTTTGCTCAAATCTTTGGGAAATTCAATCTGCGTCACTCTTTCTTCGGTCTTGCACTCCTTGCCTGAAGAGGAGAAATATGACAAGCTGAAAGCTTACCTGATCAAGAAATATTCCAAGACTCTTCAACAGAAGATAGACACCCTGATGAAGGAATGCAAATTGGGCAGCAGGAAGCCGTCCGAGCTTTTCGCAGAGATGGAAGCTCTGGACCAAGGACACGTGACTAGGACAACGACACTGCTCCTCTGGTACAGACTGCTACCAAACGAGTTAGCCATGACAGGCTTGGATGCAGCATCAGCCATTGAAAAAGCTGACCGCTTTCACCAACGCCTCAAGTTGCTGGACGGACCTGCCATTGCAGCAGTTTCAGGCACAACTCACACAGAGGATTCAGTCATTGAGCGTGTCACGAACAAAGTTATTGATGCTCTCTCAACCAAAACAGAAGCCAGGTCATCTCGTTCCAGCTCCAAAGAGCAGAAATCTCCACGCTCGCGCTCAAAGTCTAAAGCAAAATTTGGAAAGGACAAGAATTTCTGCTACTACCACCATCGCTTTGATGACAAGGCAAAGAAATGCAATGATCCATCATGTGCCATGGCACATCTGATCAAGCCTTTAAACTAGCAGGCCCAGAGATACTTGAGGCGAGTATACTGAGCCTGGGCCAAGATTCTAAACGCCTATTCATACGTGATCGCTCATCTGGCTCGGTATTTCTTATCGACACTGGAACAGAAGTCTCGGTGCTTCCTGTTGACGAGAACAACACAGAGCCTCCTTCTACGCTAGTCCTACATGCAGCAAATCAGTCAATCATCCATACGTATGGCTGTCGTGACACGTCTCTCAACTTTGGCTTTCGTCGAAACACTCGTTGGTCGTTTATCATAGCAGAGGTACCATACCCGATCATTGGAGCAGACGCCATCTCCTACTTCGGCTGGTTACCTGATTTAAAAAACAAACAACTCATCGACGGCCAGACTAAACTTGCCACACAAGGACACTTGGCAACAGCAATAATTACAGGCACAAGTTTGATCGATCCGCAGCACCCGTTTGCCGATCTTCTGGCACAATACTCGGTGCTTTTCAACACACGTTCATCAACTTCACGGGCCACAGGAGTCGAGCACAGTCTCGTAACCACAGGTGACCCGATCGCTCAACGACCAAGACGCCTGCTTGGAGACAAATTAGAAGCTGCGCGCAAACAATTCGCTGCTTGGTGCGAGGATGGCACGTGTCGCCCATCGGAAAGCTCGTGGGCTTCGCCTATCCATATTGTGCCGAAAAAAACTCCTGGCGAGTATCGGGTCTGCGGAGATTTTCGAAAACTAAATGCAGTTACGCAGCCAAACAAATATCCGGTGCCCAATCTTCATGATTTTACTTCGATTCTGCACGGCTCCTGCATTTATTCAACACTGGATCTCTACCAGGCATTTAACCAGATTCCAATGGCTGAAGACGACATACCTAAAACGGCAGTTACTTCACCACTAGGTCTCTCCGAATTTCTGTACATGCCGTTTGGCCTGCGAAACGCTAGCCAAACGTTCCAGCGATATGTCAACAAAGCTCTGGGGAATCTTTCTTTCATCTTCGTCTACATCGATGACGTGTTGATAGCGTCGAACTCCCGAGAACAGCACAAGGCACACCTGAAAATTGTCTTGGACCGACTGAAAGAGCACAATTTGCGCCTGAATTACAGCAAGTGTGTTTTTGGGCAGGAGAAGGTAGTATTTCTCTCGCACACCGTCAGCGCCCAAGGTTTCACTCCCTTGCCTGACAAAGTGCAGGACATTGTCAACTTCCCGCAACCTACAAACATCGACGAGCTGAGAAGATACCTTGGACTAGTCAATTTCTACAGAGCCTTCATCAGACACGCCGCACACTGTTACTTTTAGCACAAAAAATGGACAAAATCAATTTCCCAACGCTAAACGATAGCTAAAATAATGAGCTCAACGTCATTTGAAAGGGAATTGCATATACTTTTTGGAAAAAATGGTCCCGAATAGATTTCCAAGAGTCCACATCCCTAAAAAACGTCTGAAGCATGCGTTTTTTCCTTATTTTTCTTATTTTTGACGGACGTTTCGGGGGAAGTGATTTCGATAAAAGTCTATATATTTTCTTGAAAAGAAGAGAAAAATACCTTTATTTTCTTTTTTGAAACGTGTCCCTAGGTGCTTGGTATCGAAAATTAACTCAATTAATTATTTACGGTAAAATAACGTTAAAATCGCATTTTTTTTGCATCGAATACAGGTCGGAAATCATCAAACTCTCATATTTCTACTTTGACAGGACCCAGGAAATATCAGGTAGATGCTCTTGACGTCCACTAAGATCATGTCAGCAATTGTTTATTGCACTAAGAATGTATATTTTAAAGAATAATAAAAATACAATAATTTTCTAATATATTATAAGTATTTCTTATCATTTCCGGGACAAAACGCGCTATTTTTTCTCCATTTTGTTTATTTCAGCTTCAGAAAGTTGATGACTCAATTTTTTTAAACATTTATCCTTAAATGTTTATAAGAGCATAAAGATCCGTAAAATTAATAATTACAAATGATTTTAATATAGTACATGTAAAAGTTTGAGCATGAAGTAGTCAATATGATTGAGCATAACGGTATATTAATTTTGTACTGTTTTTTATATAAAAAATAAATAATAAAAATGAATATGTTGATACTTTTGTATATATATTAAGTGTCTCTATAGTAAAAAATGATGATTGTCTTATAGTTTCAATTGATTTTTAATTCTTCGACTTGAATCAATTCATCATCATAGAATCCTGACCAGTATTTTCACTGGAAACAACAACAATTCATGTATTAATAATTCATTAAGTTAATTATTAAAGAATATTTAATAAGAACCTTAAAATAAATTCCTCGCACTCTTTCGGCAAATCGAGATCTTTCTCCATTTCAAGCGATTTTCTACATAAATCATAGAAATTTTGGGGTCCGATAGAAAATCGCTTTATTGAAAGTGGTCAAAACGACTCAATCGACTAATTTGGCTTGCACCGTTTTTCATGTTGTTCCGATTCAAATGCCATGCTTCACTCGAATCCTCAGAAAAATATGAGATTGGCAAAGGGAACTTTCTACATATTTGACATCCGTGAATCAGAAGTTTGTGGGTAGACGGATTCATTCTGCTCCACGGATAGAGTGAATAATGAAGCGAGTATGTTTCCAAACAAAATTTTTCGAGATTATCATAATGCAATTCTTTCTCGACTTAAAACAAGTTAAAATGTAACTCAAATTTTTGACTAATTTATAATCCAATTCTAAGCACTCAGAAAATTTTTTTGGATCGCTCCAAATCTCCGAGCTACATTGCCTGTGTTGGTAGTACCGTGCCCTTGTAAACATACATCAACTTTTACACCAAGATGTTCATATAAACTTTTTTGAATTTTTCGTTTCCGTTCCTTAAATTGATCTATATTTTAAATTAACAAAATAAACCAAGAATATTGAAAAATCAAATTAGGACGTATATAAAGTTTACAAAAATATGAATTATAAAGAAAATTAATATTTTATGTATGTATGCTATATGTTATGTGTACAGTGCATACGTATATTTTATGTTATATACTTTGTGTGTATTATTTCAAATACAACCAATGAGTATGTGTGTGGGTAAATTGCGCAATAACAATGTTATTCGTCCAAGCGATCATGAATAGGGCTGTTCGAATACTCGAAAAAATTCGAACTTGACGATCAGGAAGTTCGAGTCGAGTACTCGATTTTTTGGGTACACGAGTTTTTTCGAGCACTCGAGTTTTTCTGAGTACTCACCCTGTATTTAAATTATAAGTAAATTAATGATAAATTAAAAATCTCTATACCCCGCCCTTTGCATGTACATGCTGATTAGACCGGTTCGTTTTGGAAATTTTTTTTTTAATATTGAAAGCACCGGCAGCATCGGTAAATAAGATCATACATTGCCAACTGTGTTCTGAGGGTAAAAGCAATATTAACAATACGTTTTCTTACGTAATTTTTTGTGTAGAATCGATCCCCGTAGTCTATTTTGACCTAGAAAGACGATTTTATAAAAAAAAAAATGCACTTTTTCTATATTTTTTTTGCGTAAATTTCGAAAAGTTCATTTTCGAGCGCTCGACAAATGAACAAAAAAAATCTAAAAAAAATTTCGACACTGTTAAAATTTAGTGATTTTTCTAAAAAATCCAACAGTATATATTATTATACTTTAAAATTAATTTCATGCAAAAAAAAACGATTTATCCGACCAACAGTTTTTTTGAAAAATCGCAAAATCGAACTCAAAAATTTACTCAACGATGATAATTGGTGAGAGTAATTACGGTGGAAAAAAGACGCTGAAATTGACAAAGCAAATATCGAAGCATATCAGCTTATAGATGAACGCGCGCTATATGCAGCTTGTACACACGAGTGTATTCGCGCGCGACACTAGGTGTAATGCTGATAAGTATGATACTCGCCTCGCCTCGCTAGTCATATAAATTATACATTTGCCCATCGAGTACTCAATAAAATTCAACAAACTCGAGTACTCAGAAAAATTCGACGATTTGAGTTTGAATCGAGTAAAACTCGGAAAATCGGGTACTTTTACAAAACATGTCAATGCTGGTGCTTTAATACGCACGAGATTACTTGAATTAAATTGCAGTGATAAGATTCGATGATCATTTGACACTTTGTGTTATTTTATAAATATGCGTGAGCGCACACACATACACACACACAATCAATTCACAGCCAGATGACCATGGTCGTCCGTACTTTATTGTAAACATTCAATTTATATTCGCATGCATCTTTCACTGTTGACTATTTATATATACATAATTAATTTTGAAAATTAGATTTATATATAGGTGTTCATGTTTCGGACATGCTGAAAAATTAATTTGATACTACCTTTCATATCAGCGTGTACATCCCACGTCTGTGGTTTCAAGTTTTTCCGGTACGAAAGATGAAGTAAATGTTCAAAAACCTTTATTTCCGCGTGTAACAAACTCAAGCCGAAGGATAATGATGACTCATTAGGTGTAAAATCACTGTCGCGATTGTCAAATTGATGCGAAGTAAGTAGACACATTGGACACCTAGTCGTAGCTGAGTTGTCAACGAGAGCGTTAATGCATGTACCATCAAACATTGTCTGATACACGCTATATTTTACTTTAACAGTTTTATTATTATTTAATTGAAATCTGTATATTTTTAGATTACTGATTTCAGCGTTTAATCTATTTATTTCCGTTTTTATCGCGTCATTGTCTTCTTTCTTGAATGACATTCGTAACGGTCTCGTAAATCGAATACTTTGAGGAGTAGGGTTGATCCAGTGATTCTCGTAACCACGCAAATCACACGAAATTTGTATGAGATTCATACAGCTCACAAAAAGATGAGCTTGCGTGGTTATCTTATCACTGTGATCAGCGTCTCTTTGATGAGGACTTAAATGGCCAGCGGAGCTATCAAAACCGAGTGTGACAATCATCTCTAAATTATATAAGCTCATTTCGTGCCAACCTTCAGCTACAGAGCTACACAGACGTTCAATTGTCTTATTTAATATATTTTGTAAGGACACACTAATTTCAGTCTCGGTATGTTTAGTAATTTCGATTAAACACTTTTTTTTTGCTGCAGCAATTTTATTATAATTCGGGTAGATGCTGATGTTTTTATTGAAACAATCATTTGTTAAAGCTCTATACTGATGCACACTCAAGTCAAGTTCTAAAAAAAAAAGCAAGGGCTGAATCTTCACAATGTTTAATTTCGGTACGTTGCGATTTTTTATCAACACTACTTACTTCACTATCATTCATACCTTTATTTTTTTTAGCAATTTTTAAAGCAAGCTCAATAACTTTAATATCGTTATTGCACCCGGCCGCGAATTCTTCAGCTCTCCTATAAATCGTTTTTTCACTCACACTTTCACAAAAATTGAAAATATCTTTTCTTTTTCTACCACCAATATTCACAGTTTTATTTTTCTGCTTGCTCGGTCTTCCCCGTTTATTGTGTCTTTTTTTATTATTATTTTTGACCGACCCATGATGTAAGTTCACTTCACAAATATTACTTTTGTAAAAAGCTCACGTACAATTCGGGAAAAACTCACAATGGGATAGATAGAATTTGGCACGAATGTATCGAAGAAGACCACTTTACGCTTCGAAGATAACTCAACGACTGATTATACGTAAATGAAAAACCTATTGAACTCTTCAACAAGTGTATTGTTTTGCTATTTTGATATAGCTCACATAGGTGCAAGCTACATGTAAACAAAGCAACTCCGCGCACTAGCATCTTACACATTATACACAACACGTCTTATAATACAGTGCGAATGTGTCCGGCAAGATGTTTTGATAGTTCTATGAAGCTCAAGCACCTACATTGCAATATGTAAACAAATAACTAACATCTCCGCACACAAGTATCATAAATGGGATATATACGGGAAAATCCTTGAAACATTTTTTATAAGTTTTTATCAATTATGGATCTTTATGCATTTATAAACATTTAAGGAAAAAGAAAATTGAAGATTAAAGCTGAAATAAACAAAATGGAGAAAAAAATAGCATGTTTTGTCCCGGAAATGATAAGAAATACTTATAATATATTAGAAAATTATTGATTATTTTTATTATTCTTTAAAATATACATTCTTAGTGCAATAAACAATTGCTGACATGATCTTAGTGGACGTCAAGAGCATCTACCTGATATTTCCTGGGTCCTGTCAAAGTAAAAATATGAGAGTTTTGATGATTTCCGAGCTGTATTCGATGCAAAAAAAACGATTTTAACGTTATTTTACCGTAAATAATTAATTGAGTTAATTTTCGATACCAAGCACCTAGGGACACGTTTCAAAAAGAAAATAAAGGTATTTTTCTCTTCTTTTCAAGAAATATATAGACTTTTATCGAAATCACTTCCCCCGAAACGTCGGTCAAAAATAAGAAAATAAGGAAAAAACGCATGCTTCAGACGTTTTTTAGGAATGTGGACTCTTGGAAATCTATTCGGGGCCATTTTTTCCAAAAAGTATATGCAATTCCCTTTCAAATGACGTTGAGCTCATTATTTTAGCTATCTTATAGCGTTCGGAAATTGATTTTGTCCATTTTTTGTTCTAAAAGTAACAGTGGGCGCCGCAGAAATTCTCGCCTCGCTCAATCAGCTAATCGTCGGTGCCAAGAAAAAGGACAAGACCCCTATTCTATGGTCTGATGCAGCCGACAAAGCCTTCAACAACAGCAAAAAAGCTCTAGCAGACGCCACGCTTTTGGCCTACCCGAAGGAAAACGCAGAGCTTCGCTTGGTCACTGACGCGTCCACCATCGCCGCTGGATCTGTTCTAGAGCAGAAGACGGATTCTGGATGGCAGGCACCCGGATTCTACTCAAAGAAATTCACACCTGGACAGAAAAGGTACGCGCCATATGACTTGGAGCTGACAGCTATTTATCTCGGAATCAAGCACTTCCACCACGAGTTGGAGGGACGAGAATTCTCTGTCTACTGCGACCACAAGCCACTACAGTATGCTTTCACGCAAGCTCCTGAGCATGCTCCAGTAGTGCGTCAAAGACAACTTGCGTATATCTCGCAGTACACCACCTCCATCAAATATTTACCTGGCGCAGAGAATCCAGTCGCAGATGCGCTCTCGCGCATTTCTCATGAAGAAATTGCAACAAAAGAAACTTCTGCGACTGTGGAAGTGCCTGGTCCAAGCATAGACGCCTTTGCCCTGCCCACCGCTTTCTCGCTCGAGGAGCTCTCTCAGGAGCAGAGTAAAGACGATCAGCTGCCAATCATTCTAGCAGGCGAAAAGATTCCTCTGCCTTTGCAAAAGGGAATGTGGCCAGTTAATAATAAACTGCTGCCAATTTTCTACAACACCGAGGAAGATCTGATACGCCCATACATCCCAGTATCGATGCGCGACAGGGTGATTGACATTTTTCACAAGTGTGGTCATCCAGGACCCAAGTCTACTACAAAGCTCATCAAAAGAAAATACGTGTGGCCTAGGATGGCACAATCAGTTATTTTTTAAAAAAGTTATTTTTGTATTCTAATTCAAGTTTATAAACTAATCTGTACATCGTTCAAGAGAACAATACTATTTGTGTAAACGTCGACTTAACATAATGTAAAAAATTTATCTTTTTTATTTTTTTATTAATCTAAATTTTTCTTAAAAATTACCCCGCACCACTGTGGGGATACCCCTCTCTCACCCCTCCCGATGCGCAGCAAGCGGCGCAGAGCGGTGGAGAGAGTCATTGTAGCTCGAGCCACGAGCGCGACAGGTCGACGCGGAATAAAGGATCTTTTCAATCAATTCTCGTGTAATTCTCTTAATCACCCATTCTCTCGAGGACGTTGGACCTCACATTCCAACAAATATCCAATTCGGTTTGTCGTATACTCCCATTTAGTATTTTTCTCCTGTGTTTTTATCCGGAATAGTGATTGTCTCGTCGTCTAAATAAAATCGAATAACCGGAATCTACAAATTTTCTAAGAGACATTAGATTCTCGCAAACATCAGGAGCAGATATTACATTGGATAATTCTATGTTTTTGCCATCACATTTATTAAAACTGCTGAGAAGGAATCCTTTATTTGTGATGTGCTCTGTGGCACCCGAATCCGCAATAAATTCTATATTTCGCGGATATTGGGGAAGTCTATTTTCATTATGTATAAAAAGACACTTACTCTTTGATGGTGATCCCGTTGGCTTTTTATACGGCTCTTTATTATGATTTTTGCCCTTAGCCCATTTACCACCACCTTTTCTACGTTCATTCTTTGGAATCTCAGTTTTATTAGAATCTGAATTTACTGACCTTTGTTGGACGTTGGGGCAAGCAGGTGTCTTGTGCCCTGTTATTTTCTTGCACTCATAGCAGTGCCATAGCTTGTAGGCGCCAAGGGGACAGTCTGGACCCATGTGTCCTTTTTGCTCACATCGGTGGCATTTTGACGGCTCACCACCCGATTGAGTGGGTCCGACTGCTCGAGCGGCTGGAGGAGGAGCTAATTTGGTGGCTTTATCAATCTCGTCCTGCAATAAGCACGATTTCATCTCCTCTGTAGTGAGTTCATTCTCATTATTCAATTTTCTTAGTTTCACTAAGGACCTTAGTTCAGTGCAACGTTCTTGGGTGGCATTGTAAAACGCTGCCGCCTTGCCGTACTCTATGAACTTGTCCTTGGGATCGCAGCTGTCATACAATTTGAGCATATTGTTGAATCTATTACAAAAGTCATTAGCTGACTCGTTTTTCTTCATTGTTATGTTGTAGATATCTTTCTTTGGAGAATAAACGTTTAGATTATTCTCGACTTTGCGAATTTCTTTGATCTTACTCAATAACTCATGCGGATCTTTAATGTTAATCAATTCCGACTGATATGATTTATCGACTCTGCTGATGATCAAGCTTTGCACAATGCTTCTGCTTTTCTTAACATTTGGATCATTACCTAAATTAATTTCAGGGTCGATGAAGTCAATTAAGTCATAATGTTCCAATTCAGATTTTGAAGTGTTCTAGCCAATCCGCATAGGTTATTTTAGAGTTAAGAGTGTATTCTCTTCTGACTCTTACGCCAGAATGGAGTGTTGAATCTATATTTGAGATTCTAGTATTGCTCAAATTGTTTGACTGCTGCGGTATGGTATTCTCTGTTAGTGGGAATCTAGTGGAACTCATGAGATCGTTTATGCGGTCAGGGTCGTAGCGACGTGGTGGTGGTGAGGGACTTACTTCTTGAACGCGAGTTTCCTGGAGCTTGAGGATGGCTAAGGAGTCTAAAACAGCTTTGCGAATATCTCGCTGGTCGCATTTCATGTCGAGGACGTATTCGCAAAGGGACGAGTGCCTTTCCCTCATAGTTGCCAACGACTCTTTGACCTCGGCCAACTCAGTCGCGTTTTTACGTGACTGCTCAGCCATGGCTGAGATCAACGTTTCGATCTCGCTGCAGTCCAACGTGTCGCCTATTGAAAAATTTAATTGGGAAGAGAAAAAAAATTTATGTAACTATATTCGTAATAATATGCTCTATATATTCTAGTTATTTGTATGATTTTTATACAAATTTACTCTCAATCAATGAATCTAAAACAATTTAAATTGATCTTTCTGTCGATATAAAGTTATTTACTACAGTACTGTAATCAAAAAAAATAAAATACCCCGAAAAATAAAAAATATAAACCAAATGAGTCTTACTTTTGTTGTCATCATCGGGGTTTCCCGTTGGCCGGTTCTGCAAGCCGTCGGTATTCTTTGATGTATTTCTGTCAAACAAATATTCAATATGATAATATGTATTTCCTAGTTTTTAAGAGTAATAGTTATTAT
This sequence comes from Trichogramma dendrolimi, assembly GCA_034770305.1. Lineage (NCBI taxonomy): Eukaryota > Metazoa > Arthropoda > Insecta > Hymenoptera > Trichogrammatidae > Trichogramma > Trichogramma dendrolimi. The sequence continues at coordinate 305,856 of JAPMIB010000111.1, read as the reverse complement.
TATTGCTCAAACATTTGTTATGGAACGGCCAGTGACAAAGTCCCTGTTATCTAGGGAACTACGAGGAAAAAAAAAATAAGTTAATCAACGAGTTTAAATCTCACGAGCAAATGCTCCCTCCCAATCCAACTAGCAGTACAACTGTTTCGTCGTCACATAAGGGAGAGGCGTACGCACACTGGTCCAAGATTCTAGCCCGCGTATAACTCAATTTTGCTTTATTTAAAAATTTTGATGAAAATAATAATACCGTAAATATTATCATGTATATGGAAGGAGATTAAGATATAATTATTTCTACATGCAAGTTTCGGGAATAGTTACTATTCTATACAGCAATTGAATCTAATTATTCGTTAATCTTCGAATCTAGATAGAAACATTTTTTCAAAGAATAAGTTCTTTTACGTATTTTTAGTTTTATTACGCATTTCGAAGTGACGAATATATCATTCAATCAGCAAGTGCGAGAAAAAAAAATCTGTCTTCTATTCTTACACGCGCGTCACTTGATTTTGTATCACGTAGCTACGCACGGCGTTGTACAGTGTAACACGGCCTTATGAAAAAACGAGTTGTCTTCTGCTCACGTTCGGCCGACAATCGCGCGGGCACTCGGCTTCTTCTCCTCCCTGTTATACACAAGATGGCTGCCTATAGCGCGACCACGTAGGGGAAGAACACCGCATAAAGAAGAACAAGAGATAATGGCGTCGTGCACGTTGTACCTTGTAACAACACGTGCTACGCACGGCTCGAGTTCTTTTGAACTTTTTGTGTCTCGCGCAAGACACACGCCGGCGGCAGATTCGACGAAAACAACACGACTCGCGCCAGATCTATTCTACGCTGATGATTCTATTCAAGATATTCTATCTAATTAATTAACTTTTTATTTAATAGATCTACTTGGACAATCTCGTGGATATCGTCGATATTATTACTCAACACCAAACCATCATCGACGAACAAAGCTATTATGACAAGATTGTTAGTGTCTTTTCTTTTTACATAAATAGAACATTCCGAGTCACATCTCTGGAAGCCGTTGTCACCTAAAAAACCACTAAATTTATCGTTCCAGCATTTAGATGCCTGTTTTAATCCATACAGTGCTCTTCTCAATTTGCACACTTCGTTTTCATTGATTTGGTCGTTGAGTCCCTCTGGTATTTTGATATAAATATCTTCTTTGAGATCTCCATACAAGAATGCCGTCTTTATATCAAACTGCATCATTTCGAGGTCGTGCTGAGCAGCAATTGCCAGCAGCATCCTTAATGAGTCGTATCGGATGACTGGAGCAAATATGTCTTCATAGTCAATTCCTTGCTTTTGTTTAAAGCCCTTTGCACAGAGTCTAGCTTTGAATCGCTTTACACTACCATCAGGGTTGTACTGGATCTTGAACACCCATTTCGTGTCCAGGAGTCGAATTCCTTCGGGCTTTGAAATAATTTCCCACGTGCCATTTTGCTTGTGTGATTTGAGCTCCTCGGAAATAGCTTTCCTCCATTCCTCCTTTTCCGGAGAGCTCATGGCATCGGATAAATCGAAGGGCTCATATATCTCGGGAATATGTGCATTATTTGCCTCGTACACACCATAGCGTTTGGGCTTTTTTATTGTGGATCGATCCCTGAGTCTCGGCGTTTCTATTAAGCTGGTGTCTTGCAACTTTCTCTTTTGGTTTGTAATGGTTGTCTCTTGGTCGAGGTTTGGTGTCGTTTTTTTACCTTTGACAATTTTACTGCCCAGATCCTTGCAATCGTCATCTATTTCCATTTGCTCGTCGTCATAATCATTTTGACTGGCTTCGATTTTCTGGGATTCCTGCGTTGGCATACTGTTCGTTCGTGCTGTTTTGTTCCCATCAAGTCCAGCCTCAGCATCGAAGGTAACGTCTCTTGCTATTATTACTTTCCTTTTTTCTGCATTATATAAACGGTAATTTTTATCGTGGCTATCATATCCAACTACAATTGTTTTGATTGCTCTTGAATCAAATTTTACCCTGTGTTGATCGTTGTTATAAGCGTAGGCTACAGTGCCAAATGGGCGCATATGCTTTATATTTGGCCGCTGGCCAAACCATTGTTCGAAAGGAGTGATGCGTTCGTTGCTTTTTGATGTCGTCCTATTCAACGTATACACCGCCGTGGCGACAGCTTCGGCCCATAAAAATCGTGGTAGATTTGGCTTCGAATATAGCATGCTTCTGGCCGATTCAACGATAGTGCGATTTTCTCTTTATTCTCCCACTCTGTTGGGGACAGTACGGAGCAGACATCATCATTATGATTCCATGTTCTTTTGTGAATTCATGGAACAGAGTGTTGTTGAATTCCAGGCCTCGATCGCATCTAACGACTTTTACAGTCTTGTTCGTCGCTCTGGCAAAGTTATAAAAATTTTTGAATTGGTGTAATGCATCACTCTTGCTTTTCAAAAAATATACACATTTAAAACTCGAAACCCTGTCCTTGATTAGCATGAAAAATTTCGCTCCACCAAGTGACTCTGACATTGGACCACATAAATCCACGTAGACGCACTCACCAACTTTATAATCGTGAGGTTCCTCCAGCTTCTTGTGAGTCAGTCTATGCAATTTCCCATGTTGGCACCCCTCGCAAAAAAAATCATCTTCTTGCACGTCTTGAATTCCTTCAATGGCCCTGTTCTTGATCATCTGTGCAATCGTCTGCTTGTTTCTATGCCCCAGAGTCTCGTGAAGTTCTTGCATAGTTATATGCGCTTCTTTTGGATGGTCGATTTTCAGATATAATGCGCATATGTTTCTATAATAGCGCACTCCCTCAGCAACAATCTTGCCGGAATTCTTCATCTGTAGATACACACAGTCGTCCTCGAAAACAACTCTTATGCCATTTGCCGTCGAAATGTTTGTGGAAAATAAATTCTTTTTAAAACTCGGAACATATAATACATTTTCCATTTTTCCGTTCAACCATACACCATCAACAAGTCTCATTATATCTATTGTACCAGTGCCTTTCGCCTCATGAGCACCATCGTCGCCGAGTGACACGCTCGAGGTAATTGGTCGAAAATCGTGAAACCATTCACGATGAAACGTAATGTGACAGCTCGCTCCACTGTCGGCGAGCCAGATATTTCCAATCTCGGTCGTGCCCAAATGTTGATTCAATAGCGAGGCAGCATTGTTGTGAGCTGTCGCTAAGGCAGCTCCGTTTGTTGTTGCTGTAAAAGCTCCAGCAAAATCTTGATAATTATGATTATCATTATGGCTTGATTGACCGGTAAAATTAGCGCTTGCTTCGGCATGTCTATTTCTTGGTTCGAAGTGACGATCACTGTTATTATGATTTGCTTGTCGGCACACTCTAGCCAAGTGGCCGATTCGACCACATACATAACACTTTCTATCACCTTTGTTGTTGTTACGATCATACTGATGTCTTGGCTGAAATTTTGGCGCGTAATTTCTGGTCGTTGAAGACAAGGCATCGAGGCTTGGCTGATTGAGTTCGAATCTTTTTTCTTCTTTAATGAGACGCTCTTGTAAATAATCTATTTTCTGTCTCTCGGGTTCAACACTGTCCCACGCGGAAGAGAAATGACTATATTTAGGTGGTAGGCCACCAATGATCTTCGCCATTATGGCCGTGTCACTTACTTTTTCTCCAACGTCTTTTAATTGGCGACACAGGTTCAAAATTTTGGATACATATTGAGAGATCATGTCTCCATTTTCCATCTTGAAAGAGTGGAAACGCTCATATAACGTGAGCTTGTTGGTCTCAGAGCGTTCTTCGTGTAGTGAGCTCAATTTGTCCCATATTTCCTTGGCTGTATCGCAGGTCAATATTTTCTCAATTTGCTCCTCAGTCATCGTTGACGAAATCACTACTTGAGCTTGCGCATCGCTCCTTTCCCATTCTTGAGCTTCTTTTTCGTCGGTCGGTTTCTTCGTTGATCCCATGATATACTTTTTCAGATTCAGAGACGTCAGCATTCTAGTAATCTGGAATTTCCATGTCAGGAAGTTTGTGCCGTCAAATTTCTTTATATATTTAGAACTAATTTCATCACTCATTTTTGCCTTTTAAGTGGAACGCTAATATTTAATATGAAATCAATTTGCTAATTTTTATTTTTCCTTATTATCCGTCCTGGGCCCATAACCTATTAACAGTGGATAATAGAATATAACTCAACACTTAATTACGCTGGATCTTTATTTATTTTGCTTCGTTACTTATGATACAAAACTCTATGTACGACTGACTGTAGGTATATCATACAGCCCAGCATCACCCATACATCACACTCATACATATCAAGCACACGCTCGGGTGGGATACTCAAGCATAGTCTAACATATTTTAATTTCAAAAATATACTTTTTAACATGGTTACCATGTAAGCGAGTGCAAGATTGCTCACAACATTTTTAGTATAACTTGAGGTTAAAATGGGAGATCGGGACCAAATTTAGGGTCATTGTAGATGAACTTCTGTTTTGGGACTTTTGTACCAATACCGAAATAATTACCTTTCAAACGTTATCGGACGTATTATCTATTCACGAGCATATACTTCGAAATAATCCTTTCTTAAAAAAGTGATGACCTTAAAAGTGAAGCCAATCTATTCGGCCTCTGATTGGTCGACTACTTTGACTTTAATCCTTTCTTAAAAAAGTGATGACCTTAAAAGTGAAGCCAATCTATTCGGCCTCTGATTGGTCGACTACTTTGACTTTAATCCTTTCTTAAAAAAGTCATGACCCTAAAAGTGAAGCCAATCTATTCGGCCTCTGATTTGTCGACTACTTTGACTTTAAACTAAAAAGGCGACTTCTACATGCCGCGAACTAATGTCTCAATTCAACTCTGATGACTTACTATTTCTGTATTGTATTTTAATATATTTTAAGAGAATATTTATATATTATTATAATATCATTAATATATAATAATACTTATAAAAAACGGTCGAAAAGTGAAGCCGCGTAAAACGACCTCTGATTGGCTGACACTGACGACGACGCCCGATGCAAGCCGACTTGATACGAGCGCCTGCGCTGCTAACTGTCAACAGACAGTTAGTACTTAAGTAACCTCAAAACAAAGAAAAAAATAGACGCGCGTGAAGCACGTTGAAAACTTACTATTTCTGAATCTCAAACTAGCCTTGAAACACGAATAAAAAATTAACACGCGCGGAGCGCGTTTGAAACATACTAGTTTGATAAAAAAAAGTCGTTTTTGTTTTGCATGCAAACTTGACGCTAGAGGTTAGAAGTAGATGAAAATACACACTGCCGCATGCGCGTACCACCGACTAATCTAGTCAAATAAGGTACCTACCTTCTGCTGTTTCATCAGAGTTGGTAATTTGAACTCAGTTACGTCCCCTATGTCCTTGAGCAAAACAAAATTTTCAAAAAAAGGCTAGAAATTTTTTTGCAGACCAAATACAAGAAAATACTGCGCGAATTAAAAACTAACATACGTGCAAATCCTAGTTTCACGATGATAGAACAACGCTCGGGCATCGTCGAGCAAGCGCGCATAACCTAAGACGTACACGAGTTGAACAAACACCGTGTTTACGCAGTAGAAAAATACATAGTCTGCACGCGCAACGAACAGAAAACGCGACTCGAGAATCAACTCCCTACAGTAACTGCGCAGTTAGCCTACCGACCAAAAGATCGTGGTATATGGATAAATCCGTGAACGACGACAATCATAGAAGACAACCGCAATTCCTACAAATACTATAATTATTTTTTATTTAAAACTGCCAGTAGAATATCAACATTTAGATAATTTTAATAAAAAGACAATAATTCAACCATACAAATAAACAGTCCTTGGCGTGTTTTCTAACCCCTCTATTTATTCCCAAAATTAAAATGAATTTACAAAGAAACATAATCTCACAGTACACCGAAGGGAAAATTAAGAACTCGCATGCCACCGAGAGACAACACGATTCGCTACTACTGCGAGATTTTAACCAGATTCTTTGCAATACAGTAAAACCTCCCTTTACAGAAACCTTTTTCAAGCGGACGCCTCCTAATAGCAGACAAATTTTGTGGTCCCGGCAGAAATACATTGTTTCTTATAGGACTAGCCTCTCTTCAAAGCGACCAAAATTACGTCCCGTGTGGAAATGAAGCTGTAATAAAATTTTTTTGAAACGTTATTTTTTAATTATAAGGAAACTACGCGAAACAAGCTAAATCCATAATTTTGCCATAATTTTTTTCCCACAATTTTACCACAGATTTATTTCCACGCGTCCCGCGTAGCTTTCAATAGCGGACACCTGTGTTAACGGACCCTTTCTTCGTACATTTGAATCATTTTAACAAATACCGGTTTATAAAATATTGAGATGAATGTACGAGAATTTTATAAAATCATCATGAATTTTTGAGTCAGACCTCGTGGAACCATTTGGTTTACATATTTGTAAACGAGATTGAATTCCTAACACATGTTTGTATGTGTTTTTTTGCTTCCTCATAGAGGAAGCTCTGTGATAGGCTCGAAAACGAGATTTTGAACCAGCCCTCGTAGGACAATTTGGTTTACATATTTGTAAACTAGATTGAATTCTCAACAAATATCCGTATGTATGTATGTGTGTGTGTATGTGTGTTTTTTTTTGTGGACGTGGGCGTAGTGAACTCTGCACCCCACCGGGAACCGTCGTTAAACATTACTTCGGTGGGGACTCTAAAGAGCTTCTCTGCTACATCTGTGTCTTTTCTGTACATCCCTCGTCCACCTTACGGTGATTAGGGGTTCGGGAACCAGAAGCATCGTCTTCTTCTTACAGCATCGTCCGGAACGCTTTTACGCCTCTTGTGCCTCTTGCTTCAGTCTGGAGACGACTGATTGCGCGAAAGACGCTACCGCCATCCAATTTCCTGCGGTTTCGAGCATGAGCCTGACGATGTTTTCAGGCTCGATTTCTTCTTGGAGAACTTGTTGGAGTCTCTCTCTCTCTTAGTGGAATCGTGGGCAGCGAAAGAACACATGCTCCGCGTCTTTACCTGTGATTGGGCAGGCCGGGCAGAGTGCGCTAAGGGTGTTATCATAGCGCTGGCTATGGCTTCTGAAGTAGCGATGCCCGGATAGGAGTTGTGTGAGATGGTAGTCCACTTCTCCATGTCCCCTCTCTACCCATTCTGTGATGTTCGGGATTAGCCGGTGTGTCCATCGGCCCTTTAAGGCCCGGTCCCACCGGTCTTGCCACCTGTTCAGCGTCTCTCTTCTTTCTTCATCCTTGACGTCCTCGGGGCGGCGCTGGTATATGCGCGCTCGCTCATCCACTAGTAGCGCCAGCGGTGGTACGCCGGCTATCACGTACGTCGCGTAATAGGAGACGTGTGGACGCCCGCTGATCACGCGCAGGCAGGCTCGTCGATGTACCGACTCTGCCTGGCGTATAAAGGCCTGCGTCTCTGTCGCACAGCTCCAGATGACCATGAAAACACAGCAGCCAAGCTTTAATTTAAGACCAAAAAGATAGGCATTCACCGAATATTATGAAAATTAACGACTCGAATTTTTTCATTTTACGGATAAATGCCGGAATTTTTTTTTATCATCATGAAAGCAGAGCAGTCAAGCTTTAATTTAAGAACAAAAATTTAAGACGATGTTCAGCCTACCGTTCCGGTGTCTGGCCATAAGAATGACAATAATGGACCAGGACCTGGTATTTCTTATTACCAATGTTCTCAACGAAAATTTCAAAACGCAGTAACTTTGTCGTCACCAAAACTTTCAAAACTACAAAACAATTCTACTTTTTCCGTGATTGCGCACTACAGAATCTGGCCCTCTTCGTCTAGGCGTCAACTTCAACCGTCTAATCAATTTCGTAAAAAAAAAAATTTTTTTCTGCAAATTTGTATCCAACACAAAACATTTTTTCATTACTTCTGCATTTTATAATTTTAAAATACTTTCCTTGTTGCTTATAAATGTGCATAAGTTGAAATTTAATTACAGATTTAAAAAACAAAAAATTTTTGATGTGTAACGTCTTATGTCTCGTTGGACTAGTGAATCCGTGAAAAACGAGCGAGCGAGCGCGATAATCGTGGGTTTTTAGTCTCAGTAGCGTCTGTTTGCTTCTCGCGCTGCGATTGGTCGACGCTAAGCAGTGTCGAGTTACTGCTAGTTCGCTTCTGCTGCGGCACAAACGCGGGCTATGTAGTACTTCGCGCTCATGTCTATGAAACGGCTATGTACAAGAGCGTCGTGTGTCTGTATAGCTCTCTGCTCACTTGACTCTCTCCCGCTATCGATGCACGAGCGTGTTGCTCGGTCGAACGACACAATACATTACGACGCACACTTTGTAAATCTTACAGCTTCGCGCACATGTTTATATTTAATTTCAGTGTATGATTGTATGCGTACGATAATATATTGATGTGTTCATGTAATATGTCTAGTATACATGCGCACACATACACACAGCCAAGTCTCGTACGTGTATTAAAACCCATAAAATGCACCCGTAAGTTTCATTACCTTGATTCATATGTAAACAGTTTACGACCTATGTCTTATTTTAAATAATAAGAGAACAATATCAAAAGTACTTTTATTTACACAAAGTAATCTGATCTGTAAGCGAATTCATCACAGTTCGCATTTGTATTAGTCTCATTTGAATCGCTGAAGAGTAGAGCCCGATTTTTACATAAGTTTGAGTTATTTCGATTAAATATCGAAGCTAGTGATTGCAGTGTGGAAAATAATTATTAAATGAAAAAAAGAATTAATAAGAAATCAGCTGTACAAGAGTAGCTGTAAGATGTGTAACGTCTTTATGAACATTGGAAATTTAATTGAATATAATCAAACAATTCAAATATTCTATCTAAAAAAATTCGAAACAGTCAAAGTAAAAGTAATTCTATCTAAAATAAAAATTCGAGTAATTGAATCAAACTAAATTCGAGTAATTCGATTTAAAAAATTCAAGTAAATCAATTTACAATAGAAAAAAAATCAGCTGTATAGAACAGCTATAGATGTGTAACGTCTTTATGAACATTAAAATAGAACTGAACATTAAACAATTCAATTAATTCAATCTAAAATTCGAGTAATTAAATCAAAACAAAATTCGAGTAATTCGATTTTAAAAATTCAATAAATCAATTTACAATAGAATAAAAATTCAAGTAAATTAATTTACAATAGAAAAAAAGAAGCGCTGCAAGATGTGTAACTAAAGTCACATTTAAAGGTACAAAATTAAAAAAATAAATAAAAAATAAACCAATGAAACGAAAAGTATTTGACGTTGCACCTCTGGTGTCTAAGCATATTATACAAAAATCACCTGAAGTGCAACGTCAAATACTTTTTCGTTTCATTTGGTTTATTTTATTTATTTATTTTTTTTTACAAATTTTGTATAGATTTTTAAATTTATTAGTATTAAGTTTTAGGTTAATATTTATTTTTATACAATTAAAAAGGATGAGGAAGCACTTTGCCAATGAATTGGCAGCGATTTTTTACTTTACTATGAGTATATCTTGGCTTTAAAAACACTCTAAGGGCTGAAAATTGTAGGAAACCCTTCTGTTATTATATATAACAAGCCCTAAAAATTGCAGCAAAATCAATGAACCCTACATCTAGAAAGCGTATTTTATTCTGATGCGATAACTCTGTTTTTTTCGTGAAACTCAAACTTCAAGCTTTATGCGTTAACTGAATATATAATTTCTATGCGCTTATCTCACGACTTTTCTCTTTTCTCAAGTGACACTTAATTTCTATTACTGTTACAAAAAGTGAAAAAAGTTTTGTTCATCATTCATTACAGGATTAACTCTCCATATCAAATGTGCCAAATGAAGTTAAACTCAAAACTTCATAATAGTATTTCAAAATCTTGTTTTTCTTCTTTGTCGTTTACTAGAAAGAGAATCTTTGAGATCACAGCGTACGAACGCAGTTATTGTTTTAAAATAAAGTTTTGATTTTGATATCATTAACTCGATGTAAAAACTTTTTTTAAGTACTTTGTTTCGTTTTACAGAATGGCAGTGGCTTAAATGGAGATCACAATGGAAGAGTAAATGGGTAAGACTATAAAAAACTATAAACAAACTTATTTTTAATGAACAATATCGAATTCATAATCTTGACAATGAGAATTTATAAGATAAAGCTGTGTTTTGGAAATTTCATATTAGGAGGACACATTTGTGTTGAATCTTGTAAGTTGAAAAACATGAAAGTAAAATGTTGAAAAGTGATTTTTTTTTTTTTTTTGATGTAAGACTATGTTTTTTTAGGGGACTATGGCCGGTTGAAAAAAAAGATATTATCATAATTAATTTTCTCAGCTCGTTTATTGAGCAAAGCACTTCGCGCTCCCTCTGGCAAGTATGACAGAGAGAGCTGCGGCATGCGCTTCCTAATATACATCGCAATTGATTTTTTCGCATTCCGCGAATCATATATTTACATGCCATTAATTGCTCGATGTTGAGGGTGGAAAAAAGTATTTGAAAAAATTTTTCATTAATTTTTTTAGTCTTTTTTCTTCGATCTCACGTCATCTTCGTAAAAAGGGATTTTTCAATGGCGGACAATTAATCTCAGAATCTACTCGATCCTTACCGATCTTTACCAAATTTTATATACTTCTCCAAAAATGTGTGATACGTGGTAATATACCAGAGAAAATGAAAATTCAATTCTAGAAACAAAATAGTAAAATTTTGAATTTCTTCCATAATAACCTTCCTTTAATTTTCTTATAATTTTATACTTATTACAATTTTTCTTTTTTCTTTAATTTTCTGGTATATTGTCTTGTTGGATATGTTAATGAAGAAGTGTGTACAATTTAATACGAATTGGTTTTTGAATAATCAAAATCATTCAAAAAACTGGACGGCAATTCAAAAAAGTATTTCCGATGTCGAGGTGAAAATATCGTGCCTCAATGTACAATGCAGCCTACATCACTGTACCGCACAAGCTACACAAAATTTAGGCACGTTGCTATAGTTTATCGGTCCAATCAAGGTAATAATTCAAAGAAGAGAAATAAAAATCAAAGCAATAGCAGTGCCAAGAAGGAAAAAGACGGTACCACCTCAACCATGACAAGTGCATCGGCAGCAGCACATCGGATCATAGCAAGATAGGATGCATTGCAAGAGGACTACAGGACGTTACAGTTGGTTGAGCATCAGTACAGTCATTTAAGTTTATTTCAACTACGATCAAACACGGCCAATTGTAAGCAGATGACTAAAATTTCACCTGTAATTCTAATATCAGTGCAGCTTGTCGGGAAAAATATATACATTGAAGTAAACTCTGGAGCTGCTATTGCAGTTATGCATATCAACACGTATACGAGAATATGGGGTCCTGAATACAAATTTGATCAGGTTACTGAGTTGAAACTGGAAAGCTTTCAGGTTACAGAGTTAAACCGATCGTTCCTACGAAGACAATCTCACATAGGAGTGCGGTTAAGAAAATCTCTCTTAAAATGATGCAGTGAAAAAAATCTCTCTTTCAATACTGCGGGCAAAAAAAGCTCTTTAAAAATTTTTTCGGATAAAAAAATCTCTCCAGAAAAAATTGCGGGGAAAAAAATCTCCAAAAAAATTTTAGAATAAAAGATTGCACTTAAAATTGATTATTTCATTTTTGAGTATAAATTAAAGGTACGGATAATAAATAACACTTACATTTATCTGAATGTAAAAAGTCAATGTTGTATTGTTCGATTATCAAAAGATTATCCAACGATTATTAACGCACTAGTCCATATAACATGAATTCAAACAATGTTTCCTTTCATAAACAAAATATAAATTTTTATAACACTCTGTATAATACACATACAATAATATATACAATAGTATATACAATAATTCCTTTCTTACAAAATATAAATTTTTCATAACAATCATTATAACATAACATCTATTTTATAAACAAAATATTACTTTTTTATAAAAAACAATTTTTAATTCAACAACAAAGAAATCAACTGACTTCAAGCAATGATATCCGAGTAGAATTTTTGATATTCATCCACGGAAGGTATCCATTTTTTGTTAAAAATATAGTCATTAGATCTTGTTTTTTTTTCGGAGGCAGTTGTAGTTTTTTGTCATATGCGCATTTCAAGTCAAAATTTCCAATTATTTCGTCATAGTCTACTGAGGGTTTGAAAACATCGGCAACTTCCATATTCTCGAAATCGTACGAAACCTGAATGGGGTTTTGTGCAGACGAATCGAAAATAATTTCTCGGACTTGAGAAATGTTTACCGATCGCCACTTGAAATTCCCTGATATAATTTTGAAATCATAAATATCACTTTGTTCCAAGTGATTGACTTCATACGGGCTTTTATAACACGAAGCGGTCATTGCTTGACCCCATTCTTTTTGGGTATAAATCTCTTTGTGCTTGGTGTGCTTCTCTATGCAAGCGTGCATAGAATCACCAGCACTCTGAGTGTGCCCGACCTCCAAGAACCTATAAATAAATAAATTATTATAATTATGACATATTATTAATCTTCACTTTTTTTCAATTATATTAAGAAGATATTCATACAGAAAACTTACAGATGAAGAATCTTCACTTTGTACAACATTGCTGTCAAATAAAACATAGTGAAAACGAACTGATTTTTATTTTGGCCAGCACAGTTATCGCTTATTAACACAATTGTTTTAATTCCTGGATCTGCTGCGAGGGTAGCAGTCAAAACGGTTCATTAAAATTGATGCGATCTCATTGGAACCTCTTTGTCCAACTGTCTCGTTCCAAACATTGCATGATCCAGTGCACCGAACGTAATCATACAATGTCATATTGTAGATTGTGAGTCTCGACATGTAATAAAAGTTTGACACTTCAGCTTTTGGCGTTATAAGAACCTTTTGCAGGTCAAAGTGAAAAACTTTCACTGAAGGATTAGATGCAGCTTCTTTTTTGTCAGCTTTGGAGCGCTTTCTAGCTAATTTTTTATTTGCTTGATGAGACTCATAATCAGCCTGCATCGCTTCTTTGTCGGATTCATTGCAATTTTTATAACGAGCGCACAATTCACAACTGTAAAATTTGTATTCATTATATGTATATCTATTAAATTTTCCAATCAGATAACTTGTATTGCAAAGAACATAATATTTTAGTATAATGTAGCAATAGAGAAACATACCCACCTTTTTTTAGTGTGAAGAAGCTCAAGTTGAATTCGGTGTTGAAGATATGATCGTACAGATGTCGAGATATTTCAACATTTTCTATACCAGCTCTTCTAACTTCTGTCATAAGCATACGTGACATCATTGATACGTTCAGCTCCTCTGGGGAGAAATTGTTTTGATGTTGTGGCTCTCACGTAATGCGAATCTATGATTGGGAAGTTTTGTATGTGAGCTCTGATCAAATTCCTCACGACTTCTGGATACTTGAAAGGTCGGTTATGATGCTTTCCTCTTTGATCAGGTTCAACAACACCTGATCCATGCGATTCAACCTTCTTTCTTAGAGCAGTTTTAACATATTGAATGGTGATATCTGTAAATTAAAAATTACAAAAAATTATTATTCACATCAACATAGAAAAATGTACAAAAAACGTATACATACCGAGTGTCTCTAAGAATGTTTTTCTACAAACTTTTACCAATTGGCCTTTTCTTGTCGGTAATTTATACGTCAAATTTTTAGGTTCTTTAACATTTGCTACACTTTCGGAGTCAGAGTCTGAGTCAGAGTCTGAGTCAGTGTCTGCGAACGGAGTTTTATTCTTCTTCTTCTTCTCTACTACCCAGTTAATGATGCATTGCCATTTCAATGTGTGATCTGGAAGTTGCCAAAACATTTTTAAAGCTTTTTCGCGATATTTTTTCTTGAAATTGAATGGACAATTAAAAGGACTTTTTCTTGTACATCCTGTTCCGATCGATTTAGCTAGAAAAGTAACATCGTCTCTACCAACTCCAGCTTCTCCCAAACATCGAGCTTTTTTGGCTCTGGCATCAACTGTTGAACTAGGGTCATGTTTTCGTTTGCGTACGTTCGTTTTAGCTGTCTCGTCCGCACATTTTTTTCTCTTGCAAGTTCTTTTCAAAAATAAACTTTTTTCCCCGACAGAACTTTCAGAATCTGCTCCATTTTGAACATCTGTGCCATTTTCATTAAGCGCACTTTTCAAGTTTTCTAACGCTTGCAGAAATTCCGTGGATAACGCGGTAATGTCATCAGATTCAAACTGATTTTCAGCTGTTGTATGTGCTGCTATTTCAAGCTCAAGCGATGTCTTCATTTTTGATGATTGCGATTTTTTAACAATTTTCATGTTTACTAGACTCTTCTTACTTTTTTGCTTCCTCAATGAGGAAGCTTTGTGACGGACCGATTTTCGACTTTCATAACTAATAATCGTAGAGTACTTTTACATATATATTCTTAAACTAGATCGAATTGCTGACACATGTCTGTATGTGTGTGTGTGTGTGTGTGTGTGTGTGTGTGTGTGTGTGCGTGTGTTGGGATGTGCGCAGTGATATCTCGATGGCGGTAGTTCGTATCGTTACTGTAGATGTCTCATTTTATTCGTTTTGATGTAAGGAAGAAGCCAAAACATCATTTTTAGTTCTGCGTTAAGTATTTAAAAAGTTATGAGGGATTTTCGAAAAAAAAAATTTTTTTTTTCATGTTTTTTTTTAGTTTTGTCATATTTGTTCTAAAACAAATTGGTTTTTTCTAATAAAAGTAATATTTTTTTTAAGAAAGAGCTTTTAACATTTGATTTAAGATAAAAAGTGTAAAGATTCACCGTAAATTTGAAAAGTTACGTTTTGAAAATGAAATTTGGTTTTTATGATTTTTTCTTTTTTCTTAGTTTTGTGTTGTTTCGTGTTCAAAATGTATGATGTGTCAAAACATTGTTTATGGATGGAGTAAGGATGAAGCCAGAAAATTTGATTTAGCGATAAACGAACAAAAAAAATTTTTTTTTTTCGATTTTTAAAAATTTTTTTTTTGCGGGAAAATTTTTTTTTTTTTTTTTTCGTATCGTTTGGTTGAGAAATAATTTATGATTGAAACTGTTTTGTAAACAAATTAGAAAAGAAGATATTAATATTTCCAAATTATTTTTTTTTTGAGGGAACTACCTAATTGTTACGTCATCGTATAAAAATTCGATACAAATTATATATCAAAGAATAGAAGAACGTTGGCAATTGATTAAACGAACAGAAATAATTTATGATTGAAACTGTTTTGTGAACAAATTAGAAAAGATGATATTAATACTTCCAAATTATTTTCAAGTTAAAAAAAAAGTATGAGGAAGCTACTTGCCAATACATTGGCAGCGGTTTTTTTTTAATTCGTCTATCTATAATAATGAATTTTACTACATCAGATACAAGTTAAAATGAGAAACTATTTACAGTAAGAGCATGCGATGTGATAGATGATCGCAGTTCTTGGAATTACAGAAACCAAAACAAATTAAATTCAAACTTTAACGAAATGTCCATCTACGTAAAAAACTACATTATTACTATCAAGTAATTAACGTAAACTCTGTTCATACAACACGATATTATTATTTTTGATAGCAAGAATAACCAAATGTAATTTCTTCAAAGTTCTATCGTTTTTTTTAAATATCTAGCTATTGTCTAATAAGTACACACGCATTTTTACAGTAATAAACGAATTATTGTTACAAATGATTATAATACGATATACATTCGAAAAATTCTTACCTTTTTCTTTGCCATAGTTACAATCAGAACTGATTACACTTACACACACGTTAGGTCTTATCACTTTGGAAGAATGCACTAATCTGAGAGGCGCTCACGCGGTTTTCCTTCACAAGCGCGTATTCATGTTCTCCACTACGTAAGTTCACAACAGCGTACTTTGTCTATGCCCATATTTTGGAAACGTAGGTACCAATTTGTTGTGTTTGATACCTGTAGACTGTAACACGCATTTGCTAACTAAATCCGTACAAATCTCAATATTCGACATTTGAATTGTCTGAAAATTCGGAGTTCTGTATTGTACTTTCGTGTGATTTTATTTTATAATATATTATACGAACTGACAAAATAATATTCATTTGATTATTAGCAACAGTTACTTACTTCATGTAAGGAACTTAAATATAGGTCACAATATTGTAAAAGTAATTTTCAACTTTTCGAAAAAAAAAAATTTTATATTTTTGCCCAACTTTTCTTTGGGCTTGTTCGCAAAATATTTTTCCCCTCTAATTCAAGAAAAGAATTTTTCATGACCACTTCTTCTTCTGGATAGTTCTTCTTGATTGCATTTTCTAAAGAGAGATTTTATTCTCCGCATTTTTAAAAGAGAGATTTTTTTCTCCGCATTTTTAAAAAAAAGATTTTTTTCGATCGCAGCGTAGCACCTATATATCTACGGAGTTAAACGGTTCCATATGCACTTTAAAACAAAGAAGCAGATGAGCTGCAGCGTCTTGAAGACTGCAGGGTGTTAGTGCCTATTCCCTACTCCAAGTGGGCTACACCGGTTGTCGTCACAACAAAGTTCTGTGGAACACTCCGCTTGTGTACCGATTACAAAGCTACTGTAAATCGATTATCAAAGCCGGCACTGCCAACGTTTGTCGATTCATTTGTCAAATTATCAGGTGCCACGATTTTTTCTTGTATGATTGACGATATACTTATTACTAGCCATTCATTACAGGAGCACGCAGAAAAATTGACACTTGTTTTAGACATTCTATACAAGTTTGGCTTTAAAATAAACCAGCCTAAATTTGAATTTTTTGCGTAGCAAATGGAATTTTGTGGACACATAAACTAAACCCCTATCTGATCTAAATTGATGCAATTCGAAAAGTCCCAGTTCCACAAAAAAAAGGCAATACTGCAAGCGCTAATTGGGCTTATAAATTTCTACAATCGTTTCCTGCCTGATAGAGCAACTGTATTTGAGCCACTATACATTCTACTCAACAAAGACACCGAACGGACTTGGACCAAAAAGCACAAAGAAGCCTTAAAGGTAAGCAAGGACAGACCCACTAGCCAACCAATACTCGCACACTACAACGGCAAAGATCAACTCGTCCTATTAGGAGACGCCACACCATACGAGGCTGCCGCTGTGTTTGCTTATATCATGGACGACGGTACGGAGAAACCCATCTAGTGGGCTTCTTGGACATTATCACCTACCAAAAGAAACTATGCGCAAATTGACAAGGAAGCTTTATCCATTATTGTTGAAGTAAAAAATCTCATAATTACATTTAAGGGGGGAAAGGTACCTTAAACCTCAATTTTAAAAAAGTTCATTAAAAATTGAGAAAAATAGTTTTTTTGGACTCTACAGAAAAAACTCTGTTTTTTTTCACTCTTTTTCCAAAGTTTTTCACTCTGGAATATGAAAATTGAGGTCCCAGATCCCATAGAACCCTCCTCGATGAAGCAAGCCCACAGTCATGAGAGGTACACCTGTGCCGTAGCATCCAGTTAGAACCGATCATTCAATCATAGTCATTGGGGTGTCATTTTGTTCAGTAGATGTTTGGTTACAAACGCAAGCACTTCAGATATTTTAATTAACTATACACAATTTGACAGCCATACATACATTTTATTTATCAATATAATAAGATAAAATGACAGATTATGCTAGCATATGGTCTGAAAAAAGTGCAAATTCAGTCCAATACCTTTGAAAGTGCTTGCGTTTGTTGCCATTCTCATGTAGAACAATCCCTGAAAATTTCTGCTCATTTGCTCAAAGGGTTCACATGGAAAGTTACGGCTACAGAGCAATTTTGAGATGAAACGTAAATGCCCAAGAGTTGAAAAAAACAAAAATACACAAATATATGTCATAATGATACTCTCATGTCACTGAGGCTGCTTTAAACTTTTTGGACAATAAAAAACAGTAATTCAACTTGAATTTTCAACATATTGGACCCACAAGGACAATGTTCAATTATCCCAGACAGCCAAACAAAGCCAAATGCGACAATTTCATTACTACATTTTATAATTTGAACTAAAATGTTAGTATACGTTAATATGGGTTTTATATGGAAACTAGTAACTAAGTTGATTATGTATAAATCAACTTTTTAGACAAATATGCATAATCTCACATTAGAACTTGAACCCAGTCTTCTACCTATTAACTAAAATTCATAAAACATTAAGGGGACACACCTGTGTTAAACCCTATGATTGGAAAAATATGAAAATTATATGTCATTTATTATAATTTATTGTTTTTGATGTAAAAATATGTTTTTACAAGACTTTTTACATCAAAAAATATGACTCCAGTACCTAAAATTATTTATGTTAGTCCAGGATTCATCCACAAAGATTTATTATTTTTTAGATGTGTGCCGCATGATTCTGAATGCAATTCTTGACCAATTTGTATCTATGTGGTCTCAAAAGCTTTGTAAACACATTATCTTCCACCTAAGTGAACAGAATTTTGATAAGAGGCTTGGGAAATTTTTTGTACACTAAAATGTAAAGAAAATGCCAAAAATAACTATTTTATCAACGCTAATTGCTGTATTTAAAGACTGATAGATTGAACAAAAAATCTTATCAAAAATCTGCTTCACTTAGGTGGAAGAGAATGTTTTTACAAAGTTTTTGAGACCGCATAGATACAAATTGGTCAAGAATTGCATTCAGAATCATGCGGCACACATCTAAAAAATAATAAATCTTTGTGGATGAATCCTGGACTAACATAAATAATTTTAGGTACTGGAGTCATATTTTTTGATGTAAAAAGTCTTGTAAAAACATATTTTTACATCAAAAACAATAAATTATAATAATGACATATAATTTTCATATTTTTCCAAACATAGGGTTTAACACAGGTGTGTCCCCTTAATTAATGGATCTATAATTGGAAATAAAATCACTCAAAATGGATCAAGTATCACTAATCTTGCTTATCACATGCAACATACAATTATACATGACACAGTCATATACGAATACATAATGTACAGTGACATACATATACA
This sequence comes from Trichogramma dendrolimi, assembly GCA_034770305.1. Classification (NCBI taxonomy): domain Eukaryota; kingdom Metazoa; phylum Arthropoda; class Insecta; order Hymenoptera; family Trichogrammatidae; genus Trichogramma; species Trichogramma dendrolimi. The sequence continues at coordinate 286,739 of JAPMIB010000111.1, read as the reverse complement.
CTGATGTATATTGTGACAGTCGCGTTACGCTGTCACATGCCTCTCCTTCCTTCAGCACGCAGTCCCACTGTGATGGGACACAAACACAACGTGTAATTAACGCAGCAGCCGCAGCGACGCGCGTGTGTGTGGAAATGTGTGTGCGAGAAAGAGTCCGCGTGTCAACGCACGCGGAATCGCCTGTCTCCTTCTCCCTTACGGGGCAAGGGCCTACTAATTGGTCACGTGACCCATTAGAGCGTCCCGCGAGCGCGTGAAGCGCTAGCATAGCGGGGAGATACTCGGTGATCGCGAGAGAGTAAACATCGTGCGCGTTGCTCCAAATTCGACCGTGTCGCGAGATAAAAATACGTTTTAACGCTGCAAGTGCGTGACGCGAGATTCGCACGACTTGAGCGAGGGTATATTCGACGCGGGTTGAGCGAGAACGGATCGGTGAAATCGCGAGAAGTATCTCCGACGTTATTCGTACGGTGAATTAGAATCACGTTCTTGTTTCCGTTATTGCGACTTCGGGAACCTTGCAGGCCAGCAGCAGCCCACGCGAGCGAGAGGGCCAAGCCAGCTACGATTACAGCAAGCGGCCATCGACGGCATCCAACATTTGTGAGTACCTCTCGAGTACTTTGCCTCTCCTGCGTGTGCAATCGCGTCTCAGAGTGATTGAGCGAGTGTGTCCGCGATTGCGCTGCTGCGTCCGCATTCGAAGCCTTATTAATTAAATATTATATTTTGTAATTCAATTCCTTTATTATTATTTCGGCAACCCCTTCCCGTTAAATTACTTCCTAGGTTGAACCACGACGCCGCCGCGGTCGGTGCGAATTGTCGCACCGAGTACTGAGCCAGCCGGCGATCAGCGCGAGGACGCGCATCGCCTAGGATCCAGCATAATTACAGTAGCGGTCACGGGAACCGTTACATGGCGCCCAACTAAAGTGGCAATTAATTAGTAATTGTAACTCGTGAAAATAATTGTAATTACGTGGGCATACCGTTACTTGGTGCCCAACAATCGTAGCAATAGATTAGCGTACATAAAATTGTGTAAATTTGCTATACACGAGAATCACAAATTCGTCGGCCCAGTAAAATCAAAAAAAAAAAAAAAAAAAAAAAAAAAAAATTCATAGCAGCAGCGTTACGCGGGTATGTTGTATGAAAAAGTACCTAAAACAGATTAAAAAAAGGGGAGAGAATTTGTATAACCTCAAAAATAGTCAAGCGACACAAAGAACTGTAACTGCGTAGTTAGGAATTCGCGGAATTCAAAAGTCGGAGCGAGTCGCGCGACGTAAAAAACGGTATAGCGCGTAGCACGAGTGACACACAAACACCTATACAGCTGCAACACTATAGGACGTATAGTGTGCGAGCAGCTTATACTGCGTACGCGAAAAGAAGACACTCAGCGCGATTGTACATCAAGAACGAAGATAATACAGCATTACAATGGATCTCAACGACAGCACGAAGCGTAAATACAAGCTATATGAATTCATCGAAGAGCTCAACGCAGAATCACGAGTCGCATATCTCGAAGAATTGGAATTAAAATCCGACGGTGATCGCGATTACCAAGAGCAAATCTTGATTAATCGTTTAAAGGAAATTACACAGCAAATGATTTTGCTCCAAGCGACACCGCATGCAACGAAGATACACATCGAGCGAGACGCGACGAAAAATTATTAAATTTGACAACAAAATTGAATTTAGATACGAGCGAGCATGATGACACGTCAGCCAGCGAAGAGCACGAAAAAACGGCGAACCTGACGGTGCTCGATGAAGAAAATATCAGAATTTTAATCGCAAAAATGCAACGAGAACTGCAAGAGACAAAAGAACGAACTAATTTGGAGCTATGCCAGTTAACCAAAAGCAACGAACTACTGGCACAAAGAAATAAAGAGTTACTGTCACAACTAGCGAGCAGTACGCGATTAGACCCGATGTTGTGTGGAACGAAACCAAGGCACATCAACTTTCAAGATACTTTCAGACTGGATTATTATAATCGCGACAACGCATCAAGTTCGCCGATAGTTGACACGAAAAACGCAGAAAAGTCACATCAACACCCGTCAAACAAGTCATCGCCGTTGTCTGCAACCACCACTGCGTATGATCCGTCTAGGAGCGGGGGAGCATCCTCGGGTCCTCGATCAATGTTGAATACATCGACGCATCATAGCGATGTAGGCGCGATTGTTCGTAAATGGAAGGTCGAATTCAACGGCGAGAAAGGCAGCAGCGTGGAAGAATTTATCCAGCGCGTAGGCGAGTGCCGGCGACTGGCACGCTTGTCCGACGAGGACCTGCTCGACAGCATCACCGAATTATTAACGGGCCAGGCACGACTATGGTGCCGACAAGAACGTGCCCAGTGGACAACATGGGAAGACTTCTGCGTCGCGGCGCGTCGGTGCTACGGCATCGATCGCCGATACCAAAAAAGCTTGAATTGGAAGCGCAGCGCCGCACGCAAGGTAGAACGGAGCCCGTAAACCATTACGTGTATTGTCTGCTCACGATCATCGGCAAACTGGCGGAGCCGTGGACATTACAGCGAAAATTAGACTTGCTCCACAACAACATGCTACCGTCGCTGCAGAAGCAAGTGCCCCGATACAAAGCGCGTTCAATCGACGAGTTCATTGAACTCGCGCGCGACGCTGAAAATCTCCACAGTGCCGAAAAATTGTATCAGCTGCCAATTCCATCGAACTTGAGCATGATGCCCGAGACAGCCTGGGACGAACCCGAAGCTCGCGAGAAACCCAGCTCGGCGAAGCTCGCGTCGCTGTCGGAGCCAATCGACGACATCGCGAAGATCATCGAGCAGCTGCTCGATAAGAAGCTCCAAGGATTCGCCACGGCGATTACTACAGCGACGACTACTGCGGATAGCCGCACAAGCACCAAGAAAAGAACTACGTCGCCCAAGAGTAAAGCCAACGCCGACAGGGCGAAGAGCACGCGCGAGCCAGCGAGTGACAAGAATAAAAACCGTGAGGCCGGACCGCAAGCACAAGTCGCATGCTGGGGATGCAGCTGGCCCGGCTATATCCGACCGCGTTGTCCCGACTGTTCGGAAAACGCCAAAAAGGAAGAGTAGATAAGGTCGCTACTCTCCCTACTGCAGTCGACGAAAAATCGGCCTCTGACGATGCGAACACGCAAGAGACTCCTCGCCGTAACGAGCTCATTACGCATGCAAGCGACAATGAGATAAGTGCTCGATACGAATGTTGCGACGGATCGCTCGCCGCGCTCACGATATCCGAATTGCACTCTCGCTGGTTTGTGCCGATACGTGTTGGTGGTACTCAAGTTCGCGCTATGCTAGACGCAGGGGCGACGCATACGTCGATGAGTAGGTACGGCTTTGAAGTGCCGAACGATGTGCGGCGCGCGTTATACCTGCGTATAATGCGGTCGCGAAGACGTTCAGCGGAAAGCCCGAATCGATTCTCGGGCGAGCCGAAATGACAATTGAGATCGGTGGCGTGCGACACACAATGCTCGTGACTATTGTCGAGACATTGGAGTACGCGTGTCTACTCGGCGTAGATTTTTACCGTACATTCAACGCGATCGTCTACCCGCGTGAGGATATACTCACGGTCGACGGCTCGGACGAAAAGATCGCCTTGGAGCTAGCTTCGCCGAACGCCACATCTGTGTGTGCAACTGCGACAGGAGTAGCAAATCTTGACGAGCAACAAGCCATACAGCTGAATGAGTTGCTCGATCGCGCTATCCCTGTAGCAGACGGCCCTCTGGGATGCACGAACCTGACTAAGCATCGGATCATCGTAGACAGCGCAAAGCCGATTAGACAGAGGTACTATTCGGTATCTCCCAAGAAGACTCGTACGAGTACACTGCGTTCACTGTACCAGGCCTGGGCCTGTACGAGTGGCTTCGTATGCCCTTCGGAATTTCTGGGGGTCCAGCGACATTTCAGGAGCTCATGGACAGAGTTATAGGTCCAGACCTGGAACCGTTTGCGTTCTCGTACCTTGATGACATCATCATTGTGTCGAGCACGTTTACGGAGCACTTGGAGAAGCTGGAGCTTGTGTTGAAGCGCATCGCCGACGCTAACTTGACAATTAATCGAGAGAAGAGCTTCTTCTGCCAAGCCTCGGTCAAATTTTTAGGCGTAATCGTGGATCGCGAAGGGATACGTCCCGACCCTGATAAGACCGCGCCTATGACCAACTTCCCGGCGCCGAAGACTCTGAAGCAATTGCGTCGTTTTCTTGGAATGGCTTCCTGGTACAGGAAATCTTGGAGAATTTTGCGACGATCGCTGAGCCGCTCACACGACTCACCCGCAAGGGAGAAAAATTTACGTGGGCGGAGGATCAACAAAATTCGTTCGAGAAAATCCGAGACAGGCTGGCTACGGCTCCTGTGTTGAACCAGCCGTCGTTCGAACACGAATTTGTAATTCAAACAGACGCCAGCGATACGGGCCTTGGAGCAGTGCTCACCCAGACGATCGACAGCACCGAGCGCGTGTTATGTTTCGCGAGCCGCACGATGAATGCCGCCGAGCGAAATTATTCGGTCACTGAACGAGAATGTTTGGCCGTACTGTGGGCGGTTCGGAAATTCCGCCCGTATGTCGAAGGATACCACTTCAAGGTGATCTCGGATCACAGCAGCCTGAAGTGGCTTCACAATTTGAAGAACCCGACGGGCAGACTAGCCCGTTGGGCCCTAGAGCTTCAACAATACGACTACGAGATTCTTCATCGGAAAGGAAGTCAAAATGTCGTCGCTGACGCACTCTCTCGTCTCACGAGGAAGACGACGAAAGTTGCGAAACCGCTTCGCTTTCCATCGAAGACGAAAAGGATGCGTGGTATCGCAAGCTCTTCGCCGACGTGCAGCGCGAGCCGCAAAAATTTCCTTGGCATAAAATAGTTGGTAATCGATTGTACCACTACCGGCCTGATGCGTCAATCGAAGACTTAATCGAGGATCAGGATGCCTGGAAATTGCTCGTGCCGAAACTAAGCGCCGGGAAATTCTGCGCGAGAATCATGAAGAACCGACTGCAGGGCATTTTGGCAGACACAAAACCTACAAGCGCATCGCGTTGCGCTATCATTGGCCGTCGTTGCATCGCGACGTGACGCGATACGTAAAAGCCTGTCAAATATGCCAGCAATGCAAGGTGCAACAGCTTTTACCGGCAGGCTTGATGGGAAGACGCCCGTTTACGAAGCCATGGAGCGTCGTCGCTGGCGATGTCATGGGGCCGTTCCCTCGGACAGCCCGAGGCAACGAATATATCCTCGTTTTTGTGGATGAATTCACGCGATGGGTAGAAGTCATTCCGATTCGCAAGGCCAACGCCCAGACGATCCGGCGCGAGCTAAACGAGCGAATCTTTTTGAGATTCGGAGTGCCCGATATATTCCACTCAGATAACGGCACCGAATTCAAAAATAAAATTATCGATAAATTCCTGAAGGAAAGAGGCGTGAAGCATACAACTATCGCGCCGTACGCTGCCCACCAAAATCCTACTGAACGCGTGAACCGTACGTTCAAGACGAGAATAATCGCGTATATCGAGGAAAGACACAACACCTGGGACGTCCACCTGCCCGAGCTCACCTTCGCGTATAATACCGCTACGCAGGAGTCGACAAAAATGAGCCCGGCCTTTTTGAATATGGGTCGCCACCCTCGGCCGGGAAATACCGTACGTCAGCAAGAGGACGAGGCCGCTGCGGAAGACGATGAAGAAGCGCAAATAAACCACTGGCGTGATCGCATGAATCGAATGAAGAAATTCATGAGCTTGCCGCAAAGAACTCTCGGAATGCACAAGAACGGCAAGCCAAGTATTACGACGCAAGGCATCGCGACGTCGTCTACAAGGTGGGCGATCAAGTCTGGCGCAAAAATCGAATTTTATCTTCGAGCGCCGACGGAATCGCTTCAAAGATGGCCCCCCTTCACAGGACCTACGTCGTCTCCCAAGTCCTCGGCTCGAACGTATACGAAATAAGCGATGAACAGGGAAATGTCGTCTGTGCGTCACCGACAAGCGACTTGCGACCGATCGACTTCGAGGAGGACACTAGCGATGACGAACTCGTCTCTCCAGTCGTCGAAGAAAATTCTCTTCCGATCGAAGAAAATTCTCCTCCAATCGAGGAAAATTCTCCAGACATCGAAGAAAGTCCTCCTCCGATCGAGGAAAATAACCGAGCTGCAAGTTAAGAAAATCGCCCAAGAAACGCCAACAACGCATCGTCGTAAATCGAATCGCAGCCGTGAGGCGGCCAAAAGAAGCGAGGTCGCACAAGATCCGAACGGCAAGCCTACCACTCGAAAAATACAAAGTCCGGCCGCAATCGAGCACGATGCTGTATCGGCTGGCGCCGATCCGAACACCACAACTGGAAAAGACATGGTGCCGATCCCTCGAGTGACGCGCGCGAGAGTAGCGAAACTCGCTCAAAGCGTGTAACAACTCGCCGTCGCATGAAACATCGCTCGCGCAACACGTGAGCGCGCACACAAAGTCAACGAAGGGGCAACTGCCACTGCCGAGCGAGCGCAGTGGCCAAGTACAAAGGCCGAACGAAGCGACTGACCGCCAGGAGCGCATACGCCGCGCGAACCTCATCATGACTCTCAGACTCGCGCGTACGAGTCAGTAGCCTTGTAACTGCCATCAAGCGAGCCCGCTTCACCGACAGCGTAGCGAATTCGCAAAGAGAAAAAAAAATACAGACAAGACAAAGAAACAGAAAATGAAGATTGTTGCAGTTCAAGGATGTGTGCCCGGTGTAGAGGGCGAACAACAACACCCCGAGGGCGAAATGGACGTGCACCAGTAGTGGGCTTCGGCGGTGAACATCCGGGACAACCTCAGGAGTCTCCTGACCCGGCGGCATTGGCAGTCGACGACCGGGCCAGAGAGGCGGCCGAGGAACAACGCGCTGACGCCAAGATCCAGCTGACCTCGTGAATCCCGTGGAAGAGGAGAGGGAGGCGCTGATGAAGCCAACGTCCAGGCTCGTGGGAAACCGTCCGAGCCCGCATCGAAGCCGCGAGAGCAGCTCACCGAGAAGCGGCCGGCCTCCTGCAAGATCTTTCGCAGCCTTCGACCAATTCGTCGAACAACATGGCCGTGACAACGAAGATATTCCGATGTACGCGCGCCTGATCGCCACCAAGCGAGCCATGGACGCTGCGGGCCGCAGAGTGCTCAACCACGGCGAGAACAACGCCTCGCCGAGCAACAAGAGGAGATCGTGAGACAAGAAGTTGCAGCCTTTCAACGGGCAACTGAACAGCGAGCTCGTGAGCTGCAGGAGCGACTGCGATTGGCCGCGTTGGAACGCCGCCGAGTGCAAGCCCGCGGTGACGAGCCATTGACACCGGCGCCGCGACCACGAAACTGCTGGGTCTGCGGATTGCCAGGCGTACTTGCGGCAGGGAGTGCCCGAACCGGGCCAACCATCCATTAGGAAAACAACGACGCAACGACGCAACGACGCAGCAACAAAGTCGCGCGATATTAACGGTGTTTGTGCGTGCGCGAAAGTGTCACTCGATGTGCGAACAGAGGCGAATCACGCGACGACATACCGAGTCGACAAACATTTTTTTTTTAGAATTAGCGAACACGCGACAATCGAGATTGCCGGAGAATCCACGCGGACTGCCTGCGTAAATTGTAAGGCGAATCGCGCCACGCAGTAGAAAAAAAAAGTGTATAAATGTCGTGCGTCAGTTAAATAATAAAATAAAGAAAATTAATTATAACCGAATTGAATAGAAAAAAAACGTTAATCATAAATAAATCCTCCCCTTACTTGTCAACTATAGGTGCGTATGTAAAGAAGAAAAAAAAAAAAATATATATACAATGAATGAATGCGAAAACTAAGAAGACTAAAATTGCACACGTACTCCACCAAATTCTATTATTAATTCTAGCTTAATTTTTTTTTAGTACAATTAGAAGAAAATCCAAATAATTTTTTTTTTGATAAAGTAAACAAAATTTTTTTTATATAGAGTAAAATAAACATTAAAAATTAATGAATTTTTCTTTAGTGGAAAAAGGAGAGGGCGAACCTCGAGTTGGTAAGCTGATGTCAATTTACTTATGTACACTGTATTTCTTGAACTTGAACTGCTAAAAATGTCACATTTTCATAAAAAGCTATTGAAACTTCTTCATAGCTTCATTATGAAACACTATGTTGAGTTGCAAAGATATAATTGCACTCTACCTATATTCTTTACACTTTAAAAAAAAATGTAATTATTAGCTATTGGAAAGTGAAGAAGCAGTCAGCAGACTGTTATTGACATATGATCTAGGCTCGCGCACGAAACTGAGAGAGACAGAAGATATACCTAAAGCCACGTGCTGCGAGTGGTGGCGTTACTGTACACCTATAGCTATGTAAATAAACAAATTTCTGCTGGATGTACACTAACCAAAGAATAAAATGAGTATCAATAGATGGCGCTACCGACTTATGAATGTCTCGAGATTCATGAAAGAATGGCAACGATATCTTTGGTTCGTTTCATTCATTTTTGCTAAAATAATCATAAAAGTATCGGTACTAAATAAGCTGTACCTCACGGTAAAGTTAAAATTTAAAAATTAAATAAATAAAAATGGCACTGGAAAGCTGAGGAAAAATCCTAACGAAAAGGTAAAAAAAAATTTTTTTTTTGTTGAAATTTTAGGTACCTTTCCCCCCTTAAGGCAGACCTAACGTTCTCTTTATAACAGATCACAAGCCACTTTTGGACGTATTCAAGCCAGGAGCTCCAACCTTAGAAAACCGATGATAAATTCGGTGCAGTATCCGACAAAGCTTATGCAATGGGGAACGAATAACCTGTCTACGTTTTTAATGTTTTGTTAGCCCTTTTTAGGGCTAATAGTTTGTAGTCCTGAAAAAGACCGGTCTTCTTTACTTCTCCTCTCTGCTCTCTGCACGCCTCTTGGCTAAGTAGCGCCGCAGCCATTCGTAAACTTTACGCAACGTTCTCTGTGTCTTGATCTTCCCGTTTCTCCAACTCCTAGTAGATAGACGTCTGTTAAGTGGCCGAGAGGCGAGACGTTATCACGGAGATCTCGTGTTCCATCTGAAGGATCGGACTCAAGCACGTTGTCGTTTAAACGCAACTTTGGGGTGTGGATCGCTAGGCCACGGAAAGAATCGGGCAAAGTGTCCAACTCCCTACCACCTGGCCGAGGAGGCAGCGGTTAGCGTTTCCCGGATGTCTCGCAAGCCGGTGGCCGCTGTTCTGGTGTGACCAGCACAAGTCGCGTCAGCTCACCGACAGACGGTAACTCTTCCGGCGTCGTCGCAACTACTGATGGCTAAAGGAACGATGGCTTCTCAATACACCAAACCGACGGACTATCGCTCAACACGACTGGCCGTCGCCGATGCAGTATAATGATAGCCGGCCTCTTCAAAGTGCTGCCACTCGTAAGAACTCCTATGGATGCCACGCGGTCCCTCTCTCTGAGTCTAGCTTCGGATTTTTCCGAGCTAAAGACTTACGTAGCTTCCCTATATTGAAGTGGTATAGAGAAACTCGAGAGAATTGTCCAAGCGAGCTGGAGATCCAAGCTAAGCTGGTGAGTTCTCTCGAGCGAGAGCAAGTTGAAACTTTACCAAAAGAGTCTCCTACTTAAGCTCTGGCAGTGACACGTCGCTTGTGGAGAGCAACTTTTGCGGTCGAGGCCACCTAGCGGCCGAAGTGGGAGGTAGGAGAGAAGTGATGGGAAAATGAGAAGAAGATTGTTCAGTAGAGAAACAAAGTTAACTTTTTATCGAAGTCATCTGTCCCTATCCAGCTAACAACCTTGACAACTCGTTGAGTTTTAAAATCTCTGGTAGTCCTAGAGATTTGTGTAATCTCCAGTGATTCTAAAGCCTTGCCAGAATACAAGTCATTTTGGACGATACTTGAGGAAATATCCATTCAGCAAAACTGCTTGGTTAAAAAAAAACCATGTTTACACAACAGTTTAGAAAAGCCATGTTTTACGCACGGAGTGTTAAACATGTATATTGTGAATGAATTTTAGTCGCACAAAAATAAACTGACAAGCTATGGTCCAGTTTCCAATCTTTTCTCAATTTTGACCCACGTTTTCAAACTTTGAAAACCTATCAACGCCTATTTCTGTTACTTTTTGGACTTCCTGAGCCCGGCTTTTTTCACCTGAAACCTTGAATTGTCAGCTCAACCATAAGTTCAAGCAATACAAAATTTTTTTGTAAAAACAGCTTGGTCAACTGTACAAACACTTAGTTTAATTTAAAAAAAAATGCAATATTTAGCCACCAGAAAAGTTAAGATGCATTAATTTGACACTGATGTTGACCTAGATACATTGATTGTATAGTGTGTATATCTATATATACAAAACGTGCGCTGCGCCGTGCCGGATGTAACTTGTCAGAGAAAAAAAAACGAGCGAATTTTCGTTGCACAAGTATGAGCGTTTATTTGCAAAAATAAAAAATGGCTTTTCACCTCCGACATAGACCGCGATTGACTAAACGTGATGCTACTCTTAAATACAATGTAAAAGAAATTTACTTTGAATATGCTCTAAAAAAATGACTCTGAATTGACTTCTCAGACACGAAATGGAACAGCAAAGAAACAGTGATAAAGATAAAACCTTAATTTGTTCGCACTCACGATGTATTCGTCACTGAGGATTTCACTCGCGAAGAAAATGAAGTTTTATTGTCTCGACAGATATTGTATATGCATATGTACTCTGAATGTTACTTACTTTTGTCGTTTTCTTTATCCTTTGTCTCTTTATCAGCGTGCTCGGCCTAACCTGACGGATAACCTGACGGATTTTATCCTCATACATTTTTGGTTGATTGAATAAAAAAAACAAGAGGTTTTATGTATCACTGCTCAACAGAGCAAACAAAGAATAAGGAACTTTATTTATCACTCTGAACGTGTTGAACACAACACAACAAATAAGCACTGCGCACTCTGCACAAAAAGGGAGCTTAAAAAACAAAATTACTTATCTTATATATTAAGCAGTGAAGTCAACAATTCTTTCGAAAATCCTTGCTTTTCCCCAAAATTCTAGTAAAAATTTCTGACTTCGATTTCTAAAAAAAAAAGCAGATCACATCCAAATTTTTTGCTGATTCTAAGAAACTACACCGCACCTTCGTGCGGTTGTAAAAACGAAGGGTTCGTTTTTTATACAGTTTTTTATCATACAAAAATAATTAAATAATTAAATTTTTTGATTTTTTTTTTTTACAATTATTTTTAATTTTTATATAATGGCGACCTTTACTCAAGCCACACAGACTATTATTTTCATCTATACATTTTAAACTATGAAACGAAATTACACTTTGTGACGATTTATATTCAAGTCACAAAGAATATATTAACTATAATATTCATAATATAACTAATAAAATAAGAGTACAAAACATATTTCTCTACGTTCTTATTATATACATATATTATTATTCTTATACAATTGATTATTATTATTATTATTATTATTTTATTATTACTACTTTATCATACTCTGATGTTATCAACGGAGTTTGCACAGAGATACGATTACCTCATGTCTATTACATTTTACCGACATAACTTCATAGCACCTAGATACTGTTAGCCACGTGCGTTAGTTTCTATTGTGATATCCGTGTGTATTCAATGCAGAACATCGTTCCAACCTAGTTTGGTTATAATCGTAAGTACAATTAATTTATTATTCCATGCATTTCTTTGCGTATGTAGTTTATACCAATCACATTACTCAAATGCGTTTTTTATTTTACAGTTCTTCTTCACTTTCAAATTCACAATGGGATCTTTTGTATCTAAATCTTCGAAACCAGACCTTGTAAGTGTTTTTTTCTCTTTTGTACTTCAACACCTCGTGTTATTGCTGCATCTTTCATTCTTTGCAACTAATCGTGTTTTGTTTTTTTTTTCGCATTATGTTTTTTTACACATTTCATTACATACACATTACAGTGACGCTTATTGTGGCGCTTCGCTCCAATTAATATTATTATGTTTTCAAATTCTTTTATTACACGTATCAACATTTATATTTGTAGCCACAGCAAGATACGTTGAGGGAAATCATGTTTGCAGTGCACACACTGCAAAAAACAGGCCATTGCAATTGAGACATTGCAAGATACTGTGAGACAAGTGAAATCGGATCTCCATGATACGGCGAAGGTAATTGCAATACAGGTAATCCCCGCTATTCGCGGTTAATTCGTTCCCGAAAAACACTGCGAATACCGAAACAGAAAAAATTCAGCATAATTTTTTAATTTTTATTAAAGTAGTCAGTCACGCGTTTTTGTTTTGCGCGTCGGGTCATATAATTGTACAGTTCTTCGTACGGGCGTAAAGCAGCTTCACATTTGTTGGAGCCATTTTTCAAAAAATTATTTATAAATACTAAATATTTTACCAAACAACCGTGAAGTAAACCGCGAATAAGCGAATCCAATTCCCGCGAATAGCGAAACAATGGTGCAATTGAAGAACCGCGAATAAGCGAAACCGCGAATACTGAGTACCGCGAATAGCGGGGACTGCTTGTACCACAAAGTATATCATCGCCTTGTATCCAACCACCTTTGCCTGCAACAACAACTTCACCGTCGACCTGCTACATCCAGTCTACGGAGCAGATACAGCCAATGCAAGTACTGCTGTATACCCAACCGCAATTTGGCTCATCCACCCAATATGCACCTACGCCGGTTACTGCACCGATCAATTCGCCGGTTCCAGTGCTCATAGTACCTTCCACTTCTTACTCGTATGGTACGCACTCTGCTTCTCAGGTTTTATTCTTTCTTCAGAAGTTCAATTTGTTGTATGAGTTCCATAATTTAGACCATTTCGTTAATTATAATTATTGACCTTCATTACATTCTCTTTTAAATTATTTCGAGTTTCAAACCATACCATGTCAGCATAGAGTACATATAACATTTATTATTTCAGATACGGTACGAGTCCGTTATCGTGGGAGCGGGGGCCAAAGTCGCCGAAAATGGTACATCCAGCGAAACCAGCCGTATCGTCCAGGACGTGGACGTAACAATTATTACCATAATTAAATGTAATTAACTAATTAAACATACTCTTAACGTAACATAATAAGCCTCAACAGCAAATATAACTTATTTGATTGATATTTATAAAATTTCCTTATAGACAACATTTTTAGTATAATGACTTGATTTATCAATTTTCCTTTTACCCAATCTAGCGCTGTTATGCGTTTTGACATTATTGTGCTGTAAAACTACTTTAATTCCTGCACGTGATCTTACTCTAGACAAGGCAACGTATAATTGTCCGTGACCAAATACTGGGGCTGGTAACATAACTCCGACTTTTTCGAATGACTGTCCTTGTGATTTATTGATGGTCATTGCATAACCTAATCGCACGGGTAATTGCCGTCTGACCAGTTTGAACGGCATTTCTCCGTTTGCTGGAGTTAAATCAATACGTGGTATAATTACTGATGATCCTACTGCATTGCCGCTTACAACTTCAGCCAAAATGCTATATTTCATTAACGTCTTTATCTTCAAACGTGTGCTGCCATTACATAATCCATTGTTGATGTTTAAATTTCTCAATAGAATAACTATGGCGCCTACTTTCAGTGTTAAATTATGCGGTGGCAGTCCGTTTGGTGTTAACGTATTTAAAAATTCTACCGGCATTGAAGTGTTCATTTCCTTCGTCGTTATCATCGACAGCCACATCTATACTTAAATATTCAACTGCTTTCCCTTCAACTATAGACAATATTTCCTTATTTAATTCTATAACATCAGCATTCGTTGGGGCTAAAATCACTTTATGTCGCGAACGCATGTCCTTTACATCGATTTTCGTTCCATAAATTTGATCAACCAGACTTTCTTTCGTACATAACATGTCTTCAGGAACAAGGATTGATTCAGTTTCTTTTTCGTACTGGTTTTTAAATTACCATCTCCTATATTTAATAACCATTGTTGAAACTGTTCATCTTTATCTTTAAGTCTTTTATTTTCGAATAATGCAAATGATCTAAATTTATGCCACATGCTACTGTGCTTCACGCAATTCGCAATTATGTGGGCTTTAGTTCCATGTCGCACTATCGGTAACGTCTGCCTAAAGTCGCCGGCTACAACAATAACTTTTCCGCCAAATAATTTATCGTTATTACTAACGTCTTTTAATAAGCGATCGACTGCTTCAAATGCGTCTTTTGACGCCATACTAATTTCATCCCATATGATGATTTTAAATTGACGTAAATAATCTCCATAAATTGAATTTGGCGATACATTACAAACGCAATCTGACGTGATGTCCAGAGGTAATTTAAATGCTATATGAGACGTCTTGCCATTTTTTAATAAATTGGCTGCTATACCGGTCCAAGCAACTGGTAATACTTCCACATTTTGTTCTATCATATAATTAATGATATAATTCAGTAGAAAACTTTTACCGCTGCCTCCAGGTCCGTCAATAAAAATCAATTTTCCATCGCTCGATTCGCTTAGACTTTCAACAATGGTATTAAATATTACTTCTTGCCGTTGTGGTAGACGTACATCTTTAACGTTTGCAACTTGATGAGATAAGTATGTAACACTTTCTTCGTTGTTATAGTCGACACACTCTTGCTTTGTTATATCAGGTAAATTGAAATCTTTCAACTCGTAGCCGTGATTTTGCAGCGTTAATTGTATTTTGCCTAAAGCCCAATTCTCACCATCTTCGCTGGACATATGCGGAAAATAAAATGTACTTTTATATTTGTCATATAAATCTCGGCTATTTATTGGATTATGATGAATGCAAATGAACGCAAACAATTCACAAATGGCATGCGGGAATTTAATCTCTACTGACTCAGCTAAACACAAATCCCATTCATTGTCGAGTTTTATTAAATTTCTGGCTCTGACGACTTCCAAATACGTATTATACTTTATTCCATCGAATGTCTTCAAATCGTCGAACGATTTTGCTCCTCGGGTATGCAGTTATAACTACTCGCTTCGCTCGGCCGGTAACATCACGCAGGGATTAAAAGTCGCACTTTCGTACCTAGGAACGTAATATAATATTGTTGTTTGCCTCCAAAATTAATTGCAGTTTTTGTTGTTGTTGCTGCATCACCGAGTGAAAAACTACTCCGACGTTGTGTAATCTCTACCGTCGCAGAGCAGCGGCCAAATAAAGAGTGTCATTTCATTTTTTTCTCTCAACACACTGCGTCATCATTCAGTCAGCCGGTCTTCCCACTCCCCCATCTTCCTCAGGTTTTCAAAATTGGTCCTTCGAGCCGGATAACACAGCAGGACGATGCCACAAAGGTAAGCAAGTGGTGTGGATGACCGTGTGTGCATTGCGGCGTGTGAGCTGCTCGTGCGCGCGTGGTCTGCATGCGTGGCGATGCCCGTGTGTGTGTGGGCTCGCTCAGCCGCCATGTCGTGGCGCGGCGAGCCAGCCTGCCGCGCGACGCGCATCGCATGATCAACGACCGTCTCGCTTACACGGTGGTCGTCTCTCGCCTAGTCAGAAAACGTCGACTCTGATTCGGCTCGTGAGCTCGCATCATCATTCGATCGAGTGTGCCGTCAATCACCGGGTGCGTCGACTCGCTGGCGCCGAACCGAGTTTCGCTCAGCTCGAGAGCAGCCGTGTGAGTCTCGCGACGCTGGTGCGTAGTGCCTGCTCGCCACGAGCATCGATCGGGCCGCCTGCAGCCGCGGCAATCATGATAACTGTCCACGCGCTTGATCGAGAGTGAGAGAGTGCATGAGAGTGAATGGTACTCCGCTGTGATCCGGCGTCGAGTCTACCGCTAATAATTCGTCCTCTTTCTCTTTGTCTACGACAGAAATCGCCTAGTGACGACCCAGATCGAGCTGATCAACGTGATCACAGAGCTGTGCGCAACAATTCAGTCGACCGAGCACGATGACTGGACACCGGGGAGAGTCCAGGCCCGACGGGAGCTGCTACAAGGCTACTGGGAAGACTTCATGGGCAACCACCTGGGGCTGATGGAGCCAGACAATGACGACCCGAGCTACAACCGAGCCTCCAACTACGCCCTGGTCCAAGGACAGTACGTCGACGCAACAGGCGTCCTCTACGACGTTCAGAGTCGATTACAGCCTGAGCCTCGTCGACCTGAGCGTGTCATGGCGCACTCGGAAGCCCCAGCCTCCGCCCAATCGCACTCGCGATTGCCGCAGATCAACGTCCCCGACTTCTCTGGACGGCGCGAGGATTGGGAGTCGTTCCGAGATCTTTTCAATGCTCTCTCATCCACCAGAGCTCACACCTGAGCAACGTAGAGCACCTATATTACCTGAAGACTCTGGTCCGAGGCGACGCCCGTTCGGCCCTGGACTCGCTGCAGCTCACTGGCGATAACTATGACACCGCTTGGAAACTGCTGGAGAGCCGCTACGAAAATCGTCGACTCTTGGTACACGAGCACCTGCTCTCGCTGCGATCGCTGAAACCGCTCCGAAAGCCCTCAGTGAAGGCGTTTCAACAGCTCATCGACACTCTGAGTCGACATCGTGACCAGCTCCGAACGCTGAAGTGCCCAGTGGACACGTGGGACGCTTGGTTCATCTCCATCGCCGCTTCTTGCATGGACCCCATTACTCGTCAAGCTTGGGAGACTGACATGGAGCGAAACGATGCCGAAAATAGCGCTGACCATGCTGCTAGGAAAGGAGATCACCTGGCGTCGTTCGACGACCTCAGCACCTTCCTGAACAGTCGCTGCCGCATGGCTGTCGCATGCTCCTCAGGGACAGCAACGACAACGAGGCAGTCAGCCCCATCGAGCGACCACAGACCTGCACGTGCTTATGCAACTCGACAAGGCCACCAAGACTGCGTCCGGTGCGGAGGTAAACATTATGTCGGGCACTGCGACGCCTTCACCAGCATGAATTCGGCTGAGCGAAGAGAGCTCGTCATGCAACAGCGTCTATGCTTCAACTGCTTGCGGACAGGTCACGCAGTCCACGTGTGTCCATCGCGCTCGACGTGTCAGACGTGTGGAGCGACTCATCACACACTGCTTCATGAAGGATCACGCAAGCGAGCCACTTCAAGCCACGAGCCTGGGCCACCTGCTAAAACCCACCCGATGTCCCTCGCGACACTCGAGAACGCTGCCCCAGGTGCACTTCGAGGTCGAAGTTCGAGAGCTGAGACACTCTCGACCAGTTCCAAGGAAGAGCCCGCTGGCCGTGCTCGATCCATTCCTCGATGCTAAAGGGATCCTCAGGGTGGGCGGCAGGCTGCATCACTCCGCGCTGCCGTTTCATCTCAAGCACCCACCCATTCTAGATGGCTCAAGCCATCTAGCAATTCTCGTCATCGACTGGGCTCATGCGAGATCGATCCATGGAGGATTCAAGGCCACTTACGTCCAGGTTTTCCAGCGCACGTGGCTCATCAATGGGAGGAGGCGGATCCGACGTGAGCCATTGCGTGATATGCGCTGCCGCCCGAGCGCGAACAACGAGCCACATCATGGCTCCGCTGCCAGCGAGCCGTGTCACAGCTGCCCGGCCCATTCATTGTTCGCCAGGGCAGAGGCAGGGGAATTCCGACAAGTAAAGCCTGGGTGGCCGTCTTCGTCTGCCTGGTCACCAAAGCCATCCACCTCGAGCTAGTTGGCAATTTGAAGACGGACAGCCTGCAGGGCGCACTCAAGATTCGTCGGCCGCTGAGGTCGGCCAAGGGAAATGTGGAGCGACAACGCGACCAACTTCCACCGTGCGGATTTCGAGATACGAGCGGCCATGAAGAGCGAGCAGATCAGGTGGCCCCGGTTGGCTGACTACCTTGCCGAGGAAGGCATCGAGTGGAAGTTCATCCCTCCCAGCGCGCCGCACTTCGGCGGGCTATGGGAGGCGGCGGTGCGATCGTTCAAGTTCCACCTCAAACGTGCCGTGGGCACCCGGCACGTCACCTACGAGGAATTGAACACGCTGATCATCGGTGTCGAGGCAGTCCTCAACAGCCGCACGCTCAAGCCGGTGACCGGCGATCCCGATGACCTGTGTGTGCTGACACCGAACAGTGAGTCCACCGGCATGTCGCTGTTGACACTGCCTGAAAAGGGGCCGAGTGAAACCCCGCTCGACAAGCTGCAGAACTGGAAGCTGGTCGAAGGCCTGCGTGCAGACTTCTGGAGCAAATGGAGCCGGACCTACCTCAAAACACTGCAGCAGCGGCACAAGTGGCAGCGCCGGCGGGCATCAATCAACGTCGGTGACATAGTCTTCATCGTTGACCCGTCACTTCTGCTGCCCTGCGGGAGATGGCCATTGGGCCGCGTCACTCATACCTATCCAGGCGCCGACGGGCAGGTCCGAGTGGCTCAGGTGCAGACAGCCAGTGGAAGCTACAAGCGGCCTGTGGTGAAGCTAGTTTCGCTCCCTGTGAGGACCAGCTCGCCTGGTCCTGCGAGTCCGACCCCTGCCCAGGGTGGGCGGTAGCTGTAACTTGCGTCGTTCAAGGAACGAGGTGGGCGGTGGTGAGAAGAAAAGCCAGTGACGATTCAAAAAATGCCGCGTCATGCGCAGATGTGATGCGCGCCGCCGATGCGCAGTGGTCAAGGATGGCCGCGCGTCAGCGCCACTGCTCAGTTGCTCTCGAGCTGCCGACCGGAACGGACGTGTCCGGACGAGTCACAGTGAATTGTGTGAAGATTATTCTTTTGTTGTTCGTCTCCGAAATTAATTGCAGTTTTTGTTGTTGGTGCTGCGTCACCGAGTGAAAAACTACTCCGAAGTTGTGTAATCTCTACCGTCGCAGAGCAGCGGCCAAATAAAGAGTGTCATTTCATTTTTTTTCTCTCAACACACTGCGTCATCATTCAGTCAGCCGGTCTTCCCACTCCCCCATCTTCCTCGGGTTTTCAACATATACTAACTACATTTGCAATGGCAAATACGTCACAATCAAAATTATTTGTTTGGGTTGAACGTTTTCAAATATTATATATAAATCGTCCTTATTGGGAAATAATTTATTTATATACAATTTAACATCATCATGAATATACCTTTTATTTGCACTATCATATACGTGAAATATATTCGTTTACTGTAATAAATAGCTATGCAGTGACCTGCCACTGATGGACCACTAAATAATATTTGCACATATGATCTTTCTATATTGACAGGTGCAATACATTCTAATCTCTGCAATAAAATTGGTGATTGCATCTCATAACATGAATATAATCGTAATAATTGATTAAATTGATCAATATGCTCCGTAGCCAATTGACTCTCGTAACCAGACGACAACACAATCTGTATATCGGCCTCAGACAGCATGATAATGCGCATAATTAATCCTTACTATAATCTAAAAACTGATCTACACTATTAACATGTACCGTATTTCTTCGCAGCTACTATATTTCAACTTTGTTCACTATCACCACCTACGCAGTTGCGTCGTTTATTTCGTAGGTAAATGTTCGCATTCACCCTTGAACTATAATAAATTAATTCACACTCACCACAGCGCTCACTTTTTATTATCGTACTATCTACTATAAAAATTATAACAATGTATGTACCTTGATTTTTAATCTAATAATAATATGTTATTGCGTTGATATTAACCACCACGTGGATGTTTTTCCATATGATATAAATCGTCTGCTTTATCATAGATACGAATTACATGATCCTACTGAATAAACGATGTATCGATCGTATATTCAATCGGTCATATCGAAATTGAGACATTTATCGATATCGATCGGATTAAAGAAAAATGCATTATATGTCTGCATAGTTTTTCATAAACATTTACTGCCCCCTTATCACAATTAATACTGACTGAATACTGAATTAATACTGGACTTGCAAAATTATATGCAAGTTCATTACTTCATTTAGAAGATATCCGTATTTCAATTTAACATTGAGTCTTATAAGAATGTCAGCATACAAGTGAATATCTCAAAATTTACCGAAAAGATTCGAATAAAATTTTATGTGTATCATAATAAACTATCAAAGAACGTACAGTTCAATTTTCGTAGACATTGGATACCTTTTTAATGCTCAATTAATTAAAAATAATTAATTGACACTAATCTAGGGACATTTGACGTGGAATTTCGCTGGAGGGAGCAGATATCATAAACTAACATTTTTCAATTTCTCAGCGAAAAGCAAATATCTTATATTAACCGATCAAATATATGGACCAATAATTGATAGAAATTCACAATTAAAATAAATAATGGGTTATTTAATTTTATATCAATAATGTTTTATTCAATATAAACATTAGTGTTGCATATTTAATTTAGTGACACCAGCCGAGCAGTATAAATATTTAATTTTTCACAGTTGGTAGTTCTGCTCGGTGTTCACTCTCGATCGATACGTTTTACCATGTGAGCGCACTTGGATATTTATTATGACGTCTTTAATGTTCACTCTCGATCGGTAATTTTCACCACGTGAACGCATATGCGCACACGTCAACGCACATGCAACACTATGACTCGACTTTCTTATGCAGTTCGATCCATTCAAGATGCTTGATACAGTACAGGCAACAGCTATTCTTCTAACCTAAACCACTCGTTCGTTGAAACAATTGACCACGTGCATCTTCAGAAGCAATCAACTTATTAACCATGAGTTTGACGGATTCGCCAGTTCCGACGAAAAAAACTCAGCTAACCGAATCAGTGCAATCACCGATATTGTTAAAATCAACAGATTTCACTCATTTACACCGAAACATCAAGAAGTAAGTGGAGTGATTCCTACACTATTATTACGCTACGAGTCTGATTGCACCTCGATTGCACGTTGCGATAAAATTACACAACGTGATACAATTTTCATTTCCGTAATTTTTTTCATTTACAGATATCAAATTGAATGTCGGGTATTATTCAAGTCATCACTAATTGATTCAAGATGTCGGATGGTGTTGAAGGCAATCAGGTCATGTTTTTCATGACACTGCTTGATATCGCTGGTGCGAAACTTAAAGCCACGGTTTCGGTTTATGCAAGATCTCATCACGAGGCCATTAAAGTATGCTTTATATATTTAATCTCATTATATATTCATCATATCAATTCAAAATAAAACCTCTCTATCGTTTACTTTTCATTCCAGGTTGATAATGTTATATCAATTTCAAAAATGTTCTTTTCGCCGCCAAATACAAAGTATAACAACACGGGGTTTCCTATGGAAATTCATTTTGGACCCGAAACAACAGTCCTGGACGTGACATCAGACCATCCTAACTTTTCAAGAGCCCCGATCGAGTTCAACAGTATACCGGATGTAAAAAGAATGACAGCGAAAAATACATGCAGTAAGAAAATACACTTATTATTCATATTTTTATACTCATACGCTGTGTACATTTATTGTTTTTCCAGACGTTCGTGGTACCGTTTTATTTATTGATAGCGTGGATGAATGGAAGGGCGTCCGTTTCAAAAGCCTATTCATCGCTGATGAAAATGATGTCTCCGCAAGTATCATTATCATCATTATTTAAGATATCATTTTTGCTTTTAATACGTTCTACTTTTATTACTATTTTTTCTAGATTAAAGTAACTATGTGGGGCCAAAAAATTATTCACTTCAAGCCGAAAGATCGAATCGTCATTTACAATAGCATTACGACGACTTACAAACATGCGACCGCCATTAGTGTTAATGCATCAAGCGATATCCAGTACGTTTCTATACATTTATGAACTAATACTTTTCATTTTTAAAAATTATAAATATTATAACCATTACAATTTGATACATTTCTTTTTCTTTTTCAATATAGGCTGGAAAACCCATGACCGATCGCTTTCCGACTACTGATCCCTGTGAAAAGATGGAAACTTTTTTTCAATTTATATTTTTTAATATCTACTTTATTCTACCAATGAATCTGAACGAGCATTTTCATTCACAATGATCATATTTATTTCTACATATAATAAACTGTTAATTTTTACACTCAAACTTTTTACTGTTTTTGATTCATTAATATATGCATTCCTTATATAAATTGAATCTCCTTCCTTTAATGTAATGATAATTCATTCCACAAGCTTACCATCATCTGCAATAAATTTTTAAATACCACATTATTATTTACCATGAATATTTACCTGCATAAACATAAAATTATCATCAACCTCATCATCGTTTTCATTCTTTAACAAAATTTTTCTTCGCGCAGATTTCATCCACTTGTCGCATCATACATCTTTAAATATTAATTTTAATAATTTGCAACTGTACATATAAAATAAAAACATACCGTATTATTTTTATACATCTGCTTAATATCGTTAAACCACACGTCATTACGTTCAATTGGCATAAATGATCGATTACTTGTATTGTCCTCTTCATTTTCGGATCTAAATAACATGTCTGTTAATCCATACACTCCTATCATTGCGATTATATTCGCTATCTTATACAATAATTATTACTTAACAACGTACACACATATTTACATATAATTAATCATAAAGCGTCTGCACAGTTTCGTACGAAAATTTTAAAAATATGTTTCTCAATCCACCACTTTATACAGTGTATGCAAAAAACCTTATACAATTCTAGCTCCCCCGAAAATTCTATTATATATTTCATTCACCCGAGCGAGCGTTAGCGAGCGAGGACAGCGCTAGTCTAACTATTAATGAGATTCTATGATAATTCAGAGTGTTAACATAAGAGAACAAGTTATAAAGAGAATCAGCTCGAAGCGAGTTGTAGGCGCGTTGCCGGCTTGAACTAGAGTGAGGCAAGCGCGGTGCACGCATGAGAGAGAGACGACTCGTGCGCTATATAGTTCGCCACATCCACGCCGCGCTCTTTTGCCCAACGCACACTCGGCCTGCCACTAGGGTGACACCTAGTTGTCGCTAACAAAAACCCATAAAAATGATGTTATCAGGCAGTAATCATGTCACTGTGCAAAAATAAATGTGTTCATCTCCTTCTATTAGGCCAATATTGTAATATGTTCATCGATACATCAAAATACAACTTCTGATAAACTTTGATTATCGGCAGACAAACAGACTTCATTATTGAGCTTAATATGAGTCAAGAATCAAGGAAAATTAGAGAAAAACCATGTTTCTTATTTTCTAAATTTGGGAAGCTATAGAGTATATAGCTAAAGAGAGTATATAGAGTATAGAGTATATAGATAAAGCCTTAATTAGGAAAAATTCGAAAAATGCACGCTAAAATTAGGGTTTTATTTGTATTTGTAGCGCCTTTAAAATGCCCTTGAAAAAAAATCAAAAGACATAACCTGACTTGAAATTTTCCGCTCTTTTCGAATCTGCAATAAAAAATGGGGTCACCGGGAAAAAAACGATTTTTCTCAATATTTTGTTCACTGTAGCTTTGAGGTTATGTTCAAGGTCAAATTCAAGGTCACCAATCGATTCCCCGTCAAAAAATACATGGGTTCGTGAATTTTTTTCAAATTTATTCATCATTTTTATCGCTAAGAATCAAATTCTTAAATTTTTCCCATTTAAAATACATGTAAGCTTAAAGCCGCTTGGAGGCCACCTTAAAATCATTTTTTTGAACTCTATACACCGGCTTTCTCATTGCCTCATCAAATAGAAGACATCTAGGTGGGGGGAGATGCAATATATAAAAGTCAGGAAATAACGGACACCCTACTGAACGTACAATTCATGTTTCATATGGTCCATCTGTTATAAGGTTATTTTATATCACCAACTTTCATAAGATCAAATGGGTTTTTAAAGCGTTTTTTTTTTTAAATAAACTATAAGTAGATGTATGAAACTCTGTTATTTAATGCTTTTTAAAAATCAAATGTCCAAAAAAAGTTACCAACAAACATGAGGGAATATACATTCTAATGATTATTGTATATTTTAATGTAATAATTTGTCGTTTATTCTTTTTATTACCCATTAGGAATTTCTGTAGGGATATAGAAATTTTTGGAAATCAATGTTGTTCAGTGCCACTTATCATATATCAACTTCAAGTAGGAACTGACGTAGTTTCCCAAATAAGAGTTTGTCCAGGAAACTCATATATAAATGTATATGGAAACCAGGTGGCTTTCTTGATAGTTACACATATGGGTGACCTTGAAATTTTTTTCGATAGGGTCATTTTCAGGATTATTTGTTCAGTTATATACCTTTGTCGGCTGAAAGCCTGAAAGACATTGTCATTTCTCAGGGTCACTCATCTATTTTAGAAATGCCAGTTTCTGTCAGCTGTGACTGACTGAAAGTTTAAATTTATCACAGCTCTCAGCAAAACTAAACTAGTCTTGCTGAAGGCCAGCCAAAGCAATAACTCATAATATTATACGTAATCTTACTTTCTCTTGTTACATGGTATATAGCTATAGCTACTATAGCTCATCATTACATTCTATGTATTACACTATAGCGCCTTTTTTTATTGATCAAATCTTCATTTCATTTTATTCGCTTTTTATAACAGCTCTTTCGTTTCTCTCTCTTTCCTACGCGTTAATGTATTCATTGGCGATGAGCTGCTGTGATGAATTCTAGTTCAACTGTAACAATTTTTATTGTAGCTGTTACAATACCTATTAAGTGATCATCAGTAATTCAAGAAATTATTATACTTTATTTGTTTTTTCAGACATCCAGGAGAAATAACATTTTACAGTAATATAGACAGTATGCCGGATATTCGACCTCGACGAAAGTCTGTTCCATTAGTCTCAGAATTGGTAAGTTATCCAAACATAAAAAAAAAATTAAAACAAATTTGTATTATTTAGAGTTTTCAATAATTTATTGGGTATTATTCTCGTTATGTCTTTAAAAAGTAAAATAGAACACTCATATTCAGTTCCTACACATACATAACTGAATTTTTCCCTCATCAGTGGATAATCGGTGCCCTAGTACCTTCGTCTACGTCGAGTCAACCAATCACCACCCCGGTGGAGTGAGCACTTCGAACTTATTGAGTTCGTGCGCTCAAACAGGCAGCTTGAGAATCAGTGAACTTGCAGAAGCAATTCCTGTCGTATTTTGTTGTTATTTCTACTAATATCAACAGTTTGCTGGGTATTCATCATAATGTCTGCGCCAATTAATCTTCTTTCTATGATCAAAGTACTCTGATATGGATTTCCGTTCAAACAATGAAGCACTATCTTTGAATCGCATTAAAATTACATATGTCCTTACTTTCTCGACATTGCATAACATCTTTTGATCTAATTGACCAATAGCGCAGCTTACGCTCGTTACAGCTTACAGCAAGCATTTCATTTTCTAACGAAATATCTTGGTATTATACCGACTGTGTCGGGTAAGGTGTTCTTACCAGACGATGTCTTGGAAAAATCCCCGAAGGGCATACTGTACGCCTTGACGTACATGAATACTTTGAACTTGCTTCAATTTGTAGAATACTAGTATAGCTGATACAATAGTTTTGTCGATTTAAAATTCTATAGCTGTTCAACTATCAGTTATGCTTTTCATAGCCAGACCTAATAGAATATGTTTTCTCGGTTTTATTTTATCTTTATGTATGCTGAATATGGAATCTTGAGAAAATGAAAAAGAAATTCGAGTCTACTTCTCACTCTTTCGATACTTCATTCGAGCACCATCTAATACAGTTGTCCAAAAAGCCATTTAGGAATCTCACATTCTCCATTATCTAAATTATTACTATTGTAATGTCACCTACAGACTGTAGGAAGTAGTTGTCCACCACAGGGTTCGGCGATACTCCTTCCTTATCTTAGACTAAAACATCCTTCCGTCGAGAGAGAAAGAGAGATACGCGAAATAACCGAGCCCATTGCTAATGGTACATATCGGCGCTGTGTTTCTATAAGCGCCGAGTTTGAGAGAGAGAGAGAGAGAGAGAGAGCCGCGACGACGCTGCTAGCGTCGACAGGTCAAGCGCGCGCTGCTTTGTGAGCAGACGAAATTCTGTCAAGGGAAGGGACCATATTTTGACTGATGGGCTGGTGAGATCAAGACGAGGCTGACACTCTGTGTTGGAACGCACGTGAAGTGCCATCGTCCTACCTACTATCTAATCTTGCGTGTGTGGACATGTGCCAGTATCTGCGAGTGTGAGCGAGCTGCCGTCCTGGAGAGTGTCCGCTGCACCTGGCTATCCTCTCGTCTGCCCTCGCTTCGTTGCAGTCCGTATCTGGCCCAATTCTCAACTAACCTCAATCATCAAGTCAACCAATGTAAGTCACTCGATTCTCTCTCGTATGTTGCGCCATTTTGATAACTTTCCTACTGCTCGATCTCTCTCGACGTCGTCCCCGCATAGCTCGTCCTACGACCTACCGCTGTATCTGCCAAACTAGCCGAGGTGGCCCGAAGCCATGTAAAGATTGTACCGGGTGATGTATTCGCGAGCCGAATGGCAAAGATTAAACATCATTTGTAAACGTCTATGTCTTCTTGTATAAATTAATTATTTAGGCGCCACAGTCGTGACTGGTGCCCTTCAATAAAACCAAGCCTAATTCTTATTCTTATTAAATGAAGATTACATAGATTCATTTCGGCACACCTTTGTGTTTTTCCCCTTTACAGGTCTGCGTAGATGTGTATCCGAACGCTGTTCACGCATCCCGAGTATACCCTGTTACAAGACAGGCCACGAAATTTCAAACTCCCAAAACCTCCTAAAGCGCCTACACACAGGCAGCCCACTATACATACAGCGAGACGTGAGCTACTCGGGACTTCCCAGACGACTCGAAGCGTAGATCAGAGAAATCTAACACCTTTTTTTACGACCGCCATAAAAAAATCGACGGTTACTTATTTTTCGAAAAACTCCATCGAACGATCTAGAATTCGAATATTCGAGAACATAGAACACATGGAAAATTTTTATTTAACATAACCAATCTCTGGTCTGGAACC
Source organism: Trichogramma dendrolimi (assembly GCA_034770305.1). NCBI lineage: Eukaryota > Metazoa > Arthropoda > Insecta > Hymenoptera > Trichogrammatidae > Trichogramma > Trichogramma dendrolimi. The sequence goes on along the minus strand of JAPMIB010000111.1, from coordinate 259,652 downwards.
GGTCTCAAACTAAGACCAATACAGTTCGGCGTCTAAATCATCGCTTTTTCTTCACAAACGCCTCCTTTCGTCTCCCCCAATAAACAATAACTTAATAAACAACCAATGTAAAATAAACAGCCAATATTAGTGTGCAGTATAACAGGAGTTCCGAAACAGCAACGAACAGCTAAGTATAAAATTTACCCCATAATGTATAATTAAAAGAACAATTAATAACAATCATTTGCAACAATATACAAACATAATTACATCATCATAAAAATATAAGTACAATGTTCAAGAACTTTCGACGTCCGTTGAGAAATTGGAAAAGACATAGAGACAAAAATCTCGGCCCTACGCCGCCGTTAGACAATTAGACCAATCTCAACTCTTAAAAAGCAATAAAATCACAGCCACCGAAAGGCCACATAGACCGAGTTATCTCAAGACACAGCCTACTCGGCCTATTCAAACTCCAACAGCCCAGAAGTGTAGTCACTTTTAAATTGTGCTCCCTAAGTGTAAAGTACAGTCCTCTCTGTTCAATTCCAGATTCTACAACGGCAGTCCAGTTCGCAGTTGTACCATAACGTGCTCAACAATGTAAGTCAAGTCTCAACATGTTACAAATAAATTCTCTCTCCTTTCTAAAACTCAATTTTTATTCATTTACTATCAACCTGGAAATATGCAACGCAATATGAAATACTATTTTTCCTAATGTAATTGCTGCTCGTCGAGTAATGAACGGGAACCCGTTTTGCCCGACTTAAAGTGACCCTCCTCCATACACACACGTCGCTAACAAGTCACCGGTCCTCAGATGACCTCCCGCGTTTTGTCTCTTCGTGGACGTCGCACGAGAAAAGGCTAGAATCGTTATCCAAGGCCACGTGAACCTTCAGTTCGCAACCCTGTGTCCCTTCAGGATATTACACTATAGAAATATTCAGGTAAAGGTCTTTTTTGAATTTTTAATATTTGTGACCTATATTTTAGGGCGAATTTCTTAGCTTCTTCAGTGAATATTTGCTGAATTTTTTCATCGTTAATATTTTCGATATCTATAGCCGATGACATAACGTAAAATTGGCCTGATATGGTAATCCATTGGAATGTTCTTTTTTAATTCATTTTCAATAAATTTTTCCTGAGTATTGGTAGTAAAAAGATTACTACAATAAACTTGTTAAAGTTGATACAACTTTTTTAAAAACTCTATACAATATTGTTCTATACCTTTCATTGATAGAATTTTTAAATTATTAATAACTTCTTTATTTATATATTTTAAAATTTTATCACGTGAAATTTTATTAAAGTCACGCGTTTAAATCCAATCATTAGTATCTGGTGTTTTTTTTAAATTTTGATATTTAGCAAAATATTTTAAATTGCAAGCATTGTGGTAGCATAGTTTAGATTCTTTTTTAAGTTCTTTTTCTGTCATTTGTAAAGTATAAAGTCATTCAACTTTGTAGCATATTTTTTTACTTTATGAAAAAAACTATATTTATTTTTTATGGGACGACAAAAAATTTTTTAAAATCACGTCTTATACTGCAAGAAAAGCATTTTTCGGCAGTTTCTCCGCAGTTGAAACTTTGTATACTTTGTAATGGAATTTGGAAATTCGATTAAAAACCGCGGGCGCGAATAGATCCGAGAGAACGAAGCTCGCCGTGCAGAGAGCACGACGAGCAGACGACAGCAGCGAACACGCGAGAGCCGAAGGGCCAACGAAGGAGAGAACTGAGAGTCACTCTCGACCCGCGCGCCAGCGTGACTAGTCACCGCGATCGATCGATATCTACTTTGTAAATCGTGTGCAGTGCCGTGCGTGTAAACCAAATCGACCCGGTGTCCACGACACTGCAACCTACCAAACCGACGTTGTACCAACCGGAAAGCGACTCCCCGGGCCCGACGAAACGCTGTATTTACGACCCTGCAAGCGAGTTCAACCAGCCTTCGGTGATCGACAGCGAGTAAGCTATTATAAATTGTATTTGCGAGCGAGCGAGCGGCCCCCTTGTACTTTGTGATTCGAGTGAATTATAAATTCGACGGTGTAAAATTACGTAACATTCATTTCTAATAAATTAGAGTCTTTATCTTTTTTTTTATTGTTAAACGCGAGTCCTTCTTTTAGTCGACCTTCCTTTCCAGGCACCGAGAATCTCGACGAGTAGGTGACTCGCCGAGCAACGACACACGAACGACTCCACTGAAAGTAAGTAGCTCGTCGAGCGACTGGCCCGACGAGCAATCATTTTGTGACCCGGGATTAACATCTCCTTTGTTTCACGCCGGGTGAACTAGCCGGCCTTAGAGGCAAACTTATTCCCCGTTACATAATTGGCGCCCAACATAATAATCCACGTAGTAATAATTCAGTGGTTGAAGGCGTGTGTCGTCTCGGCGAAGACGGAAGAAAAACGTTCGTTCGAGGTGTAAAGCGAAAGCCCGCCGAAATTGTCAGTGCACGTGTACTCGGCCAGCCGTGAGGTAAACAAACGGAGCCGAGCGAGCTAGTTCGAACGCGCGACAGTTCGACAAGCGTGTGCATGCGTACGGCAGTGCGAGAGAGACAGCGTGAAAACATCGCAGGCGAGTCGACGTTGTGTGCCGAGCGGGTATAGAACGGTACACGCTGTTGTGGTGAGCCTAGCGCGTATTGCTGTTGCTACGAGTAGATTTATGAATAATTTGGCAAGATTCGAGCTGAGTTAACGAATTAAAAGTACGTGGATCGTACAAGGTGATTGACCTCGTGTTTGTCGAATCAAATCGCAGGCTCCAGTAGCAACAGCGTGTGAAGGTTGGAACTTCGAGTATTGAGATAGAATCGACGCATTGTAAATTGAAATATTCGTAGAACAGAATTGATTGGTTATCCTCTCGTAATTTTGCGCGTAGTTGACAGCACGAAACGTCGACGCGCGATACATTCGGGGTCGATAAAGTCAGTCTCTCTCGATACCGCTAAGATTTGCGAAGTGCTCACGATAGGCCGTGACTCGAATTTAAATTTACTGATGTACAGGGCTGAAACGCGTATGAGACCCGAAAAGCGTTTAACAGCGTAGAGCACGGAGCAGATATCGATAAATTCGGAGCGAAATTGTAGCGTCTCCTAGATTTAAGCGCGAGAAAGGACTCGCTGAGAAATTGAGCTGAAAGGGGACCAGTAGAGATATCTCTACTGGTAAGAACAAAACAGTTCGGTGTGTTTTTTTTTGTTAAAGAAAGAGTTGATTGAATTTCTTGATAAATCTCGGATAAAAATTTGTTGGAGCTCAATTTCTCAAGGTCTATTTTGGTGAATTTGAAAATACTAGTTTTTTTTGTTTCAATATACATAGCATAATTGGCATATTTGGTAAATTAAATAAGTAACTTATTCGAGAAAGTTTATATTTTTTTTATTTTTTTACTGCTCTGTTATTTTGATTTTGCTGGTTTTGATCTTCGACCTTTGGCGATTTGTTTTTTTTCTTCTCGATTGTAAATTTTCTTTTCACCGCGAGAAACTAGGAAGATAAAGAGTCGGCAAAGATGATAGAAGAGCCAAGAGATGGCATGTCGGCCAGACAGGAAGAAGAGAAGACATGGGAAGAGGTTGAAAAATGGATATGCTACATGGATAGCGAAGAGCTGGGAGAGGCGCTGTGTCAACTGAGATGAAGGCAGATGGGTCAGTACTACAAAGAAAAGCAAGATTGTTCCAATGGCTGAGTGGCGATTATTCAGCGAATGATTTCATCCAAACGAATTTGGGTGAGACGGATACAAGAGAACACCACGTGAGCTTACGAGCAGCCTTTATAAATGCGACATGCTGGGAAAAATCGGGCGATACGATGATCGATTGCAACATTAATAATGATCAACCACACCCACTGATAGGCCTCAACTCGTCCGAGCGAGTACGCCAAAACTTGGAGAGATCGGTAGGCCAAGCGGCGGCAAAGCAAAATCAGCAGCCGGAAGATAGAACCAGACTGGAAAAAGAAAAAGCCAGTCTGGATACAAAACGGTGTCCAGCGATGCAAAAAGTATACAAGAACAGCAATGCGCAGAGACGTCAATGATCGTCATGTCATCACAAATCGAAGAACTCAAAAGGCAAATGGATAATCTACGTTTACAACAAGCAACCACGGGAGTGGCTTCGAGTACAAGATTAGACCCAAGAGCCCCATCGTTTCACGTAAGAACGTCACCCAGCAATCCAGCCTACCCAAATCAAACAGCAGATCACAGAAGAGTAAATTTTCAAGATACAATAAACTATGGGCCAGTCGCCGCCGGCGACTGGCGTGAACCTGAAAGCAGACAAGGTTTACCAAGCCGAGATTTTGAAAGCTCGACGAACACAGGCCCTTTGAAAACAACATCGAGCAGATATACACAAGAGGGATCTTTTCGGTATAACAACGACATCGGCGAAACAGTAAGACGTTGGAAAATCCAGTTTGACGGATTTGGCCAAATGAGCGTTGAAAGTTTCATCGAAAGGATTGAAGAGTGTAAAATCCTGGCAGGTTTGAATGAAACAGATCTCCTACCAGCATTGTCAGAGACACTAACGGGTACAGCGGCGAAATGGTACCGCTGTAATCGGCACAAATTTCAAACTTGGAACGAATTCTGCACGATGGCGAGGAAAACGTTTGGCATGGATCAATTTACCTATCAACAACTACTTGAGCAGATTAAAAAGCGCACACAAGGCAGAGAAGAAAGAGTAATAGAATACATTATATGCATGCAAAGCACGCTGAGTAAACTGAGGCCAGAGCTCGATACAAAAACGCAGCTGGATTATTTGCATGGCGGGATGTTGCCAGAGCTTCAGAAAATGGTGCGTCGTAGATATCTGCGGTCGATCGATGACTTGGTGGACGACGCGGTTGAAGCTGAAGGAACGATTTTAAAGGCTGAGCAATATCGTGCCCCAGGATCAGATGAAACGATTTGGCCAGAGCTACGATACAAGGCAGGAAAAGAGGAGCCAAGGTACACGATATCGGCAGCAACAAATCAAAACGACGCGATGGCAACGCTTATGCAAACGCAAATCGAGGCCACGCAGGCACTAGCTACATCGATAAAAGAATTAAACAGCAAATTACCGGCGTTTGATGAAAAGCTCGGTGACAAAAGTCAGGCCGAGCTGCTGCAGCAGATGTCAAAATCCATAGTGAAGGAAGTCAACGGTCAACTAGAAAAGCTGCAAAAGCAAATTACGAGCCAGTCAGGAAAACCTGACGGACAAAGGTATAATAACAAGAAAAACGAAAAAAGAGAAGCACCTACGAAACAACAAGAACAAACGCAGCAGGGGGAAAATAAGGAAAAAAAAGCTAAAGATTTCCACTGCTACGGGTGCGGAGCCCCGAACGTAATTCGCAAAAATTGCCCGAAGTGCTCGGGAAATGGCGAAAGCAGGGAATAGGCGAGGTCGCTGTTACCCTGGATACGGAGCGGGCCTCAGCACAGCTAGGAGGAATTATACCCGACGAGCATGATACAACCCAAGACTCGTCGGGAAAGGTCACCGAGTCCGAGGAGATAGAAGGGCATTGGTGGTTGCAAGTGCAGATCGGTGATGATGAAATGCGCGGATTCTACGACACCGGTGGATCGCGCACGACGATGAGAGAGATCGCCGTGCAACTCGCACGGCGATATAATCGTAAAATTATGCCGGCAAGAGGCAGAAGAACAAGATGTGCCAATGGTTCAATATCAATAGTGACAGCGTACGTCGATTTGCCTTTCACCATTGGAGGAATAACTCGGGATGTAAGAGTAGATATAATGCCTGACTTATGGACAAATTGCCTACTGGGGTCAAATTTCATTAAGATATTCCAAGCTACGCACAACCCAGTAGCAAATGAATGTATAATTGGATTGAACGGGTCATCGGTACCAATTTTGTGCCGATAAAAGCAACGGATCCATCAAAATTGTCAGCGGTAGGGCTCGTTGAGATGACTCAACGAGAACGCGAAAAATTAGAAGCCTTGTGAAGGGAATACTAAGCCGAAAACGGGTCCACTCAAGCACACAAATTGGATTGAACACAATATTAATGTGAAAGAAGGCACGAAGCCGATAAAACAAAAATATTACCCAGTGTCGGAAAAACGGCAAGAAGAGTTACACCAGCAAGTAAAAGACTTGCTGGACGAAGATCATCGAACCCTCAAAAAGTGGGTGGTCAAGTCCTAGTAATGGTGAAGAAAAGTAACGGAAAGTACCGAATGTGCATCGACTTTAGAAAGATCAATGCGATATCAGAGCCAGACGCATATCCACTGCCGTACATGGACTCAATACTAAGAAAATTGGCTAAAGCAAAGTATATTTCAACGTTAGATTTGAGCAGCGCATACCACCAAATTAACTTAAACGAAAAGTCGAGACCAATGACGGCGTTCACAGTGCCAGGGCTTGGGCTGTTTCAGTATAAACGGATGCCGTTCGGATTATCCTATGCAGGTGCAACGTTTCAAAGGTTGATAGATATGATAGTTACACCCGAGTTGGAGCCGAACGCGTTCGCTTATTTAGACGATATCATAATAGCGACGGAGACGTTTGATGATCATCTAAGAGTGCTCAAAGAGATTTATCAAGGCTGAATGATGCAAATCTCACGGTGAACAAGGAGAAAAGCATTTTTGGCCGCTCCGAGGTGAAGTACCTTGGAGTACTGGTAAATCGCGACGGGATAAAACCCGACCCGTCGCGAGTCGAGCCAATTTTAAATTTTCCAGTACCGAAGTCGTTAAAACAGCTGAGAAGATTTTTAGGTATGTCTTCATGGTACAGGAAATTTTTAAAAGATTACGCAACCCTGGCCGAGCCGTTGACGAAATTGACGAGCTCCAAAGTCAAATACGTCTGGTCAGAGGAGCAACAAGACGCCTTCGAAAAAATCAAGACCCTCATGGCGGAGGCGCCGTTGTTGAATTGCCCGAACTTCAAAGAAAAGTTCATAGTTCAGACGGATGCAAGCGATACCGGCCTGGGAGCGGTATTGTTACAAATAATAGACGGCGAAGAAAGAGTACTTGAATTCGCAAGTAGAGTACTTTCATCGGCCGAACGGAATTATACAGTAACCGAGCGCGAGTGTCTCGGCGTGATCTGGGCCGTAAGGAAATTTCGGCAATACATCGAAGGGTATGATTTCACCGTGGTCACGGACCATGCGAGCCTTCGATGGCTGTGCAACCTAAGAAACCCAACGGGAAGATTAGCCCGTTGGGCACTAGAGTTGCAAGGACACTCGTACAAGGTAGAGCATCGAAAGGGGTCGTTGAATCATGTACCGGACGCTCTGTCGAGAATGTACGAAGAGGAGAAAGAAGAAACGGCGACTTTATCTTTCGTGGCAAGCTCAGAAGATACGTGGTACACAGATATGTGGCAGAAAATAGCCAAAGACCCGAAGGAGTACCCAAGCTGGAACATCAGAGGCGGACAGTTATATAAGTTCCGCCCAGACGCCAACGAGAAGAATTTAGCGGACGACGATGAAGGTAAATGGAAGCTCGTCGTGCCGCGTGAGCAAAGAGTCGTCGTGCTGCGCGAATGTCACGACGAGCCGACAGCGGGCCACCTAGGCCGAGAAAAAACATACGAGCGCATTGCAGAGAGCTATTTCTGGCCTCGGATGTACACAGACGTAGCAGACTACGTAAGAAAATGCCAGACTTGCCAACAAATTAAAGTAGAGCAAAGAGCTCAAAGGGGCCTGATGGGATACAGAGCGATACCAAGACCGTGGCATACCGTAGCAGCCGACATCGCAGGACCATTCCCCAAAAGTTACAACGGAATGGAATACATGTTAATTTTCGAAGATTTATTTTCGAAATGGGTCGAATGTATACCGATCCGACAAGCAAATGGAAGGACAATATTGAAGTTTTTTAAAGAAAGGGTAGTACTGCGGTACGGGCCACCAAGAACATTACAAACAGATAATGGCACGGAATTCAGAAATGAAGTAATTGACGATTACCTACGTACGTTGAACATTACGCACTACTTCAATCCGGCATATTACCCGCAGGTCAACATCGTCGAGCGCACGAATAGGACGTACAAAACGATGATAAAAGCGTATGTAGAAAAAGACCATCGTGAATGGGATGAAAAGTTACCGGAGCTTACGTTTGCTTACAATACGGCAAAGCAAAGCTCGACAGGAATGTCGCCTGCCGAGCTAATTTACGGTATACAACCCGAGCAGCCAGGGTCATTCAGAAGAGAACTCGAGATTGAAGCCCAAGACCAAGAGCAAAACGAAGCAATCACAGCGTGGAAAGCCAAGCTGCAAGAAATTCCGAAAAGGCACGAAAAAGCGGCGGAAAACTTGAAAAAAGCCAACGAAAACAGGCGAAATACTACAATGCCGGCCGACGCACGACGGAATTTGAAGTTGGAGAAAAAGTATGGAAAATTTGCAAGACATTATCGAACGCAGCCAAGGGAAAATGCGCCAAGCTTGCGTGGGATTTCACCGGCCCACTAACGATTACGAAAAAGCTCGGGGCAAACACTTTCGAAGTACAACACGATACGACCGGAAAGATATTCTCGCCAGTTCACGCCAGTCAATTAAAACCGCACAGCGCCGACGAAGAAAAACGAAGAGCGTAGAAAAGCGAAAGAGACGAATGAAACAAGCGACGAAGAATGCGAAATAGGTGTAGAAAAAAAAACAAGCGAAACAATAGTTATAAGTAATGAACCTCGAACGAACGTCGCGACCGAAAAACGTACAACGGAAAAACATAACAAAACGCGAGGTAGTAGCGAGAGACAGGCCGGCCGAGCAAAACGAGCGCGAGCTCGACCGGAAATCAAACAACAACGAAGTAGGCGATTTCGAGCCTAGGCAGACGCGTAGCCGTACAAAAGCCAAAATTCCATCAAATACATAAATCATTAAGTTCGTACACATACACATTCAAATTAACCTAACGCGAAAATAAAACAACCCTCATTACTACAATTGTCGCACAATCGCTCATAGTAAAACATACAAAGCCATTCAATCACCCTACACGAAAGTCACACGCACATCATTAACTCTGTTTCAGCATGGAAGCCGAACCAGTACAGCAGAAGTTGGAGGAGATGGTTGCGCAGCTGACAACGCAATGCGCGAGGCATCCGGAATGGACGGCGATACAACTTTGCAAGGACATGGCAAAGGGCATCCCGTCATTTGTAAAGTTTTTCATGGAAAAGAAAGAAGATGAAATATCGATCGAAGAGATCTACGGGCAGGGGACTATGCCAAAGTACCCCGGGCAGGAGAAATTCCCGCCAACATGCGGAAACCACAGCCAGACGGGTTACCCGTCTGGCAAGAAAATGAACCCGCCAAGACCAACATCGGCTGAGGGCCAGTGGGCCGAAATCGAAGCCGAGTTGCAAAAAATGTGGAAGAGAGACGACCAGCTAGATGAAATGCGCTGGAACTTTCGAGAAGTTCCACAAGTTCGAGGCGGAATGGGGCGACGAAGGCGCTAAGTACAGCGCACCGCATCGCCGCGACATAAAAGACTGGGAAGATGAGCGCAAGGCCATCCAGGAGTTTCGCGAAGAGCGTGCGAAGAAGAGACAGAGCCAGGACGAGACAGCCGCGCAAGCAAAAGCGGAGCTTAAAGCGAAGCGCGAAGCAATGGAGAAGCTGCGCAAAGACGCGACGAGCGCGAAGCCGAGCTGAGAAAACTCCAAGAGAGGCTCGAGAAACAGAAGAGATACTCGAGAGAGCACAGGCTGTAGAAGTGCTAGGGTCAATGCGCGCGTGCTTCCGTTGCCAATATCCGGGGGTGCGCAGCGCGTATAACTGCCCAAGAAGAGACACTCACCACAAGAAATAGACGACAAGCTAGAGAAAACCAGCGCGTCGCCTCACCAGAACATTTCTTTTTCAATAAATACTCATACTAGTTTCAATCACTGATTCACTAATTTAAGTTCAAATGCCCATGGCACCCTGGTTAATTTTTTTTTTTTTTCATACATAAAGTACTACCATACATAATCATAGTAATAAATTATTTCTCATACCTCGATCACAAAATACATAAAACACATCAGGCATAGTGGAAAAATGTACACGACTATTCGCACCCACGAGCGTCCGACTGAGAATCGCGGGGGCGATAACTCAGTCTGGGGGAGGGCTGTAATGGAATTTGGAAATTCGATTAAAAACCGCGGGCGCGAATAGATCCGAGAGAACGAAGCTCGCCGTGCAGAGAGCACGACGAGCAGACGACAGCAGCGAACACGCGAGAGCCGAAGGGCCAACGAAGGAGAGAACTGAGAGTCACTCTCGACCCGCGCGCCAGCGTGACTAGTCACCGCGATCGATCGATATCTACTTTGTAAATCGTGTGCAGTGCCGTGCGTGTAACCAAATCGACCCAGTGTCCACGACACTGCAACCTACCAAACCGACGTTGTACCAACCGGAAAGCGACTCCCCGGGCCCGACGAACTAACGCTGTATTTACGACCCTGCAAGCGAGTTCAACCAGCCTTCGGTGATCGACAGCGAGTAAGCTATTATAAATTGTATTTGCGAGCGAGCGAGCGGCCCCCCTTGTACTTTGTGAATCTAGTGAATTATAAATTCGACGGTGTAAATTACGTAACATTCATTTCTAATAAATTAGAGTCTTTATATTTCTTTTTATTGTTAAACGCGAGTCCTTCTTTAGTCGACCTCCCTTTCCAGGCACCGAGAATCTCGACGAGTAGGTGACTCGCCGAGCAACGACACACGAACGACTCCACTGAAAGTAAGTAGCTCGTCGAGCGACTGGCCCGACGAGCAATCATTTTGTGACCCGGGATTAACATCTCCTTTGTTTCACGCCAGGTGAACTAGCCGGCCTTAGAGGCAAACTTATTCCCCGTTACAACTTGAAATATCGCTGAAGTCCTGCGTTAAATTCTGCAAACTTTCAATATTATTTTTACTATTTCCCATTGTACTATACTCGACTGTACATCTAGAGACAAACAGTAAAAAAATATTTTAAACAAAAATCGCTAAGAAATGTAAAAAAGGCATATCGAAAGAACTTTACGAGATCTCTAAAATTTTTACGTGGGAAAAAGCGAACATCATAATAATGTATCAATCTTTTTAAGGAATGAACCGTTTAATTTTAATTATCATTTTTCCAAATTTATCCGATCGATCGTGGAATCCGTTAAATAAGAAAGTAAACGGAACAAATAAGAACGAAAGATGGAGCGATAATTTTACTTGCGATCGATTCAAAATTCGGGCACTGAGAAACCAGACTCACAGTTGAAATTTTTACAGGATATTTTTGAGGTGTTAAAGGACTCTTTAAGCGAATAGTCACTCGCAAAAAAGCTAATGGTATTTTTAAATTTATAAAAAGTTAGGATTTTTTCTGTGAAATTATCTGGCTTGAAAGGTTCTTTTATTTTTTATGATACAGTGGCTCTGGCCGGCAACTCATGAGTATCCTAGAGGACGTTAACAATGAATAAGACCTGAAAAGTGAGAGGAGCGTCAAATAACAAGATTGCAAAATTCGGATAAATATTAAATTTATTGAGATGCAACGAATTTTTGTGTGCACAGAATTAATTGATTAGCTTTCGTTGCAGTGGTTTTGGACGCGAGTCTGTTGCAACCAATGAAAAAGATATCGCGCATGCACGTGGTATTAGATTAATTAGGTAGCGAATGAGATGGTCGAATAATGGGGAAAGATTCGCGAGGCCGACACACACGCTAATCGCGAAACCTGCATATAATGATCATATCATACGTCCGGTCGCACTGGCACGGTACCATTCGACGCACGCTGGATTGGTGGCTCTAAATTGGAATTGAACTTGCCTCGTCGCGTTCGGAACGTATGTATTTACTTACAAGTAAGCCACTTCAGCTTGTGAGTCACGGTCCATCGAGTAGATTCGGCTGCTGGAATCAAACTAAACTCGAACTTATCTCTGCTACGTCTTATCGCGCGTATGTTATTTGTCCTTTCGCGCATCCTCTTGCGCTGTCGACAAGAAACAATGTTTTCTCGTCGCGTGATGCGCTGATTTCGCGCTCGTGGACCAACGCGCGAAATTACGATCGTTGCAGGGTAAAGCAGTCACTTTATTATATTATTATTCATTAATTGATCATTCATAATGCGCCAGGAGGCGACGCTGACACACAAGCTGGCAGGCAGAGGTGACTGATTTTTGAGCGACATGTTACCGGGAGATGACCGTGCCAGCGTGAACTCAAAAGCGATGATGAAGTCTCTTATGCTCATATCGCGAGCACCACTGCTGTATCGGGATCAAAAGAGGGAAATGAGACCGACGAGGACTTCTGCGAGGTCAGATTCGATGGTCTCCCTCCTGAAGTCGACCCCTCTTTTGCTAAGACAATCAAAAAGATCTTACAAGCGATAGGACTAGCACGCTTCGAGACGCACATCGCCCGTGTGCCGGAATAGACCAACAGGAACCCTCGTTCCTCGGATCGATCCTCGTCGTGACAAATTGTAGCACAACTATCGAGCCCTTTCATTTGTAACGAGGTGATTAGTGCGCTGCGCAATCTCACTACGTTGCAGATTTTCGGAGTCAAGGTTGAGGGACGTATTCGAGCGTGACCTGTGCTCCCGCGTGACGTCTACCATCTGCGCCGTCGAGCGCTTGACTTGGCGCGCTCATAACGCCTTCCTCGTCCCTTCATACGCGGTTTGCAAATTTTTATGAAGCCTGGCGTTAGCCAGCGACCAATCCGTATACGCTCGGTGAATGATCTGATGTCGCTGGGATCGCGGACTCTGGACAACCGAAATCGAGCGACATCGAGCGTGGAAGATCCCTCTGTGGTGCACGACACATCAGGGAGCCTTTAGACCCAAACTGATGGATCTGCGTCGATTGGCTCTCAGCCGTCGCTTCCATCGCTCTCAAGTACTCGCTTATGAGACTCTCTTCCCCATTGAGCAATTCTTTCTCGTAATCCTTCAAATTCACTTATCCTTTAAAACTCTAATTCAAATCTTTTTACTTTTGCCTCACATTTTCACTCTATTTTAAATTTTTCTACAGTTCCTCACGGTCTTTCTTCTTCATTTTCTTCATCTCTTTCTCGGCAAAACATTTTTACACCTGCTTTTGTATCTTTTGCCCCCCCCCCTTTCTTCAGTCAATCTTTTTAACACTCGTGCCGATCACAAGTCATGCCCTCTTGTTCGTGGAAATCTAAAAATAGGCTCCATAAATATCATTACAATTTCAATCTCCTCGAGCGGAGGATTCTCCCTGGTACGAACGACATCGCATCGGTGGTCAAGAACTTTTTAGAATCCTCAGACTACAGGTCACCTTTTCATATACCACTTTCTGTCTGTCATAAAAGAGGAAAGGAGGGCGGCAGCAGTGGACTCTATGTTCGAGAAGACTGGGCGGTCGAGAAACTGGTGGCAACGAAGTCCATATATAACGAACAATCAACATGTTGGTTAAGCAGCTGGAGCAGCTGTCCCTTTCTCTCTTCAGTACAGTGCCGACCCATCATGTAATATATCACGATGGGTCTATTCACGAAAATTGCCTCGATTTAGTCGTAGTACGTGACACGTTGCTCATCGAAAGTTTCTCTCGCTCTTCTTCTCCTTTTGCCGTGGCACATGACTTTATCGATTTTGAGTACAGGCTATCCAGGGACATCGCTCCAGCTGTAACCAAATTTACGCGTGACTTTAGGCGTATTACGACTAAGGCTTTCGCTCCCTTGGTCGAGAGAGAAATTTATATTGACTTCTCGCGTGACGGACTCTCGCTTTTTGTGGTTGACGAGACAGCGGTAGGCGGCCGCGTCGTTACAGGGGCGCTTTTGTTCTTGGCTGTGGCAACGCTGTCTTCTGCGTTAATAGCGACGGCCGACCTGGTCACTCCACTGTCTGCCCCCTGACCTACTTCTCGTCGAAAGCCTTGGGTTACATCGCAGATTAGAGACTTCATTCTTGAGCACTACCGTGCCTACCACCTGTAGTCACGTGCATAACTTTTTGGACACGGCAAAGAAGAGTGCGGGCCGTGGACGTGCAATCACGATGGCGTGCGCTGCGTAGTATGGGAGTTTCGTCTTCCCGACTGCCGTGCCATAGACCGCAGAGAGGTATCTGTTTTTGTGTCGTTCGACACCATCGACCACACCATCCTGATACGCAAGTTCATTTGTTCTTGAGCTACTTGGGCGCCAGAAGCGTGTGTGTGCGGCTAGAGGATGGCACGCATATGGAGCCAAGAGCAGTCACATCTGGTGTCCTGCCAGGTAGCGTTCTTGCCCTCCTGCTGTTTTCCGTTTTTATCACCGACCTCCTGACCTGTCTACTCACCTCTCAGCACATAATCTACGCGGATGATACTCAGATTATCTCGCATGGATTGCCTGCTAATTTTGGTGAGCTCCTGCGAAGTGTCACTAGAGATGCAAATACGGTCGGTAAGTGGGCCACGACAAACAAATTCGCCGGCTGAGACCGGCGTTGCTCGCAGGACTGAATATGGGTGGCGAAATTGTGCCTTTCTCGGAAGAGATCAAGACCCTGGGTGTCTTCTCATCGGGAAAGTTTAATTGGGATCGACAGATTGCTTTTATGACCTCAGAAGTTCGCCACTCTTTCAACGCCTTGCGTTTATACAAGCACGCCCTCTCTTGCAAAATGCGTCTGATGCTAGTAGGCGCCTTGGTGGCACCTTACTTGGACTACCCAGCACCACTGTTGACTGACCTGACAAAGGAGCAGTATCTGGCTCTTCAGCGCCTGCAGAACGCTTGTATCCGTTTCATATATGGCACGATACCCAGGACGGCTCATGTCACTCCCTATCAACTGGCTCTGGGCTGGCTCTCGGCTGGGGGACGCAAAGAGGTCATCAGCTACTCTCTAGCATCTCGCATCATCAGAGATGCTTCGCCAGGCTATCTCAGAAGAGGCTTTTGAGTCATCGGAATACCCACTGAGACTGAGAAAATCAGGCAGTCCGGGCGACGCCGACCCCCAGTGCTCTACTACAAGGCGCCTCGCACCGCATCATTAGATCACTCATTTGCATTTTCATCTGCCCTAGCAATCAATAAACTCCCTTTCATCATAAACATCCTCTCCCCGCCTCCACGCTTCAAGTCCCTTCACACCTCCTTCCTTATGCAGCACGAGAAGGCGGGGTGGTTGCCGCGATGCAGTACGAAGGGCCTGGACCCTGTCCTGCCTGAACTGACTCAAGTGTTGAATTTGAATTTAAACTCGGCATAACCAAAATTGCACGATGGAGCATCGATGTATATTTGTTAAATGTACTGTACCCTCTGTAATTACAACTGTTTTGTTTTCATTATTATTATTTATACTTTTACTGTCTGTTTGAACTGCCTTTTGACCTCATGTGGTTATACCTCGAAGCCCCAATAAATCCCCTAATCAATCAATCAATCTCTTCTTACGCTGAGCCGAACAGTGGCTCGCAGAGATCATAGTCGTGCCCGTGTACTTCATGTTCGGCAGAAGCCGACTTAATTAATTTTTCTCTTATCATCACAGGCCATTGCCTAATTAAATCTAAACCATTTTTGTATTAACTTAGTCTTTAATATTTATCTATCTTAGTCTTTACTATGCTTCTATATCCCAAGGATCTACATGATCGAAATCCCGTTATAAGACATTTTTTGGTTATTGAATATAGTTTCCAAATATGTAACACAAATTTTCCTACGAATTTTGGTTTCAAATCTCATTCTCGGGCATATCACTTAGCTTCCTCTACGAGGAAGCGAAATTTGAAAAAATTCATGAAGGTACATTTCAACAAAACAAACAACCATGACTTTCGATTAGATTTTTCGAGTGCTCCAGGCCTTCAGATAAAATCATCGAGAATTTTGAAAGTCCAGATATGGTGATTCGGACCGATACTAAAATCGAAAATTTTTTCTGTTCTTTATCGGATTGAAAAACATAACCTCCAATTTTTTCAGATCAAAAAGATTGATAAAAAATTCTGAATACATTTCCAAAACATCAAGGGTTAAACTGGTTTTTTATCTTTTTATTAATGCTCTAGATTGAGCTAGGAGGCCTTAATCGAAAAAAATGAAGAGATCAACATTTTTAAAATTTTGACAAGCAATTAAAAACAAGTATTTTAAAAATTGTTCATTGGAAGCTCTGGCTTCTAGGACCTATTTTACTTAAAAACAGCGATTTTCAACTTTAAATGCTATCGCCTTCAATAAAAAAGTATGAATTTATTCAAGTTACTATATTTCGATCGAAAAAATGAGAAAAAAATTTTTTTCATAATTTTTAGGCTCCTTATCGCCCTAAAAAAGTATTTTTTTTAACAAAAGTGGCGTTAGGTAATCAGAAAAAATATAGTCACGAAAATTTGCAGATTTATTGCTTAACGTATTTTATATTTGATAATCCTCAAAATAATCTTTACAAAATAAATGAACTCAAATAAATGTACATCTTTACTAATTTCGTCTTTTATTTTCATTATTTAATGTTGGAATCATCAAATCCAAATTCATGCTGCAAACATCCAGGTTTTAAAGGTAATGTTCTTTTTATATATCTCATTTTAAAATTATGATATACAATTTATTATATACATTGTGACGCGCATAAGTATATTTGTGTATGTGTGTGACAACACCAGCGTACCGCAGTACGCAATATCACGGACGGTTTTGGAGCAGGGCGAGGAACTGTTCACGTGACTACTAAGCGTGAGCCGAGAGTCACATGTTATGTTCGAGAATGGGGAGATAGTTTCCGGTCGCGAGAGAAAATGCTTCACGTGCGATTAGCTCCGAGAAGTGAAATTGTTGGTCTGGATATCTTGTGTAGTTATTAAAACGTGGCAAGTGTGTGACACGTTATACGCACAACTTGGGCCGTATTAAATTGGAATAGTTAGAACCGCTGAAAGAGGCCACGAGTTCGAAAGTCAACCCAAGCGACACCGGGTGGCCAGCGTTGATCAGAATGTACGATAACTTGTAAATATCTCTCGAGCATTGAAATCTCTCTATGTGAGCGACCGTGCTTTTGGTGTGTAAGGAAAGTTGACCCCAACTGCACTGCTGCGTCCCTTGTCGATTAATCAAAATTTAATAAAAGTAGGTGAGGTATGCCGGTTCTGGGACACCCCACTCCTCCACCCTAGAGACACCAAGGGGGCCCTAAAAGCCGATAAGTAGGTTCCCTATTTTAATAGTAGTGGGAGTCGGTAATGTATACTGGCATAGCGTATAGGCATACTACTCTTAAGCTACCTAATACCTGTGCAATGTAACTATTTATATCTATCATATAATGCATACACAGATTGTATGTCCGCGATAAAGCGCACACTTTGAAAAATTAAATTAAAAATATTCAGAGGCACAATTTACTATACTTAATTCATATCAAATAAAAGGTCTTGGTGTGAACTTTTTAATACCACATCGCAAAAGGCCAAAAAAAGTCATGATTTTCAATGGTAATCGATGGAAATGACACGTGAACAAAAATTTTCGAATATAGATTAAAATAGTACTTTACGATACTAGTGCCATAAGTAACACTTTTTGGCACGGCGTAGTTTAGAGCCCGAGCGTAGCGAGGGTCCTAATAGCTGGGCCGAAAAGTGTCCCTATGGCACGAGTATCGTATAACATTTTATAGCACTGTGCTAAGTTCACTTTTATGCCCCCTTTTCCGAGTCATGAGTCGCACTTTCTGGTAGCGCGAAGTGAGGTTAGCGCACGAGCGTATGCGAGTGCGATGCGAACGTAGCGGTGCCATAATGTGCGACTTATGCCACCGAAAAGCGTGCCATAAATGTGAACTTATGCTACACAGTTGTGACGTCCTACACAGTTATCTACGTCTCTGTTGTTCAAAACAAGGCGCCAAGACATCAATCATCCGCAGTCATTATCAGCTATGCCTGCGCCGGTAGCATTACCTACTAAACTCACTTTACCCTAGACCCACCTTACCATAAACCTACTTTACCATAAATCTACCTTATCTTACTCATTTATATTTAATAACTATTTTTATATAATTAAATTATTGTAACTGGAATTATTGTGAACTGATGGAAATGCGCCGAACTATCAATGCTATCTATTAATGTTATTATTTTAAAATAATTTATATCAGAAACTAGAATATGAAACTTTACGCAGAAAAATGTCACCAACCGCTAATCCGTTAATCCCCAACCATGTACACCTAGCAGGGAATTCCCAACAACACTAACACCCACACCACAACTTTTTCCTATATAAAAAAATCGAATATTAACAATAAAATAACTAATTGAAAGATCGCCATGTGCATTCACATGGCGAACTTTTAATTATTTATTAAATATTAACAAAGCACTTGCAACACTCAATAGTGGTGCACTAATATAACTCTAGCTTACACAGACAGTACGAACCTTTTACCATAACTTTTCATAAACAATTAGGCATATTAATTGGTGCTGACTCGGCGTAACCTGAAAATGTGCCGAGTCATCACCAAGAAAAAACATAATTGTTACACTCTAGTTTCACTTTAAATATCACTTGAATCAAAACAAAACATTTAAAACTGTCACGTAAAAATGTATAAGGAATATTTCTATCGAGAAATATTTCTTATAACAACAATTATTGATTTATACTAACAAAACCTTTTTTTTTATATATTTAATCACCACTGTATTTTTCACTTCACCACATAAGATTGTTCACTAAAATACTTGTAATTTCACAGCGCATTTTTATATATTAGTTTAAGACAATAGTTTAAATTTTTGTAATAGTTGTTAAGTGTTTTTAATAAATCGACACTGCCACGAGCGTCTGACTAACAGTCCAAAGCGACCGTTGCTCGTCCCCACTTTTGCCCCTCGGCTGAAACCATATAAATATGGGACCTCCAGAGAGGCAAAAGTCAGTTCCATCTCATAGTCGAACGAAGCAGTATTAACTTTCAATAGGTCCTCAGCACCTGTCATAGTTCACTAGAGAGCACTAGATACGGACTCGTTTAGCTCGGCGCGGCGTAAAGTGTATTACCAGTAAGTTTTCTGATCACTTTAGTTTTCGCCAGCTATCCCAAAATATAATCATAAAGGTCCTTCAGTACCTTTATGATTAAACTACTTTCAAGTTATCACAAAGGTCTCCAGTACTTTTGTAATAACGACTAGAGTCACTCTGTTACATAGGTCCTCAGCACCTTTGTAACAAAGACTTATACATATTATAAAGGTCCTCAGCACCTTTATAATAACACTACACCTACTAGTTACACAGGTCCCCAGCACCTGTGCAATAGAATACTTATACTTATTGTAGAGGTCTACAGTACCGCTACAATAAAGTCTATTTTTCATGCTATTATAAAGGTCTTCAGCACTTTATAATAACATTACATCTACTAGTTACACAGGTCCCCAGCACCTGTGTAACACAATACTTATACTTATTGTAGAGGTCTATAGTACTGCTACAATAAAGTCACTTTTCATGTTATTATAAACATCTTTAATACCTGTATAATAACATTACACATACTAGTTACACAGGTCCCCAGCACCTGTGTAATACAATACTACAAAATATCCGGGTCATTCAGCACCTTCTCAAACATTCTACTTAGACTGAACCTTAAACAAGGGACTTTAAGCTATTGGAGTTGAACCCAGGCTTTAAAGGCGCGCATCTCCTATTTAATATTGGACCAAAGGTCACACAGTGCTATAAATTACATTTATAGAAAAGCTAATTTTTTCCACGGCGTTTGCACACTTAATATTGGTGAAAACTCTCATGAATTTTCGTAAAAAAATTATTTTTCGTTGACCGTAAAAAGAAAATAAGTCGCTACAGCGAGCAGCTCGCAGCGGCCTTAGCAACGGCGGAAAACAATGGAGCAGTTTCCAACAATGGCCTACTTGCTCGGCAAATCTTTGATACGAACTGATGAAAATGAAGATGTAAATGTTATTGATACACATACGTCAACTTGCATTTACCGTCGAATCATTAAAATTTATTACTACGGTCATAAAAAAAAATAAATCCACGAAGTGTTAATGAAGTAAAAAGGGATTAGCCCCGCCATGCAAGTAACGAACAGTATACGCTTTAAGCATACGCAATGGCTGCGGCCAATGTCATCGATTTATTTTTCTAAAATCCAGTTCCATGGACGACCGAAAGGTAGGAAAAAAAATGAAAAATTAGCCCAGGTTGATCGACCGAAGCTAGCACACGAACTAGCATATGTCATAGAGATATTTCGCGCGATGGAACAAATTCAACTAGTGCGAAAGCCGTTGATTACGATTTTTAAGTAGTCCTTTTCAGATAAACGTCCATGAACGACCGAAAGGTAGAAAAAAAATCAAAAATGTGCCCAGGTTTGTCGAGCGAAGCTAGCGCACACGATCTCGTGTATGTCATAGAGATATTTTGCGCGATGGAACAAATTCGACTAGTGCAAAAGTCGTCGATTTATTTTTCTGAAATCTGGTTCAGAGCTGAGGGACCCTTGGCCATCGAAAGAAAAATTTGAATTAAAACACTTGCACAACACGTGTACTCTTGAGTCGACCGGAGCTAGCGCACACGAACTCGTGTATGTTATGGATACATTTTGCGCGTTTGACTAGTTTCGACTATTGCGAAAGCCGCAGATTTATTTTTCGTGTCCTCCTCAAACTAGCTTAGCACGTCATCGAACAGCGAGTTGGAGCGTTTTTAGCTCGGACTTGTGGGTCGCGATAATAGAGCTTAGGCTACCGTTCGAGTATTTCAGATAATTGTTACAATGGATGCTATGGTTCATCGTTTGGAGCTGCTGAACGGAGGAGTTATTGGTTCTGTTACTCGATAGTGCTCGCATTGGTTTGGCAAAGCGAGCTTTACGGGAAAATTCGGATCTTCCACAAAAGGAGGAGCCTGAGAGCTTGCAATTGGGAGGTGATGGTTTTCGTGCCGAGATCGAGCCCATTAACTTCTTTCTTACCCACACTTCCATCATACGGTTACAAGTTTACCGCCTCTCAACCCGACATCATTAGCAGCATGCCTATCAAGTCGAACGTGACGCTATCGAAGAAATCACCCATTTTCTTACGTTAAAGTAAGAATTTTATGTTTATTGTTTTAAATAAACGATTCAAATAGTATTGTAAGCTCGTAAACATGAGTTTGGAATATCTGTGTGTAGAGTAACAAGCGTATAAACAAAAACACAATTCTTTTAATTATTATTTTTCCTTAGCATGTACTTCGACCTTCTGCTCTTAGTTTTGATTGGAGTAGAACCCCTGCAAATAAAAAACAACTAATAAATGAAATTTGTATAATAATACAAGCAAAAGTAACGCACGCTGTTTCATCTTCTTCTGTAGAGCTCTCGTCCAGATCTGCTAATGTATAGATACTCGGCTGCGTATTATGACCGATACACTTCTTTCTAAAATATGAAAAAAGAGTTTGATTATTTTTCCAATGTAATGTAAGCAAAAAGTCTGAATAAAAATGATAGAAGCTTAATAGACGAATACAGATAAGAATTAATTTTTAAAAATTACTCACAAAAAATCAGCGACAATTTGATTGATGATACCCATTAGCTCACTCTCACAAGTGAATTTCACAAACGTCCTTTGATATTCATATTGAAGCAGCTGTGGAACTTTCGGTTTAACCAAGCTGTCTTTTTTGAAATTTCGTCTCAGCTCGGTTACTCTCCTATATGTCACCATCTTGATTGATAACTTTAATCCAACTATCAAACGAACGATATCTCTAGCTTTTTCAAGTGACATTCTTGGTAAATTGGGGATGTCGCAAAATTTATATAAATCATGTCTGAAATCCAAAAATTTTAAATACAAACTTTAATAATTTTAAACATTAAACGTAATTTTAATACTTACAATTTACAGAAGTAGATTAGTAAAAACGTTGGTGAAAACTCAAATAAGTCAATTTCGAGAAATTTTTCGACCCCTCCAAGCTCAGAAATAAAATTAATAAGGTTAACAGGAACATGAGCTTGCCGCTTCAAGTTGATATTCCAAATTTTTTTCCTAATTTTATCACATCTTCAACAGATTGTAAGGGAGTACTTGGTTTTTTAAACAAATATTTTCGTAAAATGAAAAATTTATCTAATTTATCGCAAAAATAAGAGCCTTCCAGAGAAACTTGCTCGCTCATTATGTCGAATAATATTATACCTAAAAAGCAATCACCTCAGTATACACAATCAATAAAGCACAATAGAATGAAGTGAGGAATAAGAAAAAATTGAAGATGCAAACTTCAATGAGAAGTACTGGAAAAGCGTCCGCGAGAGCACGATAACTTCTAGTGGCATGACTATGTGTCATTTTTTAATGGCAGAATATTCCTTTATTTTCAAATCGGTCTCGAAATCAAACAATAGAATACCAAATACCAGAATACTAGAATACTCTTTTATTCTTCAATTATCGATCCGGAATTCGGCCGGTGCAAGGAAAAATGATTTCGACGACATCGAACGCGCCCCTGTGCGATGCATTGAGCGAAACTTGGCCACGATGACCACGGCGAGGTTTACGTTTACCACGATTGACGAAATTTAGTTGTTGAACGTGCATAGGGTTCGACTCCTGCAGACGGCAGCTTTGTCACTTTTTTGATAGATAATAAAAATTAAGAGGCAATGATTCATCGGAAAAATAACACTATATTCTGAAAGAATACAAACTAAAACTCCTCAATATGAATTTTCAAGAGAAAACATCAACTTTGCTCGAACGAAAAAGTCCAAAAGAATGATTCTACAGAAAATCCGACAAAAATTCCTGTAGGAGTCCAGGAATTTTACAGGATTTTTTGTGAGTAAATTTGCACTGCATAATCGTGCAGGATTTCCTGCAGATATAATGAAGACAGTTTCGAATTGAGTTTGCTCGTCCTCATATTTTCTGCAAGAAATCCTGTAAGATTATGCGGCGCAAATTTGCTCACAGAAAATCCTGTAGAACTCCCACACGAATTTCTGTCAGATTTCCTGCAGAATTTTTCTGTAGCACTTAATCGTAACATATTTATGATTTTCATACACTTGAAAATTCACGGACAAAATTGCACAGTGGCATAAATGCGTTAAACTATCAAACAAAATTAAAATTTCATTTTCTTTTTCATTAGCTGTTGAAAATTTCCTCCATTCATTCTCGTACAGAGGGTCATCCGTTTTTTCAATACTATTATTCGTGTTAGCACGATAAGCAGCTAGAACTCTTCTCTGATTTGGACCATCCACGACCGGTTTCGCTCGAATTGCTCGAGGAGAATTGACAACTTTATGCTCAGCTACTGTATCAAGTAATCTGAAAAAGAATAGCAAATTGAAAATGTAACCTAGCAATTAAAACAATGATCTTACCTGTAAAACGATTTCCTGCTCGGAACAGGCATAACGCGTGGATTTCTGGCTGTAAAATCTCGTTTTACTTGGACTAAATTTTTTTCACACTGGCACAAACTTTCATATATATAAGCGTATATTTTTGCTCTAATGTAATCCGCATTTTCCTTGCTACTGATTATTTATTGTAGGTTAATGAAAATATATGAATAAAAACATTAGACATACATTTCTCGATTTTTCAACAAGAAAGTTTTACACTGTACTTATTGAAACGTACATTTTTGCAGCAACATTCCCTTTAAAACAGAGAAAACATAAAATGAGCATATAATTCGATCGCAACCAAAGAAAGCGATACATAATGCGGCACATACCATGACCGGTACGAGTTCATTTGCGCAGGTCTCAGACGACACACGAGTACAAGTGTTTTATTTAAAATTTTACTTTCAATGGTATAAGGACACTCAGCTCTGAAACACATTTCAGAAAAATAAATCGACGACTTTCGTACTAGTCGATGCCGTTCCATCGCGCGAAATATCTCCATGACATACACGAGATCGTGTGCGTCTTTTTACGGTCAACGAAAAATAATTTTTTTACGAAAATTCATGAGAGTTTTCACCAATATTAAGTGTGCAAACGCCGTCGAAAAAAATTAGCTTTTCTATAAATGTAATTTTTAACCTATATTCGAAAATTTTTTTTCACATGTCATTTCCATCGGTTACCATTGGAAATCATGACTTTTTTGGCCTTTCACGATGTGGTATTGAAAAGTTCACTCAAAGACCTTTTATTTGATATAAATTAAGTATAGTAAATTGTGCCTCTGAATATTTTTAATTTAATTTTTCAAAGTGTGCGCTTTATCGCGGACATACAATATATGCACATATTACGTATACTCCGTATAGATGCATAAAACATATGCACACTACCTATATACGCAATACCTTTGCATACTACGTATATATCATGTACCATATGCACAGTACAACGTACTATACAGGGTGTCCCAAAAGTATGGAAACCTCTGAAAAGCGGACAAAATAAGCGGGAGACAAAAATCGATAACCCTATATCCGACGTATTTTTTTACGGGGAATCCAATGGTGACCTCAGATTTAATCTTGAACCTAACCTCAAAGCTACAGTAACTCAAAAATTGATTTTTCAAATGTAACCCCCATTTTTTATTGCAGATTTGAAAAGAGCGGAAAATTTCACGTCAAAATGTATGTTTTGTTTTTTTTTCGAGGTCATTTTAAGGGCGTTACAGACGCAAATAAAACCCCAATTTAACCTAAAATCAAGCTCAAGTAAGAGTTTTTTTCTAATTGTGCAGTCTTGAAAATGACCTTGAAACAAATAATAAAATACATATTTTCACGTAAAATTTTCCGCTCTTTTCAATGTTGACCTTGAATTTGACCTTGAACATAACCTATACGCTACGGTGAACCAAAAATCGATTATTCGCATGGTGACCCGCATTTTTTATAAGAGATTTGAAAAGAGCGGAAAATTTTACGTGAAAATATGTATTTTATTTTTTTTTTTCAAGGTCATTTTGGAGGCTGTACAATAAGAAAAAAAGCCCTTACTTGAGCTTGATTTTAGGTTAAATTGGGGTTTTATTTGCGTCTGTAACGCCCTTAAAATGACCTCGAAAAAAAAACAAAACATACATTTTGACGTGAAATTTTCCGCTCTTTTCAAATCTGCAATAAAAAATGGGGGTTACATTTGAAAAATCGATTTTTGAGTTACTGCAGCTTTGAGGTTATGTTCAAGGTCAAATCTGAGGTCACCATTGGATCCCCGTGAAAAAATACGTCGGGTTATCGATTTTTGTCCCCCGCTTATTTTGGCCGCTTTCCATAGGTTTCCATACTTTTGGGATACCCTGTAAACACTCACTTTCCGCTATTTATCAGTTTTTTCAATTTTTTCATAAGCAAATTTCGATGCGTTAAGCTAATGAAGCAGTTATCAAGCAATATTACTAGATGGTTCACGTAAGAACGAGCAAAAAGTATACGCGATTTTAAACGTATGATTTCGACGCTGTCAATTGAAATGGTAGACTTGAAGAAGGACCGCACAAAGCAGGGTGGCCGATTAAAGTATACGCAACAGCGGGACTCTGTCTGACCCAGGCAAAGAGCATCATAGCGCAAAAAGAGGGAGGGGCATAGTGACGTCACACACACACTTAGCGTAGGCGTGAATTAAGAAAGCGGCAACGACGACGACGACGATGCTAGGTCCGGTAGAAGGACCGAACAAAACAGATTAGCCGATTAGTATACGCAATAGCAACACATCGATATATACAGCCATTTTTATTTACGCCAATCAATTAATAACCAATTATATGAAGGATAGGAAATACACTCAGCAACAAAATTATCGCAACAAAAAAATTTCATCGAAATTTTGTCGATTTTCAAATGCTTCTATCTTGGGCTATATTTATCGTATCGACACGCTTTTTTTTTAATTTTTTGGAAATTTTGTCCTCTTTAAATCTAGATAGATTACGATACGATTTGAGTTAATGTCAAGTTACCAGCAGTATTTGAGCGCGACACTAAAAATTGCTGAAAAAAATTGACTGTTTGAACGTGTACCAGTACCACAGTAATTTTTTTATCGAAATCTAACATACTCCATCGCAAAGTACTCTTTTCAACGAGTAATTTAAAAAAAAGATCTCTGTATGATGATTTTTTTAATGCCCTGTAAGTCAATTTGAAGATAAATTTCCGTACTTCGCAAATACCGCCAACATTTGCTTTACCCAATACGTACCACGAGGAGGTTGTTGGTCGGATTTAATCTATCATTTGGCCCTGAAAAGGGCCAATTGTATGTAATTTTTTCCATAAAGGGACCCTATGGCTCGTCAATTCCACAGTATTTAGCGACTCCAAACCCTGTATGAAATTTTTTTAGTAACGCGTATTACCACCGCGACGGCGAATCACCTCTTCCAAACGATCATGCATATTTATGTATGCCCTAATCATATCTTGGGGTATCTGGTGCCAAATTTCTCCTTGAGTACAACTTCAAGCTCTTGAAGATTTGCAGGTGGATTATCAAGATTTCGTAAGCGCCTACCCATCATGTCCCAAACGTGTTCAATGGGGTTGAGGTCCGGGCTGTTCGCTGGATGACGCAATAACTCTACGTTATTCTCTTCCAAGCAAGCACGAGCTATCCTTGCGGTATGAGACCATGTGTTATCCTGCTGAAAAATAAAGTTACGCATTCGTTGACGCATTGGAAAAACGTGAGGATACAAAACTTCATTTATGTAACGCTCTGCTGTTAGACCGGGTTATGGGATGATTACCAGATCAGTACGATGATCTATCGACATTCCTCCCCATACCATTACGGACCCACCACCAAAGGCTCTGAAAAAGATCGACGTGATTTGCTTCGTAACGCTCACGTCTTCGACGCCAAATCCGAATTCTAGCATCATTACCGAACAGACAAAATCGAGACTCGTCAGTAAACAGCACATTCCTCCACTGTCTATCCTACCAGTCGCGATAATTATGAGCGTATAATAAGCGAGCTCGTCGGTGATGTGGACTCAACATGGGCACTCTAGCACGAATTCGAGATCTCAAACCTCTTTCATGGAGTCGTCTCCTTACAGTTTGAGCACTAATTGGTCTGTCCGGTAATGCTTGTACACGAATTTGATACGCGATTTGTCGTGGATTCCGCAAAGCCTCATTTACGATGTTGCGATCTTCCCTATTAGTAGTGACCCTAGGTCGACCTTGACCACGTCTTCGACGGTAAGCACCCGTTTCTTGGTACCGTCTAAAAACGCGAGATACTGACGACCGATGAACCCTCATCTGTCTAGCTACATCACTTTGACTCAATCCTGCCTCTATCAAGGCGACGATTTAAGCAGACTGAATTTCAGATATGCGAGGCATTTTTAAAAATTTTTAGGTTTATTTGATTTTATGCTTTCTTATGATGTCAATGCGTGTGTTGGTTCATACAATTAAATTGCAGTAGGATGTTGTCCGAAAAAATGGAAAAATAACCCATAACCTCTTGCCGATGCAAATTTGTTATTGCCGATATTGGCGGTATTTGCGAAATACGGAAATTTATCTTCAAATTGACCTACAGGGCATTAAAAAAATCATACAGAGGTCTTTTTTTTAAATTACTCGTTGAAAAGAGTACTTTGCGATGGTGTATGTTAAATTTTGATAAAAATATTACTGTGGTACTGGTACACGTTCAAACAGTCAATTTTTTTCAGCAATTTTTAGTGTCGCGCTCAAATACTGCTGGTAACTTGACATTAACTCAAATCGTATCGTAATCTATCTAGATTTAAAGAGGACAAAATTTCCAAAAAATTAAAAAAAAAGCGCGTCGATACGATAAATATAGCCCAAGATAAAAGCATTTGAAAATCGACAAAATTTCGATGGAATTTTTTGTTGCGATAATTTTGTTGACGAGTGTATAAATGATAAAAAATTTCAAATACATTTTATTCATGATTTATTTAAAAAATGAAAGTTTACATGTTTAACCGACAACACCGATTGAATCGGGCGAGATAGGACGTACTGATGAACGTGGTAGCCCACTAGCGTTCATCCATCCTCTTAAAGATAATACATTTGACACGGCACATTCGGCATCGATAACAAAACTATGATGCGCACATACAGGAAGTCTTTTTAAAGTTTTCAAAGCTGGACAACCCAATGATTCAAGATCAATTATTTTATGAGTAATATCATAAGCACGAAGCCAAGAAATTTTTTCAATACCTTTGACATATACAGTGCTTGCATTACGGAGTACTTTTTTCAAAATATCACCCAACTTATCGTGGGATACGACGCCATGAATCCATTTTAATCGATGATAATGTCTTTCTAACCATCGATTACTTTCATTATTTTTGGGTGAATATTTTTCGAAGCCATGAGGAGCTTTGAAGAGATACAATTTTGGAGTATTACAGTTGCATAATGGAATTATAGCCAACTCTTTTATGATAAATTGACTTTCGGCTCTGAAGCCTTGCATGTCTAGTAAATATACATTCATCTCAATGAATAATCTGATTCAATTACTTAAGTTTTCGCAATAATTTAAATCATTTATTCGCAGTAATTTCACACACTGTCATGAAAATTTTGCTTATGCACCCGTACATCAGTTATATTTTCTAGTTTCCACGTGGGAATTTGAAGTATACTTTAAGCCATTTCCAGATGTATCTCTCAAAACTACTATCTGTGCTTTCTTTTCGTAGTCTGATACTTTTGCAGCAGCTTTAGCTGTCTGCTGCTGTGAATATTTTTCTTGCTCCATCGAAATATTTCAGTAGACTGTTAAAAATTATTCAATAGGTATTTATCTTCGTGACAACCCTGTACCCACACGACATCTGAAGGCTATCGCTGATACTAATAACATTCTTTTTAGCACACACTGGTGGTATAGGTATAGTATGATGAGGACATGAAATTCTTCTTGTAGAACTAATCGAGCCCACATTCACAACGTTATAATGCAAGTTTTTCATATATTCGTCGACTACATCACTCGTAACGTAGATTCTTCGAGCGTTCAGAAGCCCATGGCTTAAAATATATCGAATGTCAGATTGTACCAAGGCACCGGCGTCATACTTTATGCCGTGAATTTCTCATGATTAACATGTTATTTTATAGTTTCAAACGAGTTTCTTCACATCGCCGCTCACAGCGTTGTACTTGGCAATCCTGTCATGTAGAATCAAGCAATAGGCAGCTGAGTTGGCCGGGAAGTTTGCGGAAGATTCAAATTCCAGACGAACATCGACCGGAGCGTTTTTCAATGTTTCGTTTTGTTTTGAACAATCGATGACTATGAGAGGGCAATTATCGAAAAATTCTAATTCCGAAAGCAATGGCTTCGGAGTTTTTCCATAGTAACCTCACTGAAAGCTGGCGTACATGTCGCATACTGGCTCTGAGCTGCGTTGATATTCAAATTATTGTACGGATAGTACTGAGAATTGAGAAATAGCTTCACGTTCGTCAAATTGCAATGGTCAAACAAGCTGGCATCGCGATTTTGAACTCCTTTCCGGTTAGTTTGAAATGCCAGTATGACAAAGCGAGGCTTCTCCAACTGATTCGACGTCTTGACTGTCCACACATGTCGCGTCGAGGTTGGTAGAGTAGGATACTCGTACAACTCCCAAGAACAAAAACTCATCGCTATTGGTTTGTCAATTTGACGCAGCAAACGAATTTTGTACTCGTTCGACAATTGAACATACGGCATGATCCACTCGAGCTTCGAAATTTTAAGTTTAACAGGTTCATATACTCTACGATCTTGAGCTCCCATTAGATTTTGTTTTATAGTGTTCAAATCCGTTCTTGCTCTTGTTAAAATTAGTTCATGCTTCATATTGACGATAATTTTCGGGTAATCTTCGGCGAATTCCAAGATCGCCGACAACGGGATGAAAATGTCAAAGTAACCATACGCATCTTCCACGAATTTGACATCCGCGCCATTGTTTTCAATTTTCCAGCCTGAATTTGCTAAAACGCTGTTTTGTTGACTTTTATTGAAAGAGGGCCCCTTCATTACAGTGTCAATCCGACATTCTTGCATCGATCTATTTCAACGGCATTCATCTCGTATCGAATGTCGTCAAACAAATGACATATACCACAATTGACGATATATGTCTGTGACCCAGTGTCATCCTCTTTTGTTATCCTACCACTTATATGTATCGAGGTGCGAGATGGTAATAAATTCAACTCTTGATACTGGATGGAAATGCGAATCTCATCGTTATTGTTAAAGTTGCTCATGGTGTACGGCTGATGTGCATGAACCTCATAATGAGATACTGACTCGTCGAACATTACGTCCGAACGAATTTCTAGAATGTCCACCATCCTTTTGACAGCAACAAAATATTAGACAGGTGATCCGCCAGATGGCCTTAGACCGAGATTTTTTAGGAATCGAAGGTTTTGGCGAGACAATGCTTGATGAGGATGGTGCCTGCGTTGTGCTATCAGTGAAGGTGGTGCTGGAGCTGCTGATGGTGGTGGTGGCGGTGTTACTGTCACTTCGAGATGCCGTTCTCGACTGTTGCTTCGATGCCATCGTGCACGGCTTTTATACAAGTTGCTGCTATTACCGTAAACGATACCCATTATATTGACCTGACGTGCACTCTAATCGTTATAGTTTCATCGCGAAAATTTACCAGTGCACCGTCCTGATCGACAATACGTAGCTGAATACTGTCTATGCGTTTGACACTCACGGGCAAGTATATTACATTCGACGGTACTTCAATAATTTTGAAGCCTGGTGGCACTGCGGGGAAAAATTCGTGTATCGTATGCACTCGCTGATTATTTATAAATGCCCCTGAAGTAATATTTCACTCTACTCTCAAGGCGTTGACTTTGAGTATTGCTACGGGTAGATCGGAGATGTGCTCCTTGTAAGCTTCTAGCACTCGACTTGTGAAGCCTAGTAGGCGACCGATTGAATCTTTCGGGCGAAAGTCAATGCTACGACTGCAAAATAGAGTAATGCGAAGAGTATTGTTGTTGGGCTTCAATGAGAACTCGATATTCTCTGATGATAGAGCAGTCTTTATACAGTTTTCGATATCTTCTATTTCGTAACTCCCAGGCTGTAACTGATGACTTTATTATTGTCGAGATACAATTGATTGCAGCCGGTTTCGATATTAGGAATCGAATTGAATGTCAGTAGTTCGATGAGTCCAAGACGTAGTTTTTATTCGCCTCGAGCTCGATGGGTGAAAAATAGTGCGATTCGAGGACGGAAGACTGACCTAAGAGAGTCAAAGTCAATGAACCGTGCATGGTGGTCGGCTACCGAATGAATGATCGCCATGCATGAAATACATGTGCTTATATAGTCCCGCTAAGGAATTTTAGACACAAGTGACCGCACCAATAGGTGTCGAATTTCTGATATCTTTCATGGTTATAAAGAACTTCGGAAACTTTGAGGTAGTTCACGAGATCTCGGGGTGGCTGTAAATCACAAAACTATCGAAATAAATCGCACTCTTGCCACATTTTCGATAAGCTACCCAGTGCGTGCCGGTTCCGATCGAATCATCCAGATTGACAATCGCACTCTCGCGGTAGTGAGCCCCACTACTCGGCAACTCGTCACTCATAAAAACTCCTCGAAAGTGTGGAATTTTTAAAAGCTCAGCGTATTTGATGAGATCGTAGTTGGTGAGAGCTCTATTTGGTAAAGTTATTTTGAAGTTTTTTTTTTTCTACCCTTTGTTCCAAAACATAGCCCAAGACCGGTTTTGTATGGTTTTAAATAGAGTCCTTTACCGAGAGCAATAGACTCCATTTTTCTGTTATGTTTTTTCGTTTCATGCAATTGCCGCTTGGCTGCTTTGGCATCATTCACCGCCTTAGTGATACCCGCCGCCACCTCCCAAAGCGCCGGCAGCACTGAGGCCGGCAAAAAGAGGTATAAGAAACGGCAAGGCACCCCCAATTTTACCGGATACCGGTAGAACGCGCGGAATTTTTACTTTTTTTCTCCCTCCTGCTTTTTTCACGGCTTCTCTAGCCCCGAAATAGCCGATTTGATTACTGATTCGGAAGTTTTGCCTCGTTTCATGTTCTTCTTAGCAGCCGTAACAACTTTGGCTAATTTCACACCCTGTCCTATTTTCGATTTTATCTTCATGCACCTGCTACTGCAAGGGCAGCAATTTTTTCACCAATCGAAGAATCCCGTGCTCTAACTCGCTCCAAAGCCTTTGCAGCCAAAGTATTGTCGGCACTACTACGTATAGCGTAATTTTTTTGCGAATAAGCAATATCGTGATCTTTGCAGGCACTGTCCAGAGGGTTAATACCCTTATCACCACGAGCTAAACGTTTCGCGAGTTTAGTGCCAGGGCCACAATAGCTATAATTCGGAAGATGCAACTCAATCGGTAAATTATCAGTCACCTTATCTATAATGCCTCAACCCCTGTATGTTATCATTACAAGAGCTCGAACGCGAATGATCAACAAAAGTATAAAAGCCCGGTATTTATAGAAGTTTGATTCATTGTTACACACGACTCCAGCAAGCATGGAGTTTTCAAAGCAGCCTTTGAAACTTCCAGTTGGTAATTTTGATATAGTCGAGGAGAAAAGAAAAGATCGACGCCACGGAGATCTCTTGCCGGACTCTATTAGAGCGGTATTTTGTGGACCTTCGAATTGCGGCAAGACAAACTGCTTGCTCGCTCTGATCACTCATCCGAACGGTCTTCGTTTTGAAAATGTATACGTGTACTCAAAGTCGTTGAACCAACCAAAGTATAAGTTTTTGAAAGATCTATTGGAGCCAATAGATGGTGTGCGATACTTACCGTTTAGCGAGCACGAAGCAGTGCTCTCACCGGATGAAGCCCTCCCTAACTCGCTAATGATTTTCGACGATGTGGCTTGCGAAAAACAGGATAACGTTCAAGCATATTTCTGCATGGGACGTCAAGAACGTGGACAGTTTTTATCTCTGTCAATCGTATGCCCACGTCCCCAAGCATCTGGTTCGAGACAATGTCAATTTGCTCGTCATATTTCGTCAAGATGATGTTAATTTGAGGCATATTTACGATGATCACGTGAACACCGATATGTCTTATCCGGTGTTCAAAGAGCTGTGTGCCAGCTGCTGGAATAGTGATCAGCATAGTTTTTTGGTGATTGACAAGGATAGAGCTGGTGTAAACACGGGTCGATATCGAAAAGGATTCGACAATTTTGCTATAAATATATCATAACATTGATCGTTATGCATTAGTGTATCACCGCACATTACCGAGCTAGCATGTCCGAGCGAGAGCAAAAGATACTTCATGAGCTCGTCAAATCTCGTGAAGCGATACGACGCAAGGCAATGCTGCTGAAACGCGGCAGAGATGAGACTGAAAAAACGATCACCGAGACATTCAAGCCCATCATTAAACCTCTCAACACGTTGGTCACTCTATCGGAAGAAAACAGTCAGCCTGTGAATAAAAGAAGAAGCTTGTACAGCAGACGGTCAAGTCTGATCAAAATTTAAAAGTGGAAGATTCTAAAAATGTTCAAACTTTAAAATTAGAAAATATTAAAGAAGAATCATCAATCCCGAAGAGAAACTGATCAAATAGCCGAGGATGAAGAAGGTGCTGCTGCTGCATGGACTCCCGAGGTCGAAGATAAAATGATTAAAGATTACTTAAGCTTGGTTAAAATGCAATCAAATGAACTCGACAAGCTGTACGGTGTCCGCGGAAAATGATGAATATCTTTTGGGCAAATCAGCGATAAGTATCGATGGAGACAAGTGTATATTGGAAATGAGCCGTATATCAAGTCTAAAGGTCTGCTCGAACTTTTATTCAAAAAGTCCTGACAGCAAATTTATTACCAATAACGACATGAAAGCTTATGAAAAAATACTAGACTCTACGAACGTCCACCGTAAGCGTTTTGCCGATGATGGAGATCTGCGTAAATGTTAGCAAAAAATTCGATAACATCATTGAGCCAATTTTAAAACTGGAAGTGGTCTATTATCCCGTTATAAAGTAGTGAAACGTGGGTATGGTTTATTGCCACGCTATAAAGTAGCAAAAAGTCACGATTCATTGAAAGATTTTGTGTATTGGAACGATCCGAACGAGCTAGTGGATAGGCTCAACTCCTCGTGGCGGAGAGATCTGCTGGAAACAATGCTCACGACAACGAAATCACCTCCATAAACGAAGAACTACGCGAAGATGGGTATATATATTGAGGGCTTCGTTGCAACACTTATCAGTATCAAAATGAGTGTTGACGTATTCGGACGTAACTTAAAACAAGTCGAAGACCACGGCAGTCAAGTCATAATACCAGCAATCGGTTTCAAGCTTACCAGCGAAGGTGACTTCGACATCGATAATATACGTCTCTGCCAGATCGCAGCACCTCTGGACTCGGCAGAAGCCGTCCATTTCGAAGCTTTGAACTTTCATATTGGAGGTTTATTGGACTCGTTGGCCATAAAGTGGGAAAAACATGATATAGGTACCAATTGGTGGAACAACAGCGTAATTCATCGGACTCGTTCACCAAAGAGTGTGAAGCACTTGATGTAAGAATAAACGAATTGAAAGAACAGCAGCTTGAACCATCGGACTCCGTAGCAAAACAGTTGGAAAAAAAACTTGTCAATACAATCACTAAAATAATCGACCTTTTCGAGAAATCATTCGACACCAAGCTTGATCTTTTTAAATCAGAACTCAGCGGTTTGCTTGAGGCGAGAGTCATCGCTTACCTTCACGAGTACGTAGATAGACAATCGTGGACATAAGTGAATACGAGGAACTAGTGCGTGAGCTACACAGACCCATGCGGCGCCACTATCCTAGGAGACGGGTGGACGTGCGCGGATTGGATGAAACGTGGCAGGCTGATTTGGTCGAAATGATACCGTATGCTCGAGAGAACGGAGGCTATAAATATTTACTCACCTGCATCGATATTTTCTTCAAGTACACATGAACGGTGCCGGTCAAAAGCAAAACTGGAAAAGACATTGCTGAAGCGATGAAATCAATTTTGTCCAAAGGACAGAGAGTACCGAAACATTTGCACACCGATCGGGGCAAGGAATTTTACAATAAAGACTTTGAAGCAGTAATGAACAAGTACGGCACTCATCTCTATTCGACCTACAGTAATTTAAAAGCATCGATATGCGAGCAATTCAATCGAACTTTAAAAACTATAATGTGGAAGCAGTTTAGCTTGCAAGGTAATCACAAATAGACAAATATCGTATAAAAATTAGCCAGCGACTACAATGAGCGTAAACATCGAACGATTGGCATGGCACCGGCACAAGTCACGCGAAAGAACGAGAAAGAACTTAGAAAAACGCCTACATATCGTCAAAATCAAAAAAACCGTCAAGGAGCTAAACCAACCTCAGGATAAGATTGAATAACCTTATTTATTTGTATAATACAAGTAATTATATAAAATTTTATAACAATAGGGGAAAAATCCAAACCATGATATTTTTAATTATACCCATGATTAATTCTTTTTGTTTAAAAAATTTTTTTACACCTCAATCAAAATTAATTAAACTTCAACTATATCCAACTATATCTTAATTACAACTTAAATACGCATATGAGTAAATCTCATGAAATTTTAATATTTTGCCTTTAAAAAAAAAAATTTTATTTTTTAAAGCACACTCGTGAAATTTTTTTTGGGGACTTACAACTGATTCAGAAACCTGAAAAAAAAGTGCCCATCAAATTTGGGCGAGGGTCATCGAGCATTTGAAAAGTACATGTTAAATCTGAAGCCGATGAACCATATTTTTAAGACAATATTTGCTCCTAAATTTGGTTAAAATATTGATTTTTTGACATTTAAAAAAAACCACATAGCGTTATCTTTTCCAAAATGTCAAAAACTAAAATGGGCAACATAAATTGCGCCATTTAAAGTAAAACTGTTGATGTGCATCGCAAAATTCCATTAAAATACACTCAAAATCAACAATGGGCGCGGGCAAATTTCATGTTTGTATCGTATATAACTTTCTTTACAAAGCACGCACATCAAAAATAGACATACCACTCGATTCTGCTACTCAAAAACTACTTTTCCCCATAATTTGGTGATGATTCATGGTGGGGCCTATTGGGATTGGAATTTTATAAAAAAATCATTAAAATACTAAAAATCGAGTTGAATTTTTCTTAAGAGTGTAGAAGACTCAGGTAACGACGCACACCATTCAGTGACACTTTTTTCGAAAGTATAGATTATGAAGGTTGTTTGGTGATGATTTGGATAAAAAATCTCAATGGGCCTATCGGGAATCAAAATTTGAAAAAAAATAGGATGCGTTGAATTTCAAAACGCATAGAAAACGCTGTAAAATGCATTTTTTTGTATGAATTCAAGTTTGGATCCCACTGGAAAGTGTTCTCAAGAAAAGAAAAAGTTGAAAACTTAACATAAACAATGCGAGGAATGGTAATTTTTAGGTTTTCATATGAATATTGTGGGGTTGACACAAATATTAAAATTTCACGAGATTTACTCATATGCATACGTGGCCCCCTTTAATATTAAAAGATACATAGCCTTTTCTGGGCCACTAATGGAGATAGTCTTGGGCCGACCGCTATCTTCCACTCATCATAGAAAACAAAAAAAAAACATCGCGGAAATAATTGATACACCTCAGTTATAACAAAAAGTTCTGGAAAAACTAAAAAAGAATTACAAGGACGGTTACTCATACGCATACAAAACTCAGCTCACAACGATGCATCTTTTTTTTTCCTTCTCCACCCCATTCGGACACTCACCGGTAACCGCCGCTAGGCATTGCTTCGGTGAGGCCAGGGATAGTTGAGCATTTCTGCTACTTCGCTGTTAGTTATTTCCATACATCCCTCATCTGTCGCATAGTGATATGCGACGATTATAGGTTCAGGGACTCATATTTTTCAACTTGGTGAACCTCCGATCCTGCGCGCTGCCATCTCTCGCTGCTATCTTTAATTAACTATTAAAGGGGTCAAAAATTAATTTTTTTTTTCAAATACACTGTTTTTTTCATGTATCTCGATCTGTTGAATCACAAGCAATCATAAGTTTTGGCGCATAAAATTATTTTAAATAATTAATGATTTCAATTTTCATATAATAATTAGTTAATAATAAAATATCTCAATTAAGTTAGTTTAAGTATTTGAAGAATTTTTCTTAATAGCTTTTCACTTCATTCTTTTATTCGACTATGGATAATCATTTATAATATTTATTATTTTAAAATATTTTATATGAATTGAATTAAACTAAAAACATAGCTTGTAAAATTCAAGAAAATTTTTCTTTGCATGGCAAAACTTAAAGTAGAGTACTATAGAAATGGGAAAAAATTTTCTACAATTTAACACTAAATCGAAAAAATTTCAAATAAAAGAGGAAGTATTCAAAGAAGGTTTGAGAAAATTGTTTGATATTGATAACATGAATGATCTTTAAGTCATGAAAAATGAGCTTAAAATACACGTATTTTTTGGAAGATCAGAGAAAATAACAACTGTAAAAATCAATTATATTCTTTTTTTTTTATTTACTAATCGATCATTCCATGTAAAACTCTTTTATTTCATTTTCTACGTCAAAACTAATTATTTATTGGATTCAGCAGGTCCACGACGTAAATTTTTCTCATGAGAAAGTTTTATAAAGTCTAAAAAAGTCTTAAAATTTTTTACAAATGTTCGGATTTTGTACACCTGATAAATGAGTTTAAAGAGTTAATAAGAGTTTTTAAAAATTCATAAAACCTTGTAGAGACTCAGTTTTTAATTTTTTTTTTCTATATTATTTGTATAGTTGCCTGCATATTTTTTTCACCATAATCGAATTTCGGCGAGCGTGGATACTGATCAAAAAAGTCTTTAAAAATATTGAAAACTTTTACCAACACTTAATAATTCTTAATAACTCTTCATAATATAACAATTATTGTCACTTTTAAGCATTCTTTTAAATTAAATAAGCGATTGCCTGACCCGTCTGAATATTTCGGTAACCAAATATCAGGTTTCACATAAATTTTTAAAATTTATTTATATCATTTAAAACTTTTAAAAATTTTTATTAAGTCTTAAAAATCATCGTACGGAATCCGAACATTCATAAGAATTTTTAAGACTTATTCAGACTTTTACAGAGTTTTTAAAAGTTTTTAAGAATTAGAGTGTCAATGAATGTTCGTAGGGGGTCAAAATATATGAGAAAAATGTATTTGAACGAAAAAAAATTAATTTTTGACGCCCTTTAATAGTTAATTAATCCGTTTTTATTCAATTTTCGTCGACTTATCAGGTTTTAGTGTATATCTGTTTTATTTTATTTCTGACGCCATAACAAATGAGTTCATTGGATTCAGCGGGTCAAAATACACGAAAATTGGCGGATTTAATAAAAAAAATTAATTTTCGACCACTTCAATAGACCATAAATGCGCTTTTTGGCCAATGTTTTGAGCTATTTATTGGTTTTTTTCCAATGTAACTTTTTCATTTGACTTCCTAGGTCAAATTAATGATTTCATTGGATTCAGCAAAATACATCAGATTACATGTTTTAAAAAAAAAAAATTCCATATTTTCATAATTTTTTCATGTAAATTAAATTTAAAACTTGAGCTGCGTTGCGGGTGGCAAAAATTGGTCCCCAATTGGTCCCTGATTCAAGTTTGTACATCATTTTTAAGATGTTAGGAAGTGATTTCCAGCCGGCGCTCATGAAAAAAATTTTTATTGACGTCCAGGCTAGTATACATACACGCACGCTTGCTGAGACTATAATACAAAAAGATCATACAATTTTCAATGAAATATTCTTCTAAAAGATTTTTAACATTTGATAATTTTTAGTGCCAAATTCTTTATTTTATTTCATGTATGAACAATATTATTAGGATTATAGCATATGCTAGTTTTATTGCATGTAATCATTGTTTTGCAGACCATGGCAGCGACTAAACGGAACACAATACTTTCATCTGTTGCCCGCACAACATTAAATGACGAAGAGTTGGTAAGTTAACTATATTTGACTAAATATGTGTAATGGACGATTGTTGATAAAGTATGGTCAGGTTTTTTAAATAATTTTAAAAAATGTCCAATTCTGGCTGGTGATCTACCAGTGGTCGTGTGCGGATAATTTCTGTAACCGAACAAAAATCAATTGATTGCGGCTTCTACCTTCTTTCCTTATTTCATAATTTTGGACACTTTATCTTTAAAGGGTTGAATACAATTTTTCGCAGCACCGTTCGTGGCTGGGAAGTACGGATGCGAAAACCAGTGTTTAATACAATTAGACTTGAGAAAGTTTATGAAATCTAGCTTCTAAATAGCTTAAACTATCTTCTACCGTCCAAAACGAACCAGTATATACTTCGAAGTTCATTTTTATATTATTTACTTTATGGTGAGGCCTATTGAGATATTTGAATTTTATAAAAAAAAACGTTAAAATACTATAAACCGAGTTGAATTTTTCTCAAGAGTACAGAAGGCTCGGTAATTAGAATTTGAAAATTAAAAATAGGATGAGTTGATGGAAAAGTAGCACGAGCTGATGACTCGTCGCTAAGGATGGCTGAGAATTAAATGCAAAAGAAGAAAGAATGCAATTGCAGCGACTCGCGCGATATAAGAGCGGTCTTCGCAAGCCGCTGAAAAGACTCGGATAACATGCTAAAATAAAAGCATTTGGTCGCGGGGACGAGCTGAGCCAAATTCAGCCGTATCTAAATTCGGCGCGTCCACAAAACAGTAACCA
Source organism: Trichogramma dendrolimi (assembly GCA_034770305.1). NCBI lineage: Eukaryota > Metazoa > Arthropoda > Insecta > Hymenoptera > Trichogrammatidae > Trichogramma > Trichogramma dendrolimi. The sequence continues at coordinate 219,661 of JAPMIB010000111.1, read as the reverse complement.
CGTATAAGTGGAACTGGTAAGGCGATGTGACTCCTGAGATAAATGGTCAAATCGTAGCTTTGATGGTATTGTCAGTTGACAATAGTTGGCGTGACGAGCTTGGGAGGTGATTGGGATGCTAGTCAAGGGAAACATAATCACAAAAAGAGAAAGTAGTCATATAAAAATTCAAAAACTAGCTGAAATAAGCGTGTATCTGGTGGCAGAGCGGTCTAAAGCATCCATCTCTGACATCGGTGCATGCGGAATGGTCAAGCCAGGTTCGAGACTTGACTAAACCATTCCGGGTGCCAATCAAATAATTTAATCTATGAAGGTAAGATCCTTCTTTTGCATTTTTGTGGCCGAAGTATAGACATGTCCTTAAAGATAATTTTATAATTCATAAAATGAACAAAAAATAATAAAGAATACAGAATTATTCATTACGCTTATTCTCATAATGCAGAAATTTAAATTACAAAATAATGATTTAAATGCATGCGAAAACGAACAACAAAATCAATGAAAATTCAAAACACGGGTCACTCATACTTGCGTCTGCTTATAAAAAAAAAGTTTTCTGTAACTTCTACTAACTATTTCTTGTTGAATTGTCTCGTATTAATTCGTGAATTAACTGATATTCGGATGCGTTATAATAAATTTGGTTCAGGAAACATGTCTGGAAATTTGAATTTTAAGCTGGGTTTCAGATCGCGTAAATAAATTTTTTAGAAGTATAACCAGCTTCTTTGGTCAAGCGTATGTAATCTCTTAAAAGTTAATTTTATTCCTATCAAAAGGTACTTTTATAAAAATTTTCAAAATTTGAAGAACGATTTTTATAAGTGTTCGAAATATGGCAAGTTTACCTTAAATTAAATCCAAGTTTCACTATTAGTTCATACTCATCAAAACCCGAGGGTATTTCGCGCTCGAGACTGAGCATGAATTGTGCTCGACTCTGAGCACGAATGTATCTCTATGCATTCGAGCGCGAAACATGGTCAAAAGTTTTTCCGTGTACGTGTTGACTTTAATCCAGTGGCACACGTTATTACGGTACCTACTACAGGTAAGATCGGAAAGTTTCCAAATGTCTTAGCATTACATCTAAACAAATCATTACATCGTAACTTGACTGCCCGTATCTATCAACACGCGAATTTCCAAACCGACAATATTTATTATTATTTCGGGGCATTGCACACATGTGCCGCGAGCTCGCCGATCGGGCGCGGTCACTTCTTTAGATTTCTCGGATTAGACAGTATCGACGCTATGATCTTAGTTGTACTACCATTTACGGGGTCTCGGACTGCTGGGGGTGCAACTGCTCCGCGTTTTTTGTCGGGACTACCTTATCGATTTCCGAACTATATTTTATTTTTTTCTTATGTATCGCGTTGACATAAAACTGTTTTTTTTATGCTTATTAAAGGCCGGTTTTGACGTGCGCCAATGTTTGTTATTGTTCGGCGCAGCCATGTGTTTACTGTCACTATCTTTGGCTTTATCGTCCAAACTGCCTGGCATGTCTTTCGAACTCTTATGACTCGCGTGATTGCTATTGTTATTGCGTTGCTTCTGTGTATCGGCGTTTTTAAATGCCAGCACATCGAACAATTTAGCCTGCGATATAATTTCCTGAGTGCGTACTGTGTACTTTATACCCTAATCCAAATGACTTGCTAATTTAATGACAAGTTGAGGCTCTGTATAATTAATATCGAATTCTTTCGCAAAGCCCCATATATACGACGCGTACTCGACTCGGGACCATTTATGACTTAAGTCGTACTTCCATGCTCTACTTTCCGCCCCCACTCGGCTTGGACGGACTCTTTCCGATACCTTTTCTTAAATTCGCGCTCGAAGTCCGCAAAAGAATTTATCCTTGACTCGACCGATGTATTTGAATGAGAGCATGTTTCAATATTGGCCAATTTGAGCTATACGAACAACTTTTTTTTTGCTTCCTCATAAAGGAAGCTTTGTGATAAGCGTCAAAATCAACTTTTGATCTAGAACTCGTAGGACAATTTTGCATACATATTCAGAATCGTCATTGAATTCTGAACAATTATCTGTATGGATGTGTGTGTGTGTGTATGTTTTTTTTTTTTTTTTTTGGACGTGGGCAGAGTAAACTCGAGATTCCCGGTCGCAAAATCTGCGAGGGTCGGGAGCGGAGCATCCATCGTTGTCACTAGAGGGGCGCAAAGGATTTGGCGCGTGATGGCCGCTGCTATCATCTCGGGGGAAGACCGATCTTCGTCAGTATCGCCGCACCGAACCGCTCTTCGTTGGATCTTCGTTTTACCATGATCCGCCGGCTTTGACGCCTTCTGATCCTGCTGCCCGTCACACATAGCTGCCGATTCGACGCGTGTCTACTCAGCCGCACGGAGCGGTACAGCAGCACGAAGAACACACCGATGGTACCAAGCGCGAGAAACACTGTGGTAATATCACTAAGAACCGACACATGATGCGAGATATTGCTACAGCTGCACACACACAGCGCGGGCTGCACACACATGCACCGACGCGGCGCGCCACAGAACGCGTAGCACTCACACACGCACTATGATTAGCGTGAATCCACACAAAAGGTCGAGAATACCGGAGCACGAGCAGAACACGTCCTGCTTGATTCTCTTCAGACTCAACTCCTGTGTGTGTTTTTTTTTTTTTTTTTTTTTTTTTGGATGTATTAATATTTTATTTAGCAGAAAGTGAAAATAGAAGTTACATTGGGTAAAATGTAACAATAGAAGTGAGAGTGTAACATATTGTTTAGGGTACATAGTGTATGTACATACATCCACGTCGGTTTCCCTTTGTTCCATCCCCGCGGAAACCGCCGTTAGGCATTACTTCACGGGGATGGAGGGGTTGGCGTTATGCGCTTCATGGAGGCTTGGTTGAGGTGGCGTCTTCTTCCGGCAGCATCGTCCGGTCGTCACCTTCTGTCTGTTTCCTCGTCTCTCAGTCTTGTTACGACTGAGTAGGCGAAGGAAGGAACAGCGAGCCAGTTCGGCTCGTTCGCGAGCATGAGCCTGGTGGTGTTTTCCGGCGTCATGACCTCGTGGAGCAGGGAGTGTAGTCTCTCTCTCTCTCTCTTCGCTGAACCTCGGGCAGTGGTAGAATACGTGCTCCGCGTTCTCGATGGATGAGGGGCAGACCGGGCATTGTGCGCTTTGATTGTGGTCGTAGCGTCGGCTATGGTGTTTAAAGAAGCCATGCCGGTCAAGCTACGTGAGGTGGTAGTTCAGCTCTCCGTGCCTCCTCTCGATCCACACTCTGATACTTGGGATCAGTCGGTGCGTCCATCGGGCCTTCGTCGACCGGTCCCATGCTTCCTGCCACTTGCTTAGCGTTGCCAAGCGTTCTTCGTCCTCTGCATCCTCTCGGTGGCGGCCGTAGAGTCGCGCTCGCTCGTCCGCAAGAAGGGCCAGCGGAGGTATGCCAGCAAGGACATATGTGGCCTCGTAAGAGACATGCGGCCGGCCTCCGATCACACGCAGGCAGGCTCGTCGGTCGGCTGACTCCGCCTGTCGAATGTAAGCTCGCTTTTGTGCTGCTGTGCTCCAGACGGGGGCTCCATACAGGAGTATGGAGTCGACGACGTGAGCATACAGCTTGCGTCGGCTGCTTCTGGGCCCGCCAGAGTTGGGCATGATCTTCGTAAGGGCACCAATCACACCGGCTGCCTTCGCGCTGACTGTTCGGAGGTGGTGGTCGAACTTCAGCTTGGCGTCGATGTGCAGGCCCAGGTAGCGGATGAGGGGGACGAGCGTATGCTGTGGTCGCCTACCGTGATGGTGATGGTTTCCTTTTTTTCCTGCTTGTGATGAGCAGAGGCCTCCGTGTTGTGGTCAGCCGTTTGTAAGCTGAGAGCCTGGAGCGCGCCTCGCACCTGTAGTATCGCAGCGTTCACGTCGTGTTCGATCTGCCATAGATGCTTGGCGACAGCCATCGCTGCGATGTCGTCCGCGAAACCGACGATACGAACATCGCCATCGAAGTTGAGGCGCAGGATCGCGTCATACATAACGTTCCACAGGATCGGGCCCAGTACTGACCCCTGTGGGACTCCTGCTGTGACTTCGTAGGACTCTGGGCCTTCGTCCGTGGTGAAGTCGAGCACTCTTGCCGAGAAGTAGCTGGCGATTATTCTCAGCAAGTAATCGGGTACGAGCAAATGGCGTAGAGCGGCGAGGATTTTGTCCCACCGAGCCGAGTTGAACGCATTCCTCACGTCGAGTGTCACCACGGCGCAGTATTTCTTGGTACCGCGGTACCATCTCTTGCCGGCGATGGCCTCACGGGCGGTGGAAATAACGTCTTCGATGGCATCTATCGTTGATCGCCCTTTCCGGAAGCCATACTGTCGCTCCGAGAGGCCTCCGGGTCTCTCTCACCAAGTAGTTAAAAAGTTATGTTTTTTTTTATCGTGTTGTAAACTCGGTTTTTTGAAAAAAAAAATTTTTTTAATTTTTTTTCATGTATAAATGAAGGAATTTGTATACTTTTTATTCGGCATAATTTCAGAGGAGCAGCCAATCTTCAATTTAAGACCAAAAACGTAGAGATTCATGAAAAAAAAAAAATTAGAACTAAAAACAAAAAGTCTTTTTTTTGCTCCGTTATAGAGCAAAAGCGGCGATCTGGAATTAGTGTAACTTTCGAACGGAGACACGCAGCGACAAGTGGTTTGGCTTGTTTTGAAGGATCTGTGTGTCGCATGAAGCCCCAAAAACTAATATTATGATCTACCGAGTAGTTAAAAAGTTATGCTTCATTGTATTGTTTTGTAAATTGGATTTTTTGGAAAAAAAATTTTTTTTTCGTTTTTTCATATAAAAATGAAGGAATTATTATTTTTATTTTTTGATCGGTATAATTCAAGCGGAGCAACCAATATTTAATATAAGACAATAATCGTAGAGATTCACGGAATATAAAAAAAGTTAGGACTCAAAATGAAAAGTTGTATTTTTGCTCCTTTATAAAGCAAAAGCGGACTCTGGATCCAGTTTACCTTTGAACGGAGACACGTAGCGTGAAATTGAGCAAGGGAAACTTTCACAAGGGAATCTTTTACAAAATTATAGAAATCTCTAAGTTTTTTTATAGTTTTGTACACAAAAATAAAATACAAATTTATCTTTCAACAACCAGACCCCGTCATTAATATCATTTTTTATGAGGAAGCTATTCGCCAATAAATTGGCAGCGGTTTTACTTTTATGGTCTTTTACACTATTTTTTAAATTTTGAGGGGTTTTGAGGTTATGAATATTATTTTTGAGTACAGATTTGAATTTTACATCAAATTTCGTATGAAAAAACATGGTTTAGAATTTTTTTCGTATGCACCCCAGAAAAGCAGAGTAACAAGCAGAATATTCTCAAAACATGAAAATCCAACTTCGAGCCCCTTTAGATCCATGAGGGTTGGACCTAGGGAGCTGAGAATTTCAGGATTTTCATTTTTCATTGTGTTCTTGAAGAGTACATGGTCAGTTTCAACTTCATTATTCTGGCCTGCTACACCTGTTGTGGAATAGCCCATATACTTTTTTTAATTTATCTATGCCGCTGACATGAGAGTGACGTTTAACGATTAAAATTATTATCTACTGAATGTAAAAAAAGAAAGCAATCATTTGCGCGTGTATTTTACAAAAGAAAGAAAAAAAGATGGAAAAAGACTTTAATTAAAAAAAATAAAATAATATAAAGAAAAAAAGTCGGTCGACAGAAAATTCCACCTGCATTCTTATGCGCGACGTCTTTGTTTCACCGATCTGAATTCTGTGACCATTTGGTCTATAATGGTAAATCTTTTAATGATCGATTCGTATCTCGCGATCCTCTGTTCGAGGGCTCTAACCTGGTGTTGCAGCTCATCCACGCAATTATTCGTGTCGTCGATACATCTGCGCATGTTATTTAGACGGTCGAACAGGTAGTCGTATATTCTACGAACTTTACCGCTCATAAGCCTTGCAAAATCGCTTACCCCTTCGTTGACGAGAGCTGCAACCCGGTCTGGCTCACTTGTTTCCACCAACGGGGTGGTACAATCTTCCTCGCTCATGGGAAGTTTCCGCGAGCAAAAACAAAGAAAAAAAACAAACACAGTTAGTTGGACCTGGCTAAAGCCGGTGCTTTTTGTCCCCACAAGAGAGAGAGAGAGAGAGAGAGAGAGATGGCAGGATCGCCAATGTGATTCCCTGTTGGTCCGCTGTCTCTTTCCTCGGTTGGTGAACAAACAAATGACTCGATTAATTAAAATACATCCAACAAAAAAAAACAGGAAAATATTATCTCTATTAAATTATACTACATTTATTTTACATACAGACTCAACTTCGCGACCTGAAAAGAGGAAAGGATCGTGCAAGCTATAATACAAGGACTTATATTTAGCTCAACAATATAAATTTATTTAACAATCAGCTATGTACACTATTTACAAGATCTATTACAAAACAGTATTACGAGTGAGCCGCTATACGCGCGAACGCGGGTAATAAGTTCCTACTGCATTAACCAGCCTCGACGATGATCGCACGTTATAAATTGCTGATACCTCGTCGAGCGCTGCTTCCTGCCTTATACGTTGCAGGGCATAGAGCTTTATAAGTTGCTCAGTGAATTGCCAGTCCAGAGGCTTCTGATCTCCGAGCGTTCTTGCTACCCCAACGACTGTCAGTTGATCTGTCAAAGAAGGAATACAATCAGCTGTTCCTTAAATAAACATAGCCGTTGATCCGCAGCGTCACAACAATGACTTGGCACTCGCAATTGGGCCTTTGACTAGTCATCGCTCACACTTATACGGCCCTGGCAGAAGATCTCCAACTAAAGTTTTACTTGTCGTTTAACCGGCGAGTCAGCTAACATCTGGAACTGGGATCTACGTCGCCGAAGAGGCTAGTCAGCGTTAATCTAAGTACATAATACACCTTGCTCTTCTGACCAGCCATATCGGTATTCGCGGAGTAGTTAATTATTATTCAATCTTATTCTTTTGCTATTGACATGGGCTCTTAACAGTCTAATCATTGAGTCTGCATGCATCTCATATAGTGATGCCCGGAGAAATCAAATTGTATTTAGTGATAATGAATAATTTCTGTTAGAATCTTAAATATCATTTTCGTTACAATGTAACTTGTGTGTGTGCTCTCGCGTCTTAGATGCGGATTAGCATGGAATGTCATGCGCGTGTGGTGGGGATGCAATAGCCGCCGCAGAGTGCTACACAGGTTCGGAGTCTGCGAACTCCTATTGTCTCTCACACTTGTCGTTGTAAGCTGTCTACGAGCAGATACTCTGTAATACCATACTATTATTTTTTTAATAAACTCATCAGTCTATAAAAATAGCTCTTCGTTCCCACTACCTCACTACAATTTCAATATAAACTATATTTATTATCCGAACTGATTATTTTTTTCTCAATTATTTATCGACCTCCCTAAATATCCTCACAACGTATAGTGCTATTTTTTGCCACGTGTTGATATTATGCCGTTCTTAGATGCTTGGTGGCGTGCTGGCACTGCTGCATCTTGGCAGGGTCGCTGCTCTCCTTCCTCGCACTCACAGACGCCAAAACTTGAATTCATATACAAATAATCTATGATGTGGGGAAGTGTGAGGTACAGCGATTGTTCCTTTTTCCTCGCTCGCCACTTTTCGTTAAAGGATTAATAAAATAAATAATAACTTCATAATCAATTTTAATTATAAACGATTGTTTTTTATTAAAAACCTTTTTTTATAAAAATTTTTATATTTAGCCAGGCTTTACTTCTCAAAATAAGTTTCTTATGAGAATGAAAAATTTGTTTATGTGTTATTCCCTTTACGTTTTTCAGAAAATGCACGTCTACAAAAAAACTCTACAAGCTATGATATATCCTATTTCATCGACCACACCTCATAATTTTATAACATGGACAGCTACATCGCCAACTTATTGTTATGAATGTGAAGGATTACTTTGGGGAATAGCTCGACAAGGAGTTCGCTGCATTGAATGTGGAGTGAAATGTCATGAAAAATGCAAAGATCTACTCAATGCCGATTGCTTACAACGTAAGATATTTATTGAAAATTTCATTTTCAAATATTTTTTCTTGTTTTTTTTGAGTCAAAATACAGTGTTACGATAAAAAAAATTCGTAATGATTTTATGATAAGAAATGAGGCTGAAATGAGGCTTTGAAAAAATTCAGTCACAGAGACTCTTCCGAGAGGGTCTTCTGCCCCGAAGAAAATCGGTCAAGTCCCGAACATGCTTGAGCAATAAAAACTAGAAGGGTTCTGTTAAAACCAGCCAAGTAGAAACTCTTTTGACTGATAGAAATTCATAGTGATCTTCGGCTTTACTGATCTAAAGCTAATAATCCACCAAAGACATGCATACCCGGCTGATAAAAAAATTCAAAATGACCCTTCTCGAACTTTCGAACGCTCAAATCAGCCATGTATGATACATTTGGCTAATGAAACCCATTCATCTAGACATTCTTTTTTTTATAAGCAAAGATCTAAAATTTCACAGGAAACATGCTCTGCTTTCGATGACTCAGGAATGACATGACCTAGGTAAATTGAGCCTGGCTCAGATAAAACTTATGTGTGATATGTGCTCTTCATTTTTAATTATTTTACGATATTTCAATTCAAATTTTTCTTGAAAATGATTTCATCTTTAAGTCCATTAAAATATAATGCGCTAATGGGAACTTTCTCATCTTGCAAATTTGCAATTTTTGTTTATGCTGTCTTTACTACGTCTTACTTTATTTTGATCGACCACCAAATCTCGATTGTTTCCGTCCATTAAACCATGATCGAACAATGCAGAAGAAATAACTGCTGCAACAGCTCTATTACTTAATCCAAATCTTTGAGCAATTATTGCAGTTTCAGTTAATTTGACGGTTTCGTTCTAGTATTTTTTTCTGGAACAATAAATTCAAGGCTTTCACTTTTTCCGACTTCTAATGTTTGAGAAGCACTAGAACTCTGGCTTGAGTGATTGGAGTTAGGAAGCTATTTTACGGTTTTCATTGGATCATCTGTGCATAGAATTTTTAATTTGCGACAGACGTATAATATAGTTTAAACTATAGCGAAAATTTGAAAAAACTAACTGCTACTCAGGCCCACCAAATATTTTCTGAAGTAGATATGGAATTGCGCGATGTTTTTTTCGAAAGTTTTAATGACAAAGAAAACAATGCCGTAGTTGCAATATTGTTATATTTAAAATTTGCGTTGTAGTCGTTCAATGAAAATAGTAAAAAAATTACTTTGAATGCATGAGTCAAATTTTCATGAGTATTTTAAGCTCCCGTAGTATACACCGTGATTTGAAAGTAGTCGAACAAAATGAACAGCCATATTCTTCGGAAAATTTGGGATCGAAAACCTCTTTGGAGTTTTTCTCTAAAACCAATGGTTTCTGAGATAATCGACGTAGTAAAGTCATAATTTTTATGAATGAAAATTCCTGCCTGAGTCCTTCGCGTTGGTTGTCATGACGATAACAATGCATGCCGCGACGAAAAAAAATGTTATAAAAATTCAGTCAATATGTATGAAAGTATTTGCGTACGCTGTCTTTCGATTGGAAAAGATAAAGATGTCGTCGCGCAGAGATGATGAGCTAGTTCGTGGCCTCGGCGATGCTCAAGCAGCTACCCGGGTAGCAAAAATTTAAAAAAGTTAAGAATTTTCAGCGTAATACATCCAAACGCTGTCTCTTGAGCTCAAAAGACCAAAGCCCATAGCTGGTGTCAGTGGTGCACTCGTAAGAGACCTCGACAATGCTCGAGCAGTCAACCCGGCAGCTCAGGCAGCACGAGAAAACTATAATTAAAAAAATGTGAAAACTTTCCGCGTGATATTTGCAAACGCTGTCTCTTGAGCTCTAAAGTCTAAATACTGTCAGCAGGTGTCAGAGGTGCACTCGTGATTGGCCTCGGCGACGCTTCATCGGTCGACCTGGCGACTCTGGCCGCTCGACGGCTAGCAAAAATTTTTAAAATCCGAGAATGTTCATCGTAATAATCGCAGACGCTGTCTATTGAGCTCTAAAGTCTAAATACTATCAGCTAGTGGCACTGGTGCACTCGTGAGTGACCTCGGCGACGCTTGAACGGTCGACCGGGCCACTCTGTCAGCTTGACGGCTAGCAAAAAATTTTAAAATCCGAGAATGTTCATCGTAATAATTGCAGACGCTGTCTCTTCAGCTGAAAAATCTAAAGCTCATAGCTAGTGGCTGTTGTGCACTCGTGAGTGACCCTTGCGAGGCTCTAAAAGCGGACTGCGCAGCTAAGGCAGCTCGACGATGAGCAATAATATTTAAAATTTAAGAATATTTATGGTTATACTTGTAACGCTGTCGATTCTCAATTTCAATACTTTATTTATCATTAAGATTTAATTATTCCTTACAACTAATTACAAGAACATTTATTGAACATAAACGATATTTTAGCTAACAGTAGGAAATCTGAAATGAAACATTTTTTCAAGTATATCAAGCTTTAAACATATTGTTTAATATGACCCCGTTCATGCTCGATGCAAAGCTGCAGACGCCGGATAAAATTCTGTCGCGCATTGTGCAGCATTTCCGGCGTTATTGTTGCCGCTGCATCTCCGATCCGAATCTCTAGCTCTGGCAAATTGTCTACTTCATGTCGGTATTGTAATAGCTGGACGGCCCTCGCGTGCAAAACGTGCATACGCGCGAACGTACGCGCGGCCACATACACGGGCACGGTAGTACCAGCACTCATAGAGCAGTACATGTATACCGCGGCACACGGTTGTGTGTGTGTGCACGCACCGATAGAGCGGCGCATGTTAGTGTGCGACCGCACATGTATACCGCGGCACACGGTTGTGTGTGTGCACGCACCGATAGAGCAGCGCATGTTAGTGTGCGACCGCACATGTATACCGCGGCACACGGTTGTGTGTGTACGCACAGATAGAGCGGCGCATGTTAGTGTGTGACCGCACATGTATACCGCGGCACATGGTTGTGTGTGTGCACGCACAGATAGAGCGGCGCATGTTAGTGTGCGACCGCACAGACATGCCGCGGCACACGCCTGTGTGTGTGCGCGCACAGATAGAGCGGCGCGCACTTGTGTGCGTGCTTTCACGTACAGAGCGGAGCGCACTGTGCGTGCTCACACGTATAAAGCGACTCACGCTTGTATGCAGCATGACTTGAACTTGCGACAGCATGAGCAGCATGACTCGTGCTTGCGATCACATAAACATCAAAATCGCGCTACAAGAGCAATAAAGTAGGCAAATTTACGATCAACCCGGGCAATGACGGCGAAGGTCGAATCCCGAGTTACGCCGATGCTCGGGCAAGCAAACAAGGTAATTAGAAAAACGACCCGAGCATCCGCAAAAGAAAGAGCAAAAGCACGTACATCGATTGTTTATGAGCGCCAAGTTTGCACAAAAATCGACCAGATGCGAAATACTCAAATCTCGGAACTAAGGAGGACAGACATAACTCAACAGTGGCATCCGGCCGAACAAAGGGGGTGCCGCAAAGAAAGTCAGTATATATACCGGACCAAAAAGTAGTCTCGGGGCAGATACTCTCTTATCGTCGAGCAGAGCGGAGCTCTAGTCGGCCAGTTACCGAACTCATACGAGGGCGAAGCTACGCACGATCGCACAACATTCTAACCATCGGGACTTAGTCGATTTTCACAACGATCGCTACCGAGCTCTTAGCCGAATTCTCGAGTCACCCCGAGTGTGCAGTAGTGCACCCGCGAACTGTATACGGTTCATAGAGACGAAGCCGAGAACTCGCGCGTTAAGTGCGACAGCCTGCTAGCCGAGTAGCCGAGCAGCCGAACAGCTTCACAGTCAACGAGCCTGCCAGCCGCGCAGCCGAACAGCCTCACTGCCAGCCGAACAGCCGCACAGCCAACGAGCCTGCCAGCCGAACAGCCGAACAGCCGCACAGCCAACGAGCCTGCCAGCCGAGCAGCCGAGCAGCCGAACAGCCTCACTGCCAGCCGAGCAGCCGAACAGCCGAACAGCCGAACAGCCGAGCAGCAACGATCAACTGCGCCACTGCCACCCCTGTAACCACCCGAACTACGCGTCACTCTATAACCGTAAGCCATAAATTTAATTAGCCGATAAGTTACGTCGATGTGTTTGTATGAATATTTATAGCAGTAAAAATATAGAACAGTCCTGTGTGAAACCAATGCCCTTGTGTTATTCATTTCATCCACCTCACCCACTGAGACATACAACGCGCATAGAGTCGAGTCATTAACTTCAGTCAGCAGACATACTATTGTTATTAATAAATAGATGGACAAATAAGCCATCACAACTGGTGCATCGAGCCGACGGCCCGATTGAACTTACCGATTGCACGCAAAATTAATATTGTCTCTGAGTGGGTGTGAATGGAGAGATGGATACACAATGATTAATAACACTGAGCAGAAAGAGGACGAAATCGAAGCGCGCGATCTATTACAAAAACTAACGCAGTTAGAAACTAAACTGAAAAACGAAGCACATAAAGGAAATTTAACGGTACTTAACGACTTAAGGGGCAAGATAAATAAAATCATAGAGAAATTAAAATAATTCGAGTATTTGAACATCGATCTCGAAGCCATAGACAAAAATTAAACTCCTCATACGAGAACGCGTCTCAGACAACAAATCAACAAACACCGTGTACAAGTAAAATTTCGAATCACAGCACACCGCGAATTACTGTCGACCAAATAGAAGAAGCAGTTGAGTCATTTATCGAAAATTTTAAACTTGAGTTAGACGAATCAGAGGCAGAGGAGATCGAAAAACAAAATATAAAAGAACAATTGCAGGAAACATTAGTTAAATTCGAGCAGACACAGGCCGAACCGGTAGTCGAGGGCGGATTTCTGGGTAAATGCTATAACAAATTCTGGGATTTTATAAAAGTAAAACGCGAAAATAATTCGACGCTTTTTGAAACGATAATCGAAGCAAGCAAAGAGAGTTCGCGAGGTAATTTAGTCCACCAATTTAACCGCCCGGAAGACGACGAGGAAATAGAAAATCACAACATGGCTGTTCATAGGGGCCCTTCATTTAAAGATATCGTACAACTAGTACCAAGCTTTTCCGGGCACGATAAAGACGAGGCAATCAAGTTTGTCAAGGGATGTAGGGTTGCAGAGGAGTTGCTCGACGAAAATCAGAAAGCAGATTTCCTCAAATTCATTAAAGTAAAACTCTCAGGGGTCGCACTCGAATGCATCAGCTCGACGGCACTAGCGTCAATTGCGGCTCTTACAGAATTTGTCGAGAAAAACTTTGGTACACATAAACTATTTTTTGAATCCTACGGGGATCTATCGAAGATAAAACAGGGAAGCAAAGAGGGAGTATTAACCTTTTACGCACGACTAAAAGATCTGGAGAGGGAAATCAAAGCCGCAGCACGGCGCGACGGCAAACATGACGCGGCATTTACAGCGAGTCTGCCGGCCGATTTATTAACCGCATTCAAAAGAGGGCTGCGGTGGGAAATAAAAGCACGCCTAAATGCAAACACCCTCGAGGAAGCGCGTAACGAAGCAGTCAGAATAGAGCGAGAGGACGGATTTGACGCAGATAGAGACGCTATGAGCTCATACAGATCCAGGAAAGCATGCTGCGCGATCTGCGACTCGCGGGAACACTCGACTATCGACTGCGACTCGCTAACATCACTACACACAACGGAAACCGACAAATGCAGTTACTGCCACAGCCCCGATCACTACTTAGCAAACTGCATGAAATTCACAGTTGATACAAATGGAAAAGACAAAGAAAGTTGCAGTCATTGTGGAAGCATAGAACACCACGTAAACAATTGCATGAAATTCGCGCAAAGGGATAAAGAAGCGGCCAAGAAGAAAGAGGAACCGGAAGTTATTACAATCAATCACATAAATACGCCAACATGCATAGTGTGCTCAAATAAGGGACATACTGCAAGTGCCTGTAACGAATTTTTGAGCATCATGCGAAGTTTCATGAATAATGCTAATAATAATAATAAAAATAACAATAATTATAACGATAGAGGTCATCCAAATAACGAGTATAGCTACAATAATAGTTATAATGACTATGGTGGATCCAATAGTTACAGTCCCTATAATAGACAGCCAGAAAGTAGGAAACGTGGCATCCGTAAATGCTATAATTGTAGATTGCCGGGCCATTATGCAAAAGATTGCAATAATCAGGAAAAACGACCAGCGTAGTTGAAATAGTACGGGATTAAAATGAAGTCTGCGTGACAGCGCAATGAAGTCTATGTGATAAAATAGGAAGTCTGCGTGATTAAAATGAAGTCTGTGTGACAGCGCAATGAAGTCTATGTGATAAAATAGGAAGTCTGCGTGATTAAAATGAAGTCTGTGTGACAGCGCAATGAAGTCTATGTGATAAAATAGGAAGTCTGCGTGATTAAAATGAAGTCTGCGTGACAGCGCAATGAAGTCTTTGTGATAAAATAGGAAGTCTGCGTGATTAAAATGAAGTCTGCGTGACAGCGCAATGAAGTCTATGTGATAAAATAGGAAGTCTGCGTGACAGCGCAATGAAGTCTTTGTGATAAAATAGGAAGTCTGCGTGATTAAAATGAAGTCTGCGTGACAGCGCAATGAAGTCTTTGTGATAAAATAGGAAGTCTGCGTGATTAAAATGAAGTCTGCGTGACAGCGCAGTGAAGTCTATGTGATAAAATAGGAAGCGTGTGTTTAAAATTAATTAGCAACGCTACTTAGATCGTAATAGACCCGCAGTAAAAAAAAAAAAAAAAAATAAAAAAAATCGTCTCCGCGAAGTAGATCAATCTCGCGTAGCAACATCCGAAAACCGAATATTTTCAAAGTTTTAAAAGCAATAAAAATGGTAGTTTACAAGCATTACGACGGTCCGAGAGTACCAATCCGAGTAGGCGCGCGCAAGTGTATACAGATAACAAGTATACTCTTCTTAGACGAAAAGTTCACGAGTTCAAAAAAAAATAAGAGGGAAAGAAAGTAAGGGGTCATCGAAAATGTCCACACAAGACAATCCGTATTTCAGGTAAGCAATAAGTAAAAACAGATTGTAACATTATAAACGCCTCGAAGTACAGATATTAGGGTATTCATTAAAAATTCAAAAAAAGGGCAACAGAGGGAAGTGTACTGCGTACACAAATAAGCAAATGGTTTAAGATTTATATAATTGATACGCTCCGTTTATATGAATAATTGCACCAGTTCTCACTGATCAAATTGCAATTCGCAAACATTTTTCTTTCACATAAAAATTAATTTTAATAAGTTATCTTAGTTTTATATGGGTCATGTCTAAATACAGGCCGAGCACAGCATCGATCGGTATATCTAATATTGCGTTGATACAAGACATACTGTTTTTCGACAATTCATTTTACAACTATGAGTGAATTTTAGAGCAAACTTTCAGTGCAATTAATTGATAGATTAGTTAGTGTGTGACCGCACATGTATACCGCGGCACATGGTTGTGTGTGTGCACGCACAGATAGAGCGGCGCATGTTAGTGTGCGACCGCACAGACATGCCGCGGCACACGCCTGTGTGTGTGCGCGCACAGATAGAGCGGCGCGCACTTGTGTGCGTGCTTTCACGTACAGAGCGGAGCGCACTTGTGTGCGTGCTCACACGTATAAAGCGACTCACGCTTGTATGCAGCATGACTTGAACTTGCGACAGCATGAGCAGCATGACTCGTGCTTGCGATCACATAAACATCAAAATCGCGCTACAAGAGCAATAAAGTAGGCAAATTTACGATCAACCCGGGCAATGACGGCGAAGGTCGAATCCCGAGTTACGCCGATGCTCGGGCAAGCAAACAAGGTAATTAGAAAAACGACCCGAGCATCCGCAAAAGAAAGAGCAAAAGCACGTACATCGATTGTTTATGAGCGCCAAGTTTGCACAAAAATCGACCAGATGCGAAATACTCAAATCTCGAACTAAGGAGGACAGACATAACTCAACAGTGGCATCCGGCCGAACAAAGGGGGTGCCGCAAAGAAAGTCAGTATATATACCGGACCAAAAAGTAGTCTCGGGGCAGATACTCTCTTATCGTCGAGCAGAGCGGAGCTCTAGTCGGCCAGTTACCGAACTCATACGAGGGCGAAGCTACGCACGATCGCACAACATTCTAACCATCGGGACTTAGTCGATTTTCACAACGATCGCTACCGAGCTCTTAGCCGAATTCTCGAGTCACCCCGAGTGTGCAGTAGTGCACCCGCGAACTGTATACGGTTCATAGAGACGAAGCCGAGAACTCGCGCGTTAAGTGCGACAGCCTGCTAGCCGAGTAGCCGAGCAGCCGAACAGCTTCACAGTCAACGAGCCTGCCAGCCGCGCAGCCGAACAGCCTCACTGCCAGCCGAACAGCCGCACAGCCAACGAGCCTGCCAGCCGAACAGCCGAACAGCCGAACAGCCGAGCAGCAACGATCAACTGCGCCACTGCCACCCCTGTAACCACCCGAACTACGCGTCACTCTATAACCGTAAGCCATAAATTTAATTAGCCGATAAGTTACGTCGATGTGTTTGTATGAATATTTATAGCAGTAAAAATATAGAACAGTCCTGTGTGAAACCAATGCCCTTGTGTTATTCATTTCATCCACCTCACCCACTGAGACATACAACGCGCATAGAGTCGAGTCATTAACTTCAGTCAGCAGACATACTATTGTTATTAATAAATAGATGGACAAATAAGCCATCACAGTATATTCTGGCTTTGATTGCACCCCAGTAAAAGAAATCTAACATCGACAAGTCCGGCGAACGCGGTGCCCAAGCCACTAGCTGTTGGCTACCGGGACGTAATGTGCCTATCGAACGTTGCGGGAACATTCTGTCTAAGACGGCGCATGTTATGTTCGCGTTGTGTGCTGGGGCTCCATCTTGCTGAAAGATGATGTTCTCGGGATCTACAGCATTATCGAGAAGCAAGTTCGGCAGCGTGTTCTCGATAAAATCGCTGTAGAATTGGCGATTTAGTCGCTCGGGGAATTGTATAGGCCCGATCTGAAAATATCGAATAAAGAGTGGGGTTAGAGGGGATTTAATTTACCATTTTTTAGTATTACTCAAAAATAAACAATTTTAATGATTTTTTTCTACTCACAATGACGTTTCCGACAATTCCGACCCATTTGTTCGTTGAAAAGCGCGTTTGGTGACGATTTTGAACAATCACGAGGGGATTTTCAACTGCGTAGTGATGATTGTTATGGCTGTTGAAAGTCCCATCACGCCCAAACGTAGACTCATCGGAGAACATCAATCTTTCCAGCAACGTCGGATCTGCATCTATTCGGCGCAGCATGTCTTGACAAAAAGCGACACGAGCTGGATAGTCTTCCGGTCGCAGTTGTTGCACCTTACGGTAGTGGAAAGCATGGAGCCGTTCTCTTTTAGAAAATGAAAAGTACTAAGAGTTTAAAAAGAACGCGTAGCCCAGAGTGGAACACAGGTGAAAGCTTGCTCTCGATTTCATTGCTAAGATGCTTGAATCGAGTCAATTATCGATGTAATAACGTACAAATAATTGTTAAACTCGAGAGACAGCGTTTGCACATTTTTTCTCCATCGTGAGTCGATATTGAGAATCATACGTGCTCGCTCTAGGACGAACCGAGTCGCTCGGCTATGAAACAACGTCCAAATAATTGTTAAACTCGAGAGACAGCGTTTGCACATTTTTCCCTCGTCGCCAGTCGATATTGAGAATCATACCTACTTGCTCGCTCTAGGACGGATTGAGTCGTTTGAAGATCAAATATTACTCAAATATTTTTCTGATGCGAGAGACATTTATTCGAAAACAAGTGAGTTTTCGTAATTTAATGGCTTTAAGTTAAACAAATGGACGATCTGATGAATTTTTGATTTTTAAATATTTATGAATTCAATTTTGTTTTTAGATTTCAATTTATTATAAAAATAGTATAATATACGTCATTCATTTTTTGTAACGTGAACATTAACATTAATTAATCTTATAAAACTATATTACATTGAGTGCATTTTTTATCGTTACATCAAAATTAATAGCAGTTTTAGTTATGTTATTTTTTAACATTTCTTTTAGGTACGATTTCAATAGTTGGTCAGCGGGTCTTTTCTCTTGTTCTTCTTTTATCGAAGCTTCAGTCAAATTTTTTATTTTTTTTGGATCATGCAGGTATAACTTTATTTTTAATTGTTCTTTTGTTGTCGGCTCAAAATATTTAACGAATATTTTCGTTACGCGCAACATTTTCGTTGTTTTTATTAATTTTTTTTTCAACTCTCGAAATTATTCCAGGTAAATAATCATATTTTTTTGAAAAATACGCCCAAACCAGTTGATTCTTTTGAAAATTTTCGCTGGTCAGTAGAGAATTTGGAGTTACATTCTCTCGTTCGGGAATGAGCTCATTAGAGCAGTGGGGTTTCAGCGCCGGCGCAGATTTGGCAGCGGTGGCCATGGACGTATTTTCAAGGGCAGCGGCAGGTAGAAGGTCAGGTATATGGTTTTTGGTAGGTAGAGATTTGGGTGATTCGATTCCACAGAAAACAGAAATAGATTCAGTTTTGCTCGATGACTGTGACTGATTTGCGGACTGTGAAATTATAAGCGAGTTGTTACAAAATCAATATGGGGCAATATTTATCAAAACTACTAGCGTACCGCGACACGGCCTTTTTGGGCGATATTGCTCAATTTCCAACTCGCTTAAAAAGCACCTTAAAAAACCTAGATAATAAAACCAAATTATACATAAAATACACTGGTTTTCACAGTGTAAAATGCATTATTTCGATGAGAGATACGACCAAACGGCGCTCGGACGTTCTAGCCTTGCGCGGTTCGCTGTACTTGTAACTCGCACGTATGACAATGTAATTCAACTAAAAAAATAAATGTAAATATGGTTTTTTCCTCAGTTTTTTGTGGCGCAGTCGAACTTTCCGATAAATTTCATTTTCGAAAAATGGACTTACGTTTATTTTTCACTTTTTTGTATGAAAATAAAATTTATCGGAAAATCCGACTACACGAAAACTGAAAAAAAAACGCATTAAAACTATATTTTCATCTATTTTTCTAGTTAAATTACAGTTTCATACGTGCGAGTTACGATCACAGCGAGCCGCGCAAGGCTAGAACTCGCGGACGAGCGGCTGAGCGCCGACTTTTCTTGGTCGTATTTCTCATTGAAATAATGTATTTTACACTTTGAAAATCAGCGTAATTTATATAAAAAAATCCTCAGCCCAACATTGAAACAATAAAAGGCAGAAAAAACCGAAGTTTTTTGAGATATTCGAGTCTGAATGTTTAATTGAATTTTTATTATCTAGGTTCATTTAAGTACTTTTCAAGCGAGTGCCGGGTCGCGGTACGCGATGAGAAATTTCGCCTGATATTTCATTACTAGGAGAATTGACAGAAAGAATAGAATTTCCAGATGCACTTACACATTCTGCGAAAGATGATTCCTTAAGACAAGAGGGCATTGGCGCTTCTACTTGGTGTACATCTGGTATAAATAACGGTGTGTTTTCAAGAGTACCGTCAGAAATACAGTATGTTCCAGATAAAGCGGACACTTTTGAAATTTCGTTTTAAAAATAGTCAGCGGCATTATTGACTATATGAAATTTATATCAAATTAATGGAAAACGTTTGGGCCTTCTAATGGTAAGCCCATATACACGGTAGGAGTTACCAAATAATTGTTATAAGTGTCAAAAATGACTCGGAAAAATTTTTTTTTCGAATATAGGTTAAAAAAAAATTCACAAGATAGCTAATTTTTTTCGACGGTGTTTGCAACTATAATAAAGGCAAAAGACCTCTTAAATAATCCACGATAATTTTTTTTCGTCGACCTGTGAAAATACATTTTTTCGCTACAGCGTGCAGCTCGGACTGGCCTTAGCAACGCCGGCCAACAATCGAATGCTAGCCCTCTACTTGCGTGAGTATTCGCAAAAAATTTCGTAAGTGATATGAGGCCGTATCAAATTGATGCGAGGCTTGCATTTACCGTCGAATAACATGTCCAGTTGATGGTCGGAAGATAAGCATTTTTGAGCCGATCAGAGCAATAAAAAAAGAAAAGATGGGCTTTCTTCGATCTAAACGCGACGACAAGAGCACACGGAAGCTTCTCGTGGTCAAGTATCGAGCGATGGATCGTGGCTCATGGTCGCGATCGCCGTCGAAAGGCTTTTCGAGTTGATTACCAAAATTTGAAAATTTTCCAGTCCATGGTGATGGAAAAAAAATAAAAGATTAGCTCTTTTCGATCCATACGCAACGACAAAAGCACACGAAAATTTCTCGTGGTCATGTATCGAGCGATGGATCGTGGCTCATGGTCGCGATCGCCGTCGAAAGGCTTTTCGAGTTAATTGCCAAAATTTGAAAATTTTCCAGTCCATGGTGATGGAAAAAAAAATAAAAGATGGGCTTTCTTCGATCGACATGTGACAGAATGAGCACATGGAAGCTTCTCGTGGTCATGTATCGAGGGATGGATCGAGGCTCGATGTCGCGATCACCGTCGAAAAGATTTTCGAGTTGATTGCCAAAATTTGAAAATTTTCCAGTCCATGGTGATGGAAAAAAAATTAAAGATGGGCTTTATTCGATCGACATGTGACGGAATGAGCACATTAAAGCTTCTCGTGGTCATGTATCGAGGGATGGATCGAGGCTCGATGTCGCGATCACCGTCGAAAAGCTTTTCGAGTTGATTACCAAAATTTGAAAATTTTCCAGTCCATGGTGATGGAAAAAAAATAAAAGATTAGCTCTTTTCGATCCATACGCAACGACAAGAGCACACGAAAATTTCTCGTGGTCATGTATCGAGCGGTGGATCGTGGCTCATGGTCGCGATCGCCGTCGAAAGGCTTTTCGAGTTGATTACCAAAATTTGAAAATTTTCCAGTCCATGGTGATGGAAAAAAATAAAAGATTAGCTCTTTTCGATCCATACGCAACGACAAGAGCACACGAAAATTTCTCGTGGTCATGTATCGAGCGGTGGATCGTGGCTCATGGTCGCGATCGCCGTCGAAAGGCTTTTCGAGTTGATTACCAAAATTTGAAAATTTTCCAGTCCATGGTGATGGAAAAAAATAAAAGATTAGCTCTTTTCGATCCATACGCAACGACAAGAGCACACGAAAATTTCTCGTGGTCATGTATCGAGGGATGGATCGAGGCTCGATGTCGCGATCACCGTCGAAAAGCTTTTCGAGTTGATTACCAAAATTTGAAAATTTTCCAGTCCATGGTGATGGAAAAAAAATAAAAGATGGGCTTTCTTCGATCGACATGTGACGGAATGAGCACATGGAAGCTTTTCGTGGTCATGTATCGAGGGATGGATCGAGGTTCGATGTCGCCATCACCGTCGAAAAGCTTTTCGAGTTGATTGCCAAAATTTGAAAATTTTCCAGTCCATGGTAATGGAAAAAAAAATAAAAGATTAGCTCTTTTCGATCCATCGCTCGATACATGACCACGAGAAATTTTCGTGTGCTCTTGTCGTTGCGTATGGATCGAAAAGAGCTAATCTTTTATTTTTTTTCCATCACCATGGACTGGAAAATTTTCAAATTTTGGCAATCAACTCGAAAATCTTTTCGACGGTGATCGCGACATCGAGCCTCGATCCATCCCTCGATACATGACCACGAGAAGCTTCCATGTGCTCATTCCGTCACATGTCGATCGAAGAAAGCCCATCTTTTATTTTTTTTCCATCACCATGGACTGGAAAATTTTCAAATTTTGGTAATCAACTCGAAAAGCCTTTCGACGGCGATCGCGACCATGAGCTACGATCCATCGCTCGATACTTGACCACGAGAAGCTTCCGTGTGCTCTTGTCGTCGCGTTTAGATCGAAGAAAGCCCATCTTTTTTTTTTTTACTGCTCTGATCGGCTCAAAAATGCTTATCTTCCGACCATCAACTGGAAATGTTATCGACGGTAAATGCAAGCCTCGCATCAATTTGATACGGCCTCATATCACTTACGAAATTTTTTGCGAATACTCACGCAAGTAGAGGGCTAGCATTCGATTGTTGGCCGGCGTTGCTAAGGCCAGTCCGAGCTGCACGCTGTAGCGAAAAATGTATTTTCACAGGTCGACGAAAAAAAATTATCGTGGATTATTTAAGAGGTCTTTTGCCTTTATTATAGTTGCAAACACCGTCGAAAAAAATTAGCTATCTTGTGAAATTTTTTTTAACCTGTATTCGAAAAAAAAATTTTTCCGAGTCATTTTTGACACTTATAACAATTATTTGGTAACTCCTACCGTGTATATGGGCTTACCATTGGAAAGCCCAAACGTTTTCCTTTAATTTGATATAAATTTCATATAGTCAATAATGCCGCTGACTATTTTTAAAACGAAATTTCAAAAGTGTCCGCTTTATCTGGAACATACTGTAATACATTTTTGAGATTCAATTTCACTGTCTCGCGAAACAGATTTCATTGAGCTCGAAGATTTCAACCGATCTGCGGACTGAGAAAATTAACAAAGTGAGATATTAGAAAAGTTGTGATTTTTCGCCAAAAAATTGACAGGTTGAATAAAATATCAAGATGCGCCTACAGATTCGGCGAATGGTAATTCCTCCAGACATATGGGTATTGGCGCTTTTTCTAGCTGTACATCGGGAATTATTCTCGGTGTGTTTTCAAAAGCATCGTCGGGAATAATACGTTTTTCGGATCCAATTTCACCATCTCGCGAAAAAGATTCGATTGGGCTCGAAGATTTTGACCGATCTGCGGGCTGAAAATAATTACAGAGTGAAATGTTAGAAAAATAGTAATCTTTCGCCACGAAATTTGACAGGTCGATATATAAAGATGAACCTACGCATTCTGCAGGTGATTCCTCGAGATATGTGGGTATCGGTGCTTGATCAAGTAGTGCGGCGGTCATAACGATTGCGTCAACTGACAATGGGAAAAGCGAATAATTTCCACGTATTCCCAAATGTTGTTGCAATCTACAAGTTCTATAAATTTAAATTGAATGAATTAATCGGATTGTAGACAGCCGAAAGATAAACAATAAAATAGATTACAGAAAAGAATTGAGAGCTTTACGCAAATCTTCTTTCAGTTTTTGGTGAGAATCAAGCCGTTGAATAACATCTCCAAATTCATCTTGAATAGCTTTTTTAGCTGCCATCAACGAAGCTGGTGATTTTCTAACTAATCCTCGAATGATAGTTATTTTAAACTCGTCGTTAGAATTACTAGATTTGTTAGCACGTTCTCGTTCAATGAAATGATAAATTTCTCGACTTTTTTCAGTCAAAAAGTAAGTAACTAATGGAGCTTCATCTACTATAATTGTTTGATTTCTTGAAACAATTAACAACAAATTAATATAAATTAATATATTGAATAAGATGAAAAATAAAGTACTTACAAAATGAGAAATAAAAGAAGCAAAATTGTAGGATGAATATTAAATAATGGCATTGCAGCTAAATCACCAAGCCCACCGAATCTTTGCACGTAAAGTCGAAAATCTTCAAAATTTTCTACGTGGCGCAACACATTTTTCCCGAAAACATTTCTAATAACCCTTTGACAATCGTCCTCAGAATGTATGGAAGCCATTGAATTGTGCTTCGCATAATTTCGTAGTTGTATCAACTTGCAGAGCTTCTTATTGAAATACTCTTCGTCTAAAGTTATTTTAATGCTCATCGTAAAAAAATGAAACTTTTAAATATAATCTCTAGAAAGAAGATTGAGAGCGGGAGCAAAGATATTAAACTACTGTTTAACAACTAACCTACACAAACAAGTTGGTTGTCATAACAATTTGGTTAGCAAGTAATAACTTGTGTTGCACTCGATACAAGTCGAAAGACAGCGTTTGCAAGTTTCACGCTGAAAATTCTCTAATTATTTACATTTATGCTGGTCATCGAGCTGCATGAGCATCTCGATCGACTGCGCGAGCCTCGCCAGAGTCACTCACGAGTGCACAACAGCCACTAGCTATGAGCTTTAGATTTTTCAGCTCAAGAGACAGCGTTTGCAAGTATTACGCTGAACATTCTCGGATTTTTAGAATTTTTGCTAGCCATTGAGCTGCCTGAGTGGCCCGGTCGACCGTCTAAGCGTCGCCGAGGTCACTCACGAGTGCACCAGAGCCACTAACTATAAGCTTTAGATTTTTCAGCTCAAGAGACAGCGTTTGCAAGTATTACGCTGAAGATTCTCGGATTTTAAAAATTTTTGCTAGCCGTCGAGCGGCCAGAGTGGCCCGGTCGACCGTCCAAGCGTCGCCGAGGTCACTCACGAGTGCACCACTGACACCAGCTGATGGTATTTAGACTTTGAAGCTCATGAGACAGCGTTTGCAAGTATTACGATGAACATTCTCGGATTTTAAAAATTTTTGCTAGCCGTCGAGCGTCAAGAGTGGCCCGGTCGGCCGTTCAAGCGTCCCCGAGGTCACTCACGAGTGCACCACTGACACCAGCTGATAGTATTTAGACTTTAGAGCTCAAGAGACAGCTTCTGCGATTATTACGCTGAACATTCTCGGATTTCTAAAATTTTCGCTAGGCGTCGAGCAGCCAGAGTGGCCCGGTCGACCGTTCAAACGTCGCCGATGTCACTCTGTCGAGTGCACCACAGCTACTAGCTATAAGCTTTAGATTTTTCAGCTCAAGAGACAGCGTTTGCAAATATCATGCGGAAAGTTTTCACATTTTTTTAATTATAGTTTTTCTCGTGCTGCCTGAGCTGCCGGGTTGACTGCTCGAGCATTGTCGAGGTCTCTTACGAGTGCACCACTGTCACCAGCTATGGGCTTTGGACTTTTGAGCTCGAGAGACAGCGTTTGCATGTATTACGCTGAAAATTCTTAACTTTTTTAAATTTTTGCTACCCGGGTAGCTGCTTGAGCATCGCCGAGGCCACGAACTAGCTCATCATCTCTGCGCGACGACATCTTTATCTTTTCCAATCGAAAGACAGCGTACGCAAATGCTTTCATACATTTTGACTGAATTTTTATGACATTTTTTTTCGTCGCGGCATGCATTGTTATCGTCATGACAACCAACGCGAAGGACTCAGGCAGGACTTTTCATTCATAAAAATTATGACTTTACTACGTCGATTATCTCAGAAACCATTGGTTTTAGAGAAAAACTCCAAAGAGGTTTTCGATCCCAAATTTTCCGAAGAATATGGCTGTTCATTTTGTTCGACTACTTTCAAATCACGGTGTATAAAATATTTTCATTGAACAATTGTTTGATGAATCACATAGTTTAGAAATGCCGAATATGATTTTATCATTTTTTTCAATGAGTAAAAATAGCTTAAATTTAACAAAAATGCAAAAAATGCTATTACTGCTTTGAGGAGACAAAAGAAATCATTATTATACGCCTGCCTTGCGTCAGCTTTCTTCTTTCATAGAATTTTTAAAGAAAATCTCTGTATCTTTTGATTGATACATAATTTTCCATAAAGCACTACAAACGCATTTCCTACCAATAGTGCAGAGTTTTTCAAAGCATCTGAATCTGTAGCTATAGAAATAAAAAAGTTAATTTTGGCTTTGAGTTTCATGAAAAATAACATACACCTATAGTAATAAAATATTATAGCACTTATAAAATGAGAAACTGGAAAGCCTCCGTGTCATGTCAGGAAACGGGACTCTTGTAACTTTTCGGGTACAGTGGTCTTATTTATTTTTTAGTGCTAAGACGAATCGTCCGGTATAATCAGGTTCCCTTCCCCCGAGACGAAATGGTTATCCATTGATCGCCTCGAGACAGTGATATCATTAGAAGTTTGATATCTTTAATTGTATGCAATTTTTTAGAAGGCAAAGTAAAAGAAAGCTAGAAACAAGCATTTTTAAATAAAGTAAATATATTACAATTTATAACTGACATTTCTTTTGGCTGGAGGCGTCGTGGCACAGAGGCAGAGAAACAGAGGCAGTGGGCACAGAAACACACAGAGACAAGATCCGCACAGGTCGGATTCACGCACGAGATTGATTAAAATTTCGGTTACTATAAGATCTTTGATCTGTAATTGTATATTAAAAACGGTTTCTGTGTCTTGAAAAATTATGGAAACTCTGTTTGAATGAGACTCGCGTCTTTGTCTGCACCTCGGTGTTGCGAGTGGCCTGGAACCTATCTATCGACACATGTGTTGTTATTGGAATTTTGATATTCCAGATCGTTCAATTTATTTATTTAATAATATGTTATCTTTTAGATTATAGCGAAAAAAAAGAAGATTGATATAAACAACGGATATTAATCTAAACATTATAGTCTATTATATACAAAAAGATAACTGTATTGTCAGCGAGCTATTTCTTCTTTACTGCATTTTTGACGAATTATAAGTGTGGAAAAGCCTCTGGGTTGTTTCTTTGTTAGACTGACATTAAAAAAAAAATTAAATGGAAAAGTCATTTTCTCGTATTATACGCATACGGGGTTTCCATTTAATTTAATGTTAATCAACACCCATCTTGTGGCACGGGTTTTTTTCAACCATGTGAGCTGAAATTTGGTAGAGCTCATTTTTTTAGGGGTTTGAAACTTTTGAGGGGGCGTCCCGTTGATTTAAAAAAAAAATTTTCATTGTTAGTCTATTGTTTATACTTATAAATAATTTTATTTATAAGGTTGCAATTATTGAAGTTACTAATACGTAAATAATATTATAAAAATTTTTGTTCAAAGTCAAATAAGAATCAATTCACGTGGGAGTATTGGATCTTCGGCGGGCGCACCTGGGGTCATGTAGTTTATTTTCATTTTGACAGACAAGTACTCGAAACATTTTGTATTACGGCTTTAATTTTATAAAAGAAGGTTTATTGTTTTTCTGTGGTTTTTTGATTTTTGATTTGGAATTTGAATTGCATTTTTAGAGGCGATATTGTACTCAGACCACATGTTTCTTAACCTCGGGGTAATCTACTAATATATGGGTCGAAATAATACTTTTTTAAATTTTCGTTCGCACGCCAAAATTTGGTTTTAATTTGACGAGGAATTCAAAAAAAGTATTTTAAAAATTGTTCAACGAAAGCTCTGCCTTTTATGACCCTTTTTTTGTTAAAGACAGCGTTTTTTGGCGCGCGACGCTAGAGCCCTCTATAAAAAAAATTTGAAAAAAATTGAAGTTATGTATTTTGATGGAATAAACAAGAAACAAATTTTTCCAGATTTTTCGAAGCTCTTTGTGCTCCTAAAAAAACTATTTTCGACCAAAAAAGGGGTTTTTTGCTTCAAAATTCCGTTATTAAGGTCGAAAAAAATTTGAAAAAAATTGAGGCTATGTATTTTGATAAAATAAACAAGAAAAAAATTTTTTCAGATTTTTTGAGGCTTCGTATCGCCCTAAAAAAATTATTTTCATCAAAAAAAGGGGTTTTTGGCTTCAAAAGGGGCGTTCACATCTCTGAAAAAATTTTAAAAAATTTGAGGTTACTTTTTTTAATGAAATGTAAAAGTGAAAAAATTGTTGAAAAAGTTATGGCATCCTATCGCCATATATGAATTTTCAAAATTTTCAATGATTTTTTCTCAAGGCCTGAATCATTCAAAAAATCTGAAAAAATTCAAGGTTGTTTGGATTGTTAAAAAATATTTTTGTGAATTTTTTCAGATTTTTTAATTGCTTCAGGCCTTCAGGAAAAATATAGATAAAAAATGGACGTTTATACCGGAAGTGGTGGGTAGGAGGGGGGAGGGGGTCCCAAAATTTGGCTTTGGCACTTTTTTATTATGTTTTATAACATACCAAAAGCGCGTCAAGATCGGTGACATACGTGTGGACGAAAATTTAAAAAAGTATTATTTTGACCCATATACATTTCTATAAATTTAAAGTTTTTTTATGATTCACTTGATTTTTTCATCTCACTGTAAGCAATCGTAACTTTAACCATAAACTCTAAAAAAGCATTTGCATCTAAGTCAAAATATGTGTTCAAAAACTTACTCTCAAACAAAAGCCGAGAAAAAAAATTAGAAAGTTAAAAAATCTTCTAAATACGAAAATATTTTTGTTTAATTTACAAAATTTTTAAAAATGTTTGAATTTAATCATAATTATATAAAAATATATTTATTTAAAGGTGCCGCTGAAAAAAGTTCAAAACATGGAGCAGAAGATAAAGCTAACAGCATCATAACTGCCATGAAAGAAAGAATGAAACAAAGAGAGAAAGAAAAACCAGAAATATTTGAACTTATTAGGTAACTTTTTTAATGTAATTTTACCATTTATTACTAAAAGAAACCGAATAAGCAAGCCTTTCATATCCTGATAACAGATCTTTACCAAACCATATTCAGGGCCTTTAGTACAAAACAATGAAAACCCTGCCAGTTTAATCCCATATACCCTAAAAAAAATGATAAAGCGTAATGAAGCAACAAGTAAGCGTGAAAGTCAGTGACACTTTTTATGATTGTAATGAGAAAGCTTTCAGAATCGTTTAAGCTCGCTTGCGAGCACTCACTGGTGTTCTACCCACTTCTGTGCAGCAGATATGGACTCAAGATTCTTACGACTATTTTATATAGATGTTTTAACAGTTCAAAAATATCATACTATGCAATCAAGTCCAACTAACTGAAAAATATTTGTAGTTTAACTTTCTATGTTCTGAACATCTTTTTAAACAATAAACACTTTAACTGAATTGTTTTACAGTAAAATTTAAAAACCACTGCCAATTTATTGGCAAAGAGCTTCCTTATAAAGAAAGATATTAATGAAACTGTTTGATTATTGAAGGAAAAATTCGTATTTTATTTTTGCATACTGAACTATAAAAAACTGTTGGGAGAGCCTTTCTCGACAGCGCAATCAGCGCGGGGTCCTCTCACCTCCCTGTGTTCCCCCAGGCGAAGCAAGCGCGTAGATACGTGATTGATGTGGCGCTGCGGCGCACATCCTACGCGCATGTCTCCGCCTGTCCGGCTGCGGCGCCTTACTTGCCATCCAGCCTCTGCTGACTACGCATCTTTGCCTCGAGCACTACGTATTTTTCTTTTGTTAGCTAAACGCCTAATCTTATACCAATATAAACTCGAGTATAGAGAAATAGAGTACTTCAATAAAGTATATATATTGTGTTTAATCATAAAATCAGTGCTTCCACTTTATTATATCCTGCTCCACTCAAAATTCCACGCGATTAAACATCTTTTTTTTTTTTTTTTTTTTTTTAATTTTTTTATTTGCAATCTGTCTACATTTCAAGACAATAGGCAAACACTTCGAACAGAGATAGAATAACGGGTGTGGGCCTAAGTCCAGTGACAAGGGCCTTATGGACAATACAATTTTTTTTTTTTTTACAAGTAGATGTACTTTTTCAATCTTGATCCTTCAAAGGATACGTTATTGAGTTGAGCAGCTAAGATATTTGGGTGATATTTCAACCGATTTTTGTAGAGGGAGGAGAATCTTTGTATTTCCTCGCTTATCGATGGGGTCTCCAGATCGCGTCTAATAACTTCATTTGTAACGTACCACGGGGCATTTACTATGGTCCTGAGTACTTTCGATTGAAATCTTTCAATTACTTCTAGATTGGATTTGGCAGCTGCACCCCACAGTTGAATTCCATACGTCCATATTGGTTTTAGAATACTTTTATACAGGAGTATTTTGTTTTCTAGAATTAGGACTGAATTTCTTCCGAGTAGCCAGTACAGTTTTCTGAGCTGTAGGCTGAGTTTTTCTTTTGGTCCATATGTGTCCTCCAGGTGAGTCTTCGATCCAAGTGCATCCCAAGATATTTAACTTCTGTAGATTCGCCACTGGTTTTGTTTATAAATACAGTAGGACACGTTTCCTTACGAAGAGAGAAGGTAATGTGCACCGACTTATTTTCATTGATCTTGATTCTCCAGTCATTGAACCAGTGTTCCACTTTGGATAGGTGTTCTTGTAGGTTTGTTGAGGCGAGAACTGGGTCAGGATTAGAGCAAAGTAATGCGGTATCGTCCGCATACGTAGCTGTTGTCGTAGTATTTGAAGATGGAATGTCTGATGTGTACAGTAGATATAAGGTTGGCCCGAGAACACTGCCCTGAGGAACACCAGCATGAATATCGTGGAGTTCGGTTACTTCGTTATTAACTTTCACTCGGAACGTTCGCTTTTCCAGGTATGATTTCAGTATCTGATAGAGGCCTTCCGGAAGATTTTTCTTGATTTTATACAGTAGACCTGTGTGCCAGACCTTGTCAAAAGCTTGAGCCACGTCCAGGAAGATAGCTGAGCAGTATTGCTTCCTTTCGAAAGCTCTTCGAATGTTTACTACAATTCTGTTCACTTGTTCAATGGTAGAATGATTTTCACGGAAACCAAATTGATGTTCTGGGATTAATTTTCTATCCAGTAGTAACGGCTTGAGTCTGCTGAGTATGACTTTTTCACAAAGTTTAGAACAGATGGGTAACAAACTGATAGGTCGGTAAGATGTTGTTTGTTCAGGAGATTTTCCTGGTTTCAGAATCATAATAATTTGCGCGACTTTCCACTGGCTGGGAAAATACTTCAGTCTTAAGCATGCGTTTATAAGTATAGTTAAATATCTGACTGCTTTTGGTGGTAGTTCTTTTATTGTTCTACTATTGATTCCATCATATCCTGGAGATTTTCGATTTTTTAAGTTTCCGATAAGACCTTGAATTTCGTGTAAGCTGGCATACTTCATTTGTAACTCCTCGAACAAAGGACGTTGGTCTTGCAACAATATTTCTTCTTCTTCTCCCGTAATTTGTCTCGGTGGTGTATCAAAAACCTTGCTTAGATATTCAGCAAAGTTTTCGGCTTTTTCTTGATCACTTCTGGCCCATTTACCCATTGTCCTGATGGGCGGAATAAATTGCTGGGTGAGCTTCAATTTCTTGGTGGCTTTCCATAGAGAGTAATCCGTTGACGCCGTTGGGGTGAGGTTTTGCAGGTAGTAGTTAATTTTAGAGTTTTTATCTTCGCGAAGGTTTTTTTAAGTTGTTTTATTGAATTGTTTAAACGAGTTTTATTTTCCTTGTTACGCGTAATTTGCCAGATTTTTTTAAGTTTACGTTTTTCGCTTATTTTATTTAGTATTTCTGTAGATAAATTTTCCATTTTTCGGGCAGGTTTAGTAGGAGGAGTTGAGAAAAGTATTGCTTTATGGATTAGAATATTGAGATTTTCGATCGCAGCATCGACATCGTTACAAGTTTTTAATGGTATTTTGCATGAGATTGTGATCAATGTAATCTTTGTAAGTTGACCAGTTAGTTGTTTTATTTCCAAGAAAATCCGAGTTAGTATTTTTTATGGCTTCGGCGCACAGTTCGAGTATAATTGGCGAGTGATCAGAAGTTAATTCAAGACTGGACTGTACAGAGAGATAGTGAGTCGATATGCCTTTGGCGATGAAAAAGTCAATGAGATCAGGTTTTTTTGATAAATCAGATGGCCAGTACGATGGTTCACCAGATGAGGCGGTGATTAGGTGGTTTTCTTGTATTGAGTCGTACAGCTGTCTGCCACGAGGAAAAGGAGTTACAGATCGAGAGCCCCATGAGGGTGTTTCGCATTATAGTCACCACCCGCAATGAACCGAGAGCCTAGTTTTTTAAAGAATGTTGTGAATTGATCTTGTTTGATATTACGACTTGGTGGACAGTAGATAGCTGAGAATGTGATGGGACCTTTAGATGATTCAGCTGTTACGCTTGTAGCCTGTAAATAATCATCCGTGTTTTTTTCGAGTTCAAAGTGTTTTATAGATGATTTGATTATGAGGGCCGTGCCACCATGCGCCCTGCCACTAGGATGTTGCGTGTCGTATATGATGTAGTTTGGAATTTTGAGATACGTTTTATTAGTGAAATGAGTTTCTGAAATGAGCATAATGTCTATGTTTTTTCTTGTTAAAAATGATTTTAATTCTAGGCTACGCTCAGCGAGTCCGTTGGCATTCCATGCTGCGATGGTAAATTTTTCGCGAACAGGCATTTATAATTTATTGATGAGTTTAGTTAACAGTTCTAGCATAACTTTCATAGTAGACATGAGTTGTGACATCATATTTTCTAGCTTGAGTATAGAGTTATTATTATTATTACTTTCGATGTTGTTATTGCTTTCAGCGATAGCCATTACCTCAGGAATTGTATGTTGATGATCTTCGGGTGATTGACCTGGTAACCCAGTTACAGCTTGTGCGAATGAGACGTTTGGAATAGTGTTTCTAAACTGAGTTTGTTTGAAAGAATTATTTTGATAATCGAGTTTCTTTTCGCGAAGGCTGGATTTAATTTTTGTAACAGCTGCTTACGAACGATACAGCCTTTATAGCTGGCCGGATGGTTTCCTTGGCAATTGGCGCAAATGACTTCTTTAGTTTTTTCTTTAATTGGACAGTCGCTTGTTAAGTGATTTTTAGCGCATTTAACGCAGACAGGCTGATTGTTACAATAGTTTTTAGTATGACCGTACTCTTGGCACTTCATACATTGGGGAATATCTCGGCTTTTACGCGGTGGCTCGAAGCTAACAACTGTATTTAAGAGTCGGTTTATTTCGTATTTTTTTATTGTTCATATTTTTTTTAGTTCCACGAAGAAAAGAGGAAGAGGGTTTTTTGTCATAGAGTGTCTAATGTTAGAAATTTTTATCACCGAGTGACCGTACTCTTCGATGGCATTTTTTAGATCGACTATTTCTACTGAAGGGTGCATACTTCGTAGTACGGCTTTAAAGCCCTTCTGGCTTTTGCACTGATAAGTGTGAAATTCCGTGTTATTCTTTTTTAGCATTTCGATCGTGAGGATGCTCCGCGCTGCTACCGTTGCTGGAGCCCTGGTCATGTCTCAGCCCGGTGTAAGGGACCTGATCGCTCGGGGCACTGTTTCCGCTGCGGACAAGCAGGCCACCAAATAAAGGATTGTAAGAACAACCCAATGTGCGTTCTCTGCCGAGAACAAGGCGCTGCCCACGACCACGCGTCGACAAGCCAGTATTGCCCCCGGGCACAGAAGACCAATCAAGCCCGCCGATGATGAGGATTATACAGCTTAACCTCAATCACTGCAAGGCTGCTCAGGATCTCCTGAGCCAAGCCATCCGTGAGCAGCGCATCAACGTGGCCATAGTCTGTGATCAGTATTAGAACCTCGATCCACCCTATACATGGCTCGCCGATGCCAACAGCCAAGCCGCCATCTGGGTGCAGGGAGGTAGCCTGGTGCAGGAGCACCCGGCAAGAGCGCGTCCTTTCTTCACCTGGGCCCGTATCAGCGGAATCTACTTTTTCAGCGTCTACGCACCACCAAGACTCGCTGATGTAGAATTCTCCGCTCTTCTCACCAACATCACCGAGGAAGCCCGGGGCGAGAGACCGCTCATCATTGCTGGCGACTTCAACGCCTGGTCAACGGAGTGGGGATGCCGAGCGACGAGACAGCGCGCCACCACTCTCCTGGACGCGCTCGCCCCCCACAAAGCTGTACTGCTGAATACCGGAGATACACCAACATTCACCGGTGCACTGGGCTACTCGGTCGTAGATCTCACCTTCGCCAGCGACACACTCGCTTCCCAAGTTACATCATGGGCCGTAAGCGAGCTCTACACGCATAGCGACCATCAGGCTATCGTGTTTGAGATAGAGCTCGCCAGACCGCCTGGACCCGCGACGCGCCAAAGCTGCAAGTGGAACGCGCGCAGCCTCGACACGGAGTGCCTCACGGCCATGATGGCCGGTGCTGCGGTTCCACCCGGGCCTACAGAAGAGATGGCAACAAGGCTCATGGCTGCCATTACCAGTGCATGCGACGCGTCTATGACCGAGGCAGGTCGACGACGTCGTCGTGGCGCAGTATACTGGTGGACAAGCGAGATCGCTGACCTCCGGCGCTCATGTCTGCGAGCGCGAAGGCTTGCCCAGAGAGCGCGTGGCCGGCAAAATGAAGACGCCTGCCGAGCGAGCTATACCTCCGCCAGACGTCTCCTGCGCGCTGCTATCAAGACCAGCAAGCGCCTATGCTGGAACAAACTGTGCGACGAGGTCAACGAGGACGTATGGGGCAAACCATACGAGACAGTCATGTCCCGTCTCAGAGGATCGAGAGCAAATTCACCGAGCTCACCGACCATGGTGCGCCGCATAGTGGCTGCTCTCTTCCCTCGTGTGCCTGACGAGCCAGCTTTGCCACCACCACTCCAAGCAGGAGCAATTGTACCAGCCGTCACCATGGAAGAACTCCGAGGAGCATGCAAGAGGATCAAGGATAACACTGCGCCTGGGCCGGACGGAGTACCAAACGCCGCTATCAAGATCGCGATTGCCACGCACCCTGAAATCTTCTTGCAGGTGTACGAGTGCACGGGTGCACGATTGATATTGAGCTCACTCATTGGACAAAATAGCTTCTTTTTTGCTGCTCTGAAGTGTTGGCGACTTGCCGAGCTGCTGCAATCTGTGCGCATCGGTTTACGTGGAGGCATCTTTTAAAGTTGAAACTTAATCATCTACAAGTGTACTTTTCGTTGGAAATAGATGTGTCTCTCAGTTGCTTTGTTTATGTTCATACGTGTGTTGCTGTGTACAAGCTTACGTGCTGCGGGCATACTTGTGTTGTTGTTTGCGTTTGAATCGGCCAAGATTTAAATTCAACTATCTTACGGGATATCTACACCACCGATAAATTCTACGTTTGTCGTGTGCTGTGCGGACTGCCTGCTATTGTTTGTCTGCTGGCCTGGCATTGCTGTGCGCGTGACGTATTGATGTTGACTCTGAGCTGATTGTCTGCTGTCGTGTTACGATTGACGTTTACGCTGCGAACTCTCATCGTGCTTGCACACTGTGTTCTAACACTGGCCCACTGCATGTGTCTTGCAGCGCCTTGTTGACGGCCCCACGGTTCGCAGCTCACGTCGCGAGACTTAAGTATTTTTGCCAAAGACCCAAGACTCGTCCTCTCAGCAGCCACGGCAGCAACTACTACAACTACTACAACAACAACGACGACAGCGGCAACGACGGCATCTTTCACCGACCACCGCAGATTGCACATTACACAGGTGTTGAGCCTGTAACTATCACTGGCCCGGGAGCTGAGCATGCAGTCACCCTTTGACCGCTGTGCCCGTTGCCTGGCATCCCTGGATTGTGGTGAGACTGTCTGTTCGTTCTGTCGTTCGGTCGCCGCGGAGTGCGCTTCTCCCGGCTCATCTGCGCTGTCTGCGGGGCTGCAGTCTTCCCTATTTCCCCCGTCTGCCCTTCCATCTCACAGTATCTCAGTGGTGCAGCCTCGACCTCTTCTTCTCTCTTTTCCTCTACCTATTCCACCATAGCTACCCACACCAAACTTCCTATCGTATCATCTGCTCCGTCTGCGTCACCATCAACATCTCTATCACTCCCTCATAGCCACAATTCCACTACTGCAACGGTCAAGCGTGCGAGGACGTCTCCAAGATCTTCGGCCCGCTCTTTAAAGCGCAGTCGTTCGTTGGCTACAAAACCGAGCTCACAGGGAGCGAGGCCAGTTACTCGGACAAGCTCTCTCAAAAATATAGCTGCTAAGAAGAAGTCTGCATTGTCTCAGCGTGCCTCGGCGTCACTAACCGACATCCACACCTCGACTGCATCAACTTCTCTGTCGCAGATACACAGCCACACAAGCCTACAAGGCGACGTGTCGCGAGGCGCCCCCCGCCCCCGATGCCCCTAACTGCGCAGCCTACCCGCTCTGCTGCCCAAATGGACACTCGGGTGACTGGTGCCCAGATCAGCACGGCGACATCTTCAGCACCGCACGTCTCACCAACTTACACAGCTCCGGTCACTGTGTCCAGTTCGGCTTCACAGCTTGCGCTCTCCAGTGCCACTACAGTGACCCAGTCCATCGCGTCCAGCTCAACCCCTGCTCCACCTCAAGCTCCCCCACCCCAACCCCCCCTTGACATGGCGAGCTCTTTACTGCTGGCCCGCCTGGACCAGCTCGATGCGCGTCTCGATGCGCGCGACAGTCGCCTAATTGCACATATCAACGAGCGCTTCAATGAATTTACGGTGAGACAGGAGCGCATTGAGGCAGCGCAGGATGAGCTCTCTGTGTCGTTTCAGACGATGCGTGGTGATCACGATCGGCGCATAGCGGATCTCACTGAGCGTGTCGACGCTCTTCAGCAGTCCGCACCACCGCCATCTGATCAGCCGGCCTATCATGACGAACACGAGGTGCGTTTTGGCGGTCTCCCAGCTGCTGCTGGGGTCACAGTACAGACTGCCGAGCGTCTTCTTCGGGCCCTCGACTGGACAGACTCTGTCCGCATGTCATTGGGGTGCGTGAGTGGCGCTCCCGCCGTCCCAGTGACGCCCCGGCTGCTGCTGGCGGTGGCACTGCGGTCACCATGGTGGTGCGTTTTTCTTGCGGCTTTGCGTGACGAGGCTGCACTGGCGTATCGCCGTGCATCTGGCGTGTCATTGTCGCGTCTCTTTGGCGTCCAGGAAGCGGACCAACTCACTGACTGCCATCTTGCCGCCGCCGGTCTTTAGACTGTTACGCGCGGCTCAGCGTCGCTCGCGGGAACTGAGCTACCTCACTCCAATCCGACGTGGACTTCAAATCTACATGCGTCCTGCTCGTGGCGTGCATCCCATTTTAGTAAGCAGCATTGCTGCTCTTGATCGTCTCCAGCCTGTACAGCGCACGGCCGCGTGCAACCCTCCCGTTACATCAAGCTGAGGAGACGCAGCGGAAGCCCCCCTGAATCAACCAGCATCATCCAACCCCACCAGCAGCACAATTTCCATCGCCTTTTCCAATATAAATCGCCTGTATACCCATTTCAATAGCATTGAACATCTTTCATCCAAAAATTCATACGACATTATCGCGCTTAATGAAACATTTCTCAAACCTCATATGAGCTCATCACTTTTTTCACTCCCAAATTACAATTTTTCCGTAATGATCGCGTAGGCAGAAGGGGTGGTGGTGTGGCACTGTATGTCCGCAACGACTTGAGTGTCTCCATCCTCTCTGCGTCCAATTCCATCTACTCAAGCTATCCACAATTTCTCATCTGCTCCATAACCTCACCCATTACGTCCACATTCAAACTTTTTTTGCCGTAATTTACCGTCGCCCACATTCTCGTTATCCCATAGTTTTTTTAATAAACTCTCACATTTTCTTCCACTTTTTGACCATGTATTATCACTGGCGACTTAAACATCAACATGCTCCGCCGCAAAAATCGCCATACTGTATTTTTAAAAAATCTACTGTCTGCCTACAATCTGCGCATTGTCAATACCACCGAACCTACTCATCATGTTATTTTTGCAGATGGATCTCTGCGCGAATCGTGTATTGATTTGTGCATTGTACGTGATACGGACTCGGTGCTTGCGCACACTAAGTCCCAAGTACCATTTGCGGCGGGGCATGATCTTATTACATTGCAATATAACCTCTCGCGTACTCTACCTCCACCCTTGCCTCGTCATATCAGATCTTGGCGCAATGTAACCCCAGCAGCTCTTAATAATGCTTTGTCACCTCTACTTTGTCCACCACTATCCAATGCGCCCTCACAACTCGAGTCTGTATCTCACCACGGCCTTGACGCGAGTGTTTCAACGCTCACAGCTGCCATTCTTGCGGCGGCTGACGGCGTGGCCCCGCTTAGGCTGGCGAGACTGTCTGTTCGTCATAAGCCTTGGGTTGATCTTGAGGTTCGATCGCTTATACATGCTCGCGATCGAGCGTATCGCCGGTTTCGCCGCTGCCACAGAAACTCGGACCTCCTGCAATACCGTGTTTTGCGAGCGGAGGCACGCTCCTGCCTCGACTCAAAGAAGAGTGCCTACTTTGCGGCCAGGATGAACGACACATCTTCTCCAACTGCACTGTGGCGCACGCTGCGTGGTCTGGGTGTGACGCCCTCTGGTTTTCCATCACCTCTGAATTATTTTACAGCCGATACCCTTGCGCAGCACTATGCATCCATCTCCTCTTGCTCACTACCCATTGCACCCGAAATTATAGACACCATATGCTCAATCCCGCTCACTAATTCGCGTCCCGCTTTCAGCCTTCAACCTATCACTGCCTCTCACATCACCAAACTCATTACCACCATCTCATCTAAATCCATGGGAATGGACGGTATTTCCTCACCCATGCTATCACTAGCCTCATCCACCTTATCAACCCCACTTACCACAATCATTAACACTTCAATAGTTACAGCAACCTTTCCACAGACATGGAAGCTCGCTTCCATTATCCCTCTTTCAAAAACCTCATCACCTTCCTCTCCGAATGATACTCGCCCCATAGCTCTTTTATCTGAACTGTCCAAAATACTCGAACGCGTTATCCACACCCAACTCATTACCTACCTCATTGATCACGACCTACTCTCTCCCCATCAGCACGGTTTCCGGCCGAGTCATTCCACTAACACAGCCATCCTCGACATCACCGAACGCGTCAGGTCTGCCATCGACGAGCGAATGGTCACGGTCTTAGTGTCTTTCGATTTTTCGAAGGCCTTTGACACGATCCCGCACCGTCAGCTGCTCATGCGGCTGCGAGAGATCGGCTGTGACGACTTGACAATCCGTTGGTTTGCGGACTATTTAAGCCTCCGCAGCCTAGCAGTGCGGAATGCTGATGGTTCGCACTCGCAACTTTGCCACACCACATCTGGCGTCCCACAAGGAAGTGTGCTCGGCCCACTCCTCTTTCTCATCTACATAAACTCCCTCCCCTCTACCCTTTCCCACTCCCATGCCATCATCTTTGCAGACGACACACAAATCATTTCTCACGCCCCACCATCCCAGTTCAGCGACTTGGTGTCTCGCATGAGTGCTGACGCGAACGCTGTCCACCGATGGGCCATTGATAATGGCCTTAGTTTAAATGCCCAAAAAACTCGCGTTTTATTGCTGGGGAGTCGCGTCTTCATCAATGCTCTTAACAGAGCAAATCCCCCGAAAATTGTACTAGCTGGTACAACACTTGAGTACTCACCCTCCGTTAAGATCCTTGGTGTGTTGCTT
The DNA here is from genome assembly GCA_034770305.1 of Trichogramma dendrolimi. Classification (NCBI taxonomy): domain Eukaryota; kingdom Metazoa; phylum Arthropoda; class Insecta; order Hymenoptera; family Trichogrammatidae; genus Trichogramma; species Trichogramma dendrolimi. Next base: position 180,386 of record JAPMIB010000111.1, on the reverse strand, counting down.
GACTCAAAGCTGAACTGGGATGCTCAAGTTTCATCCGCCTCATCCAAAATTCATTATGCCCTATACTCCCTACGTCACCATCGCAACTCCCTATCACGTCATCTGCGCCAGCGTCTCGTCCAGGCGCTGATTGTTCCACACCTCGACTACGCAGCGGCTGCCCTAACAAGCCTCACGGTTGAGCAGAAGCTCCGATTGCAGCGCCTACAAAATGCCTGCATTCGTTTTATCTACGGCAACATCCCGCGAATGGCGCATGTCACACCCTACCGATTAGCGCTTGGTTGGCTCTCAGTTGCGCGTAGACGCGACCAACTCATGGTTCTCCTAGCGAGGAAAATCGTGATCAGTGGCACACCATCCTGCCTGGCAGCGCGTTTCACGCTCCTCGAGGGCCGTGATCCCAACCGTAGAGTGACCCGACGACTTCCCCACGTCTTGACTACCCATCTGCTCGTACAACAACGCTTCATAAATCATTCACTCATACAGCCACCAAGTTGATAAACTCTCTACCAGCATCGTTCTCCCTCCTAGCCACCTCTCCCAATCCTCGCACGTTCCTCCGCAACCACTTCCTCTCCCTCGAGAAGTCAGAGTGGCTGCAGCGCTGTGCGGCTGAGAATCTCTCACCCGTACCTCTTCCACTCATTGGCCTGCTTTCACTTCCCACCTACAATTAATATTCCAATAATACTAAAATTCACCCCACACGACTGCAGTCCCCGGGCATCTGTTGGTGGGCTTGAGGCCCTTGCTCTGACTGGCCTGGTCGGGCGATGGAGCTGGCGGGCGGCTCCCGCATCTTGGTTTGTCTTGCTCCGGGTCGGCGCTCATTGTGTGTCAATGAGCTCTTGTCTTGTAAATATAAATATGTAAATAACTGTGCTGTACTCTATTTTTGTTGTTGCTATTTTATATGTCTATCTGTATATAATGTGTTATTCATCTGCGCTACTTGCTCCAATTAATTTTAAATTTTAAATTATTTTATAATGTATATGTAAAGGAAATGTATTCCCTTCAAGTGTGTGAGTGTGTATGGTAGGAGAAGGGGGATCTGTCTCTCAATTGTAGTTCGGGTGAGCTCATGAGGACAGATCCGATAGAGTAGCTGAAGAGAACGGTTAATTAAACTTTCATTGCCGTTTCTTTGATTTCAGGTAAATTGTAAATAGTAGAATTATGATTAATTATAATTTAAAATAAAAAACTTTGATTTCAGAGCAACCTTGGAGTTTATTTGACTAAAAAACCTTATAAAACGGCAACTCAGTTTAAAATGCCGAAAAAGATACAATTCACGTTTAAAGTGATCGCTTCGGCTAAGGATAAGAAGACGAGTATCATTGCGATTACCAGTATTATGAAAGAAGATGGCACGAGGTATTCATTTGCACAGGAAGATCAGCTCATCAGTGAGCATGCAGAACTGATAAAAACGGAACATTACAAAAGAGTGAGACAGTCGCTTGCTCATAGAAGAGATGAGAGGTCAATTTGGATCTCATGTACCGCAGAGTTGGAGAAAGTTTATTTTGACGAAGATAATAATATCAAGTTCAAAGAATACTATTTAGAGCAAGTTAAAGATTCAACGGATACTGGCGAAGAGGAGTCTAAGAAAGTAAGACCGTTGAATTGTAAACAAGTCGCAGAGAGATTTATGTTGGAAAAATTTGTTTGTAAACATACTAACGCAAAACAATGGATGGAAATTTTCGAAAGCGAGTGTGAGAGATTTGAAGTAGTACAAGATAGATCGAAAATTGAACTTTTGAGATTATTTCTGGATACGCCTTGTGATCAGTGGCATTCGTCTATGCTAACCATTTTAACGATTGATGCGGATTGGGATGAGTGGAAACAGAACTTCTTGGAGACGTTTGCCGATAAAGGTTGGAGCAATGCAATGTATGCGATAAATTATAGATATAGAGAAGGATCGTTGATGGAATATGCTTTGAGAAAAGAGAAACTACTTTTGGATATGGACAAGGACATGACCAATATAGCTTTAGTGATGCTTATTGCAGCTGGACTGCCAGGGCATGTGCGGAATAAAATCGATCGGGAAAAATGTGAAAACGTGACTAACTTAATACATGAAATAAAAAAATGCGAAGGCCTGGTCAGTAAGAGTAGTTTTATAAAGAAAAAAGAAGAGAGGACCGAAAATAAAAGAAAATTCGAAGATAGAAGACCGTGCAGGCAGTGCGAAAGGTTAAATAAAGGCACAAGATATCACCCAGAAAATCTCTGTTGGTTTAAAAAAGGAGATAGAAACGAAGGAATAGTAACCGGAACTAACGCGGTGGTTGAAGTAGAGATAAATGAGGAGCAAAAAAACTAAGAATCACACCATTGATAAAGGTAAAAATTTTAATTAATGATAAATTAGAAGTGTACGGAACATATGACCCAGGTTCGCAAGTATCATTGATTAATGCTAGGTTATTGAAAGTCCAAAATAAAATTGAAGATAAAAATAGGATACTGCTAAGAACGGTCAATGGTGTGACACATACAAAGGGTTTAGTAACATTGAAATTGAAAGTATTTGAGCTTGAAAAATACGCTGATATATTTATTACGGAGAGAGATGACTTTGAAGATTTCCTAATAGGTTTAGATATGATACAGCAATTTAAGCTCGCGCTGGATGAAAATTTGAACATAAAAAAAGTATAATGCAGAAGAGAGAAAAAAAGTAGCTCATGAAGTATATAAAAAGATAGATGAAATTAAGGTTAACTTCAATGAACATTTAGAACATACTGATTGCGTATTGAAGTTAGAACACTTAAAAAATGATCAGAAATATAAAATAGAGAAAATAATAAAAAATCATAGTAAGGTGTTTGCTAAGGATAAGTACGATGTGGGAACGGTAAAGAAATATGAAGCAAGAATAGATCTCATTGAAGATAAATATTGCAGTAAGCGACCATACCGATGTACAATAGATGATAAAAAAGAAATTGAGAAGCAAGTAGCAAATTTATTAAAAAGAGGACTTATTGAAGAATCTTATAGCCCCTTTGCAGCACCAGTTACACTAGTTTTTAAAAAAGAAGAAAATAGGAAATCTAGGCTTTGTATTGACTTCAGAGGACTGAATAAGCTGATTGTACCACAATCGCAGCCATTTCCATTAATAGGAGATTTGATTACCAAAACAAGAAACTGTCGATTTTTCACTACACTCGATATAAATTCAGCTTTCTGGTCTATCCCTTTGAGAATAGAGGATAAAAGAAAAACAGGTTTTGTTACGCAGGAAGGGCATTACCAATGGACATGTCTTCCATTTGGATTAAAAACGGCTCCTGCAATTTTTCAAAGAATTCTTGGTAATATTCTGAGACAACATGATCTAAAGGAATTTTCAGAAAACTATATAGATGATATCCTAATATTTTCTGAGAGTTTTGAAGAACATATTGAGTGTGTAGAGAAGGTACTGAGGGCAATAGAGAAAGAAGGTTTTAGACTGAAACTCACCAAATGTAATTTCGCTGCAAGTTCTGTGAAATATTTAGGTCACGTAATAGAAAATAATACAGTGAGACCAGTCAAGGATAATTTGAAATCAATAATAGATTTTCCTCAACCTAAAACTCAAAAAAATATCCGTCAGTTCCTAGGAAAAATAAATTTCTATCATGAATATATACCCAATAGTGCAAAATTATTAGATCCATTGCATAAATTGCTTCGAAAAGATGAAAAATTTCAGTGGACAGAGAAATGTGAAAATGCGTTTAAGAAAGTGAAAAATCTACTGTGCTCAAGACCTATACTGGAGATATTTGATAATAATCTACCGATAAAAATTTATACAGATGCATCGATAGAAGGTATTGGGGCTGTGTTGAAACAGGAACAGCCTGATGGAACAATAAAACCAGTAGCATATTTTTCCAAGAAAAATAATGAAGCTCAGAGAAAAAAGAAAGCGATCTATTTGGAATGTTTTGCAATTAAAGAGGCTTTAAAATATTGGCAACACTGGTTGATGGGAAAAAAGTTTATTGTATATTCTGATCACAAACCATTACAAAATTTAAATATAAAAGCTAGAACGGATGAAGAACTGGGTGAGTTATCTTATTATCTATCACAGTATGATTTTGATATTGTGTATATTCCTGGAAAAGAAAATGTTGAGGCAGATTGTCTTAGTCGAAATCCAGTGCTAGAAACAATTGAAAATACGGATGAAATATTGAGAATTGTGAATTTTATAAAGTTAAATGATATAAAGGATGATCAGAATTTAAATTTGAAAATACAAAGGAAAAAGTTTAAAATGATTGAGAAGAATGGCATTTTTTACAAGTCTTTCAAAAAAAAAATAAGATTATTTTGTCAGAAAAATTTAGTGTGAGATTTGTAAAAAAAGTACACGTGGATTGGTGCCACATGGGAATTACTCGGATGATGAAAAAAATATGCCCGTATTATTATGCGGAGAATTTAATAGACAATATAAAAAGAGTTTGTAAAAATTGTCAAATATGTGTACAAAACAAGACAAGGAGTCAAGTGAAATACGGGCAAATGTCGTTTTTAGGGCCGGCAACGATGCCATATGAAATCATGTCTCTGGATACCATTGGAGGTTTCGGAGGGCAAAGATCTACAAAAAGTACTTGCATTTACTAGTGGATCATTTCACGCGATTCGCCTATATAGCAACATCAAAGACTCAAAATGCATCAGATTTCATTAGATTAAAAAAACAGTGCTGGATACAAATAAGATTGGCACGTTACTCTCAGATCAGTATCCTGGAATCAATTCAAGAGAATTTAAAAATTTTCTGGAGCTGAATCAAATTAAAATTATTTTTACTGCAGTTAATGCACCATTTTCTAATGGATTAAACGAACGTTTAAACCAAACTTTGGTTAATAAAATGAGATGCCGAATTAATGAAGGAGGCGAAAACAAAGCGTGGACATCGATAGCGAGAGAATGCATACAAAAATATAATGAGACTGAGCACTCAGTAACGGGATTTACACCGATTTATTTATTGAATGGTAAGAATACTCAAATACTACCAGAGGAATTGAAAGAAGAGACATCTGGAAAAAAATGGGTTGAAGACAGAAAATTGGCATTGCAACGAACGATCAAATCGCATGAGTACAATAAGCAGATATTTGATAGAGACAGAATAGATCATGAATTTAATGTGGGTGATCTAGTGTTTGTGGAAAATGGGAATCGATTAAACCGGAAGAAATTAGATAATTTAAGAATAGGGCCTTTTCGAATATCGGAGAAAATGTCGAATACTTTATATAAAATTGAAATGAATGGTAAAGTTAAAAATGATTGTATATTTCATGTAACAAAACTTGTACCTTTATCTAATACACAAAATGAATGATGAATGTTTGAAATAAGAAAAATTGTATATTTCTGTATGTTATTGCGATGCAACTTGAGGGGGGGAGATGTAAAGGAAATGTATTCCCTTCAAGTGTGTGAGTGTGTATGGTAGGAGAAGGGGGATCTGTCTCTCAATTGTAGTTCGGGTGAGCTCATGAGGACAGATCCGATAGAGTAGCTGAAGAGAACGGTTAATTAAACTTTCATTGCCGTTTCTTTGATTTCAGGTAAATTGTAAATAGTAGAATTATGATTAATTATAATTTAAAATAAAAAACTTTGATTTCAGAGCAACCTTGGAGTTTATTTGACTAAAAAACCTTATATATATAATGTATATAATGTCATCGTTCAATATCTGTAATATGCTTCGGGGCCACATGGGGTTCTACCCCCCGGTCCCATTAATAAATAATCAATCAATCAATCAATCATGATGGCCAATGCTGCGGTTCCACCCGGGCCCACAGAAGAGATGGTGACGAGGCTCATGGCCGCCATTACCAGTGCATGCGACGCGTCTATGGCCAAGACAAGTAGACGACGCCGTCGTTGCGTGGTGTACTGGTGGACAAGGGAGATCGCCGACCTCCAGCGCTAATGCCTGCGAGTGCGAAGGCTTGCCCAGAGAGCGCGCGGTCGGCCAAATGAAGGTGCCTGCCAAGCGAGCTATGCCTCCGCAAGACGTCTCCTGCGCGCTGCTATCAAGACCAGCAAGCGCCTATGCTGGAGCAAACTGTGCGATGAGGTCAACGAGGACGTATGGGGAAAACCTTACGAGACAGTCATGTCCCGTCTCAGAGGACCGAGAGCCAATTCACCAAGCTCACCGTCCATGGTGCACCGCATAGTGGCTGCCCTCTTCCCTCGCGTGCCTGACGAGCGAGCTCTGCCAGCACCACACCAGGCAGGAGCAATTGTACCAGCCGCCACCCTTGAAGAACTTCGAAGAGCATGCGGGAGGATCAAGGATCACACTGCGCCCGGGCCGGACGGAGTACCAAACGCCGCTATCAAGATCGCCATTGCCACGCACCCTGACATCTTCTTGCAGGTGTACACGGCGTGCCTGTGGACCGGTGTCTTTCCAGCGTGCTCGAAAAGGCAGAGGCTTGTCCTGCTGCCAAAGCCAGGCAAGCCCCCCGAGGAACCATCGTCGTACAGGGCGCTCTGTATGCTGGACACAGCGGGCAAAATTCTCGAAAGAATCATCTGTGATCAGATCATCAGTACGGCTTTCGGAAGGGACGATCGACTATCAACGCCATCGAAAACGTCATCGCCACCACCCGAGAGGTCATCGCGGGCAAGAATGGAACCGCGGCACCAAGAAGTACTGCGCTGTGGTGACCCTCGACGTGAAGAACGCGTTTAATTCGGCTTGTTGGAACAGCATCAACGCCCTGCTACGCCGAATGCGCACGCCTGAGTACCTGCTGAGAATAGTTGCGAGCTATCTCTCAGCGCGGGAGCTTGACTACGGCATGGACGACGGACCAGAGTCCTACAGAGTCACAGCAGGGTTTCCGCAAGGATCTGTCCGGGGGCCTATCGTGTGGAACGTCGTGTACGACGCCGTTCTGCGCCTCAACTTCGGAGGCAACGTAAAGATCGTCGGCTTTGCTGACGACATCGCCTTGGTGGCCGTGGCCAAGCACCTGTGGCAGATCGAATACGATCTAAGCTCTGCCATCGAGCAGGTGCGATGCGCGCTTCACGAGCTCGGCCTAGTAACGGCTGACCATAAGACCGAGGCCCTACTGATCACTAGCAGGAAAAAAATGGAGACCATCACCATCACAGTGGTTGACTGCAGCATAAGGTCGTCCTCCTGGATCCGCTACCTGGGCCTACACATTGACTTCAGGCTGGAGTTCGACCAACATCTCCGAATCGTCAGCGAGAAGGCAGCAAGAGTGGCTGGAGCCTTCGCGAAGATCATGCCCAACACCGGTGGGCCCAGAAGTAGCCGACGAGAGCTCTATGCTCACGTCATCGATTCGATCCTCCTGTATGGAGCGCCTATCTGGAGATGCGTGACGGAGATGCAGGCCTACATCCGTCAAGCAGAAGCTGTACATTGACGAGCCTGTCTGTGCGTGATCAGCGGCTATCACACGTCTCCCACGACGCGACGTACGTGATATCCGGCGTACCACCGCTGGCGCTACTAGCGGATGAGCGAGCGCGCATATACCAGCCCCGCCCCAAGGATGTCAAGGAGGAAGAAAGAAAAGAGACGCTGAACAGGTGGCAGGACCGGTGGGACCGGGCCTCAAAGGGCCGATGGACACACCGCCTAATCCCGAACATCGCAGAATAGGTAGAGAGGGAACATGGAGAAGTGAACTACTATCTCACACAACTCCTGTCCGGGCATGGCTACTTCAAAAGCCATAGCCAGCGCTATGACATCACCCTTAGCGCACTCTGCCCGGCCTGCCAAATCACAGTAGAAGACGCGGAGCATGTGTTCTTTCACTGCCCGCGATTCTGCGAAGAGAGGGAGAGACTTCAACAAGTCCTTCAAGAAGAAATCGAGCCTGAAAACATCCTCAGGCTCGAGACCGCTAGCAATTGGATGGTGGTAGCGTCTTTTGCGCAATCAGTCGTCACTAGACTGAGGCAAGAGACGCAAGAGGAGTAAAAAAATGAACTGGACGATGCTGCAAGAAAAAGACGACGCTTCTGGTTCCTGAACCCCTAATTTACGTAAGGTGGACGGGGGATGTACGGAAAAGACACAGATATAGCAAGACGCAGATATAGCAAAGAAGCTCAATAGGCTTTCCTACTGAAGTAATGTTTAACGACGGTATTCAGTCAGGTACGCGTTTCGAAGGGCCACTGGCTGCAGAGGTCACTCTGCCCCCGTCCACAAAAAAACACACACACACACACACACACACACACACACACACACAGACACACATCCATACAGACAATTATTCAGAATTCAATAAAGATTCTGAATATGTGTCCGAAATTTTCCTATGACTTCTATATCAAAACTTGATTTTGACGCCTATCACAAAGCTTCCTTTATGAGGAAGCAAAAAAAATGAACTTATTTGAGCAATTGTTAGGCAACACCTTTTGACTGACTTTTTAATGAGATTTGATTTTAGTACTTTAGGTTGACTATTATTTCAGTTTTGGAGTATTAATGACTGAGTTTTTAAATCCCTTATCGGAACTATTTTAACTCTAGAGAGCAGTATCTTGCAAGATGATGTAATGTCCTGAAGGGAGTTAGGGGTGCAAACTGAAGGTTCGCATGGCCTTGGATAATGCTTCTGGCTTTTTCTCTATTTATTGCCCAGCTGGTAGCGAAGATATTAGGGAATTATAATCAATTGAACTGAATTCGAATAGAAGAATTTTAGATAGATTGATATTGAAATAATAACAGGAACTAGGCTTATAAGTTTTTTATTAAATATTAACATATTGAAAGTTACTTACATTGTTGTGGATTAGTACTATGTTCTAGAAAATCTTGGTCAAAGAAAATGTGGGAGAAAGAGAGAACACTTGAACTTACATATTTAAAAACAGAGAACCTCTTATTTAGGCTGCTGGAGCACAAGTAGATTGAGAAAACCGTGTCTTCATAAGACATCGGCTTGCCAGTGTTTCAGCGCTTAGATTTTTATTGCTATCTGAGCGTTTTGACTGGACCATTTCTCCGGTTAGCAGCAAGATATTAATCTATTTCTCTCTGTCTTTTTGTTCCTCTATCTGATGTTCGAATATTCTAGAAAGCTTTAATCACATGTTGTATGACCTATATGAATATTATTATTTATCGTTAATTATTATTATTTTTGTTGAAATTTATTGCATTATAACGTAGATATTATACCTAGCTTTCCGTTGCTGTTTCGAGCGACTCCTGACGCTTCACACACATATCGACCGTTTTTTGCATTCTAGTTATTTATTAGTTTATAATTTATCAAAGGAAAGGTGGTTTGGAAGAGAAGTTGGTATTGAGGGATCGTTGCATATCGATTCTTGCTTGTTGAGTCGGGCGTGAGGCATAGTTATTGTTTTATTCTGGATTATTTGGTTGTGTTAATTATAAACATTTCTACACGTGCTTTACTACATTCTCGAACATTTGAGAAGTAGCTAGATGAGTTGATGAAAATTCTTAGAATTACAGAAGTAACCATCTAATTTTTATAGCGGGCGTAAAAAGGTAGAACCCATGGGGTGATGTTTGGGATGTGATAATAATGTTCACCGTGCTTCGTAGAACCGTCTCACACTGTTCCTTTTGTCGATAAGAAATAGACAAAAACGTAAGAATTTCGATAAGAAATAAGTTTAAAAAAACCATTTGTGGGGCTATTTTAAAGGATTTTGTCTACTCTTTCCAAAATTGGTGCTGAGATTAGTTGATTGATTGATCAAAAGATATATTGGGGCCTTAAGTTATAACCACATAAGGCCCAGCGGCCGTTTAACGAACAGTAAAAAGTGCTAACAATAGTAATAAGAATAGTACAATAGTAAGTTCAGAGGGCACAGTACATTTAAACAAACAGAGAATATAATTTCATCGTGCTAATTTGGTTATTATACCGTATCCATATTCAGCACGTGAGACAGTTCACGCGGGACAGTGGTAAGACCTTCCATTCCGTATCACTGCAACCACTTCTTTCTCGTGCTGCATAATGAAAACGGTTAAAAGGTACTTGAAGAGAGGAGACAGGGGGATGATATTCGTGATGAAGGGGACTTTATATGGCACATGAAAATGCAAATGAATGTTCTAATGATGCAGTGCGGGGCGTCTTGTAATAGAGCACCGGGAGTTAGCATCGTGCGTACTGTCTGATTTTCTCTGTCTCAGTCGGCACTCCAACGACTCGAAAACAGATTCTGAGATAGCCCGGCGAAGTATTTCTGATGATGCGAGGTGCTAGGGAGCAATTGATGATGTCTCTGCGTCCCCCAGCTGAGAGCCATCCCAGAGCTAGTCGATTAGGTGTGACATGAGCCATCCTGGGTATCGTGTCGTATATGAATCTAAAGCAAGCGTTCTGCAGGCGCTGAAGTGCAAGAGACTGCTCCTTCGTCAGGTCAGTCAAGAGTGGTGACGGTTAATCTAGGTGAGGCGTCACCAAAGCGCCTACAGCAACTTAGTGAGAACAGAGTTCATCCGCAGAAAATAAAGCCATGGAAGACGGCATCGGGGAAACAAAACTCCCATACTACGCAGCGTGCGCCATCGCGACTTTACGTCCGTGGCCTTTGTGATGCGTGAAGCGAGGTATGGATTCTTTGCAGTATCCAAAAGGTCACGCACGCGACCCCTTGGCTCCTTCTATACAGCAAAGCTCGACTTTCCGCGTTGAAACTTGGACTATGACTAAATCAAGACTATTTTCGTGAATTGACCCATCGTGATGGATGACATGATCGGTCGGCATTGTACTGGCGAGATTAAGGGACAGCTACTCCAGCTGTTTGTTCAAGCGACCAACGTGTTGATCGTTTGGCCTATTCACGTGAATAGTGAAATTGCCAATAACGATCACACTGTCGTAGAGAGAGAGAGAGAGAGAGAGAGAGAGAAGTCAATAAATCACCTCGAAAAACTCCTCCGGGTAGCTGGCGTCCGGGCTCCGGTAAACAGTTGCGAAGAGTAATTTCATGTTGTTGGAACTGTTTATTGAAACTATCTCTTACTCAGGGGTGTAGTCATATATGGATTACAAGGCCGCAAGTTTCTCGACTAAGAGGTCCTCTTGAACATAAAGTCCAATGTCACCACCTTTTTCCTCTCCTATAAAAATGAAAAAAAGTTTAAGCCAGCAATATGAAACGCCAACGTGATGTTCGATGATTCCAAAAAGGTCTCGACGACTGATATGATGTTGTATGTGTCGGAGCGAATCCTGTGTTTAAGAAGATTGAAATTGCAAGAGAACTGGTTGATATTTCTAGAGCCTATTTTTAGATTTATACGAACAAAAGAGTCCGGCCTGGGATATACGCGGGGGTCTACGAGACGGTCTAAAGATGGAAAGGCAGGGGGAATTGCAGTGGCAGATATAGAAATGATTTGCTTGAAATGAGTTGAAAAAAGATTGATTGATCGATTAATTGATTGATTAAATATATTTATTTGACCTTGGGGGTACCAAACCATGTCTGACTAACGAATTTTCCCTGAATAACCACTTCCGTTACGGGTGGCATACCCGAAAGTGCGTTCTACACAAAATTCATACTATCGTATAAATTTATCATATTATAATAGTTATAGTAGTTGCGTCGTGTTTCAGTACATTACGTTACGAGTGCGCGAAGTAGGTGATTCTCGCACGTGTCTCAGTTTGTCGCCCGAGCGCAGTGAGGGTGACAATGAGACGAGGGCGAGAAGCACCCCGCGCACGAGTGACGTATACTATTTTTTATCACGAGTTGCGGGAAGTTTGGAGGGAGTAGAAAGAGGAAAGAAGGGGGTGGTAACGGGCGCGGGAGCAGGTCCAGGGCCACCCACAAAAAAATTCTGTTTATAGTTTTTTATTTATATAATAAATGAATCTTTTTTTTAAATACGAAATTTTGTTTCTGTTATCAAAAAAGTAAAAGTACAAAGTGTATTCATTTATTCTCCTTATCAGTATGAATATTAAATGTTATATTAGGACAATTATTGAATTCAAAACTTACATTTTCATTAGAATTTAAAATATTATTTAATAAATTTGACATATTCAAATCTCGGTTCATTGATGCATAATTTAATGGCGTGGTAACTTCACTTGAATCACCCGACGTTACAGTGGACGTAGGTGGAACTTTTAAAACTTGATTTTCATTTGATGATGATGATCATGACGGCTTAACATTTGGTGTAGTCGTTGAAGTTGATGGTGTGATTTTGATAGATTTGGTTATGGTATTATTTATTTTAATTTTATTTTGAACAGAATCTTGTATATATCCTTTTGCGACTTTATCTGATTTCCATCCACCGTGACGTTTAAGCGTCGTGATGTCTGCTCCACCATCTACCAAAAGGGTAGCAGAAGTTCTGCGAAATGAATGTCCTGTATACAAGGCAGGATCCGGTAAATTTAAAAACGACGCGATTTCCTTTGGAAGGCCGCCGATTTTATTGATACCAAGCGGTTGATTGAGGCACTTTCCATTGCACATTTTTAAAAAAAATCTGCCACTTTTCTTACAGTTTTTCCGGATCTCTATATACTTTTTACATATTTCGTAAAATTCACCTGCAATCGTAAATGATCGCTGATTGCCAGTTTTTGTTAGCAGTATATGCACCAACAGCATTGTCTTATGATCTTCTACATTTTTTACTGTTAAATTAGTTAAATTCTTCACGTCGACATTCGCCCGTGATTCCAAATATTAAAATGATTTTTGTTACAAGATTTTCGCTGTCATCGGCCTCTACGCAATACCTAGCAACTTCATCAGAGGTAAAAACTCTCGATTTTTTCGGAACGTAGCCCACATTGTTCTGTTTTAAAAAAGCAATTAACTTCGTATAGTTTGAAATGTCAGTGTCTTCGTAGCACTTAAAGCACGCTTTCAGCGTAGAGTATTTTGCCCACAAAGTCGCCGATACAAACGTATTTGATAATTCTTTGAAATACACTAATAGAACTGATTCTGTAGAAGACGACGTGTTTTAAGTTCTCCGTTATTGTTTGAATTCGCTATAAACAACCGTGTAACGTTGTTTTGATTTTTTTGGTAACAAATTCAACGAGACCTCTGCAGCAGCTTCAGCGATATCCATCGGCATTTCGTCGCACTCACTCATTTTCAAAACTTGAATATAGTTGCTTTCCCAAGGAAAAATACGTTGGTGTGCCTTGTACAGTTGTCGATAGACTGATACTAATTTCGCTCGTGGACCTTAGTGTGTCAAAAACCCATAAAATTGAACGTTACTTTGTGTCGTTGTTAACTACGATACGAACGTTGTTACTTTGTGTGGTGTATGATAAGTATGTGGTGAGAGAGTGCGTGTACGACAAGTGTGTGCGCGAGTGTGTGTGTCGCGAGTCGATCAGTCGCGCCGCGTTTCGTACGTAAACACGCGCCGCGTACAGTTCAGTTTACGCTCCGTGCGGCTCGAGACAACACGTACCGACTCCACACTTCAAATCGTACAGCCAAATTATTACTCATAATAAAGTACCATTAACTATCAGTGTATGTATTTCTCCTTTATTTAAGAACATAACACTTTGTTTACTGCTATAAGCAGCCACTCGATGCGTTTCAAATTTCAGTACCCGTTGAAACACGTCGAGCGCGTGCCGCATTGTTTTGATCGCGTGTCTGTAGTCTACGAGTGTAACTCGAATCAGTCTGTCGTGAGCCGTACACCGCGCACAACATATTTTTTTCTGTAGCATAGAAAGAAACTTTTGGACATTTTAAAAATGAGTACTTTTACCTCTGCCGAAATAGCTAGGTTAAATAGCGAAGAGGCCGATGATAGTGCAAATCTCGTAACAAAAGTAATACTAATTTTTGGAACTACTGGCGCATGTCAACGTGAGGATTTGACTAATTTAACAGTTCAAGACGTCGAAGATAATAATTCAATCCTGTTGGTACGCATACCGGAAAGAAGGGCCTTCATTCAACGAACATTCAGCATTAATGGGGATCACTACACAATTTGCAAGAAATATTTGGGTGTCCGTAGTAAGTGCGAAAAAAGTGATCGTTTTTTTTTAACAATGTGCAAGGGAAAATGTCTGAATAAACCGCTCACAATGAATTATATCGGCAGCATTCCAAATCGAATTGTGACGTTCTTAGATTTGCCAAATCCTGGCTTGTATACAGCATGTTTATTTCGCCGTACGTCTGCTACTCTTTTCATAAATGGTGGAGGAGACATCTCAGCATTAAAACATCACCTTGGCTTGAAGTCAGACCGTGCAGTTAAAGAAAAAAATATTCAAGATCCAGCTGATTCGACATCAATGAATTAAGATATTTATTAATAAGAAATTCAGTTCTTCTTGTTTCGACAATAAAGTTTTTGAAAATAAAGTTTTAATTTCTCATTTAAAATTTAAAATGATTCATTTCGCGCTGTAAACCCAGCAGTTGAAAAATATTGGTTATTACAATACTGCTCGAGAATCACATACTTCCCGCACGGCTGAGCGTGCGGGAAATCAAACTTCCTGCACGCTGTGATAAAAAATTTTATTGTGCTGTGAGGTATCAGGAGGATGGCGGCCCTGGTGGGGGTGCAGGGGGCGGAGCCCCTGCTGGGGGGCCAGGGATGACAGAGCCCCCCCTGCTAGTAAAGTATACTACCATAGAACTTTGAACAAAAGTTTATGATATTTGGCTCAGGTTAATTCCTATTGATGAAATTTTACTCTGTAGTATCAGAAGAATCCGTAGAAATTTTAATACTTAATATTACCGTCATATTAAACAATTTTGTGAAATTTTAAATATAATTGTAATATTTTCATTTATTTCACAAAAATCACTTGCTGCGGTCAATGCGATCACTTGTCATAATGAAGAAAAAAAAGAATCATTATTTCATTACAGATACTAAGATTAGAGAATTAGGGGCTGATACATGCATTTATATTTCCGTCTTTCTTATTTTAAAACAGTATAGAGAATATATTTCTTGAAAAAGATCAATGTGCAATGGTTTACGCATCAGAATATGCGGCTGTAACTGCTTACTCTCAGCCGCATAGCAAGCATGTTTTGTCGAACTTTCTGCCAGGGTATAATGAAAAAAAATGTCTCAATAGTCTTATTGCCCTAGGTCGGAAAAGACAGAAATTTTTTTCCTGTTATAGGTCGGTATGCTATTTTACATACCCCATGGCCTGAAAATAGCAATATTCCGTCTAGCGCAGTGGCAGGAAAATGCTACTTTCGGGCCGCTGGTATGTACGAAATTTTTTGGACCTCAAAGTACAAATAGACCCACTGTTGGGCTATTCAAACATCAAAAAATGGCCTATTTTGCTCTGTTCTGACATGCTCGTCTATAACGACCCCGAGAACCGTTTTAAGTATAGCGTTTTAAGTTCAGGGCGAGAAATAAAACACCACGAAGGCAAATTAAGTAAATAATTAACTTTACTATAAGTAAATAGGGGTAGTAACAAGTTGGAGTCGGGTATCGCTTTGCTACGTTGGGCCTTCAAGCTCTCGCCTATGGCATACATGCCACGTACACGTGCACCCTTGCTCGCGCTAGGGGCCTTACTGATCCTTCAGCCGCAGTCACGACGAAGGCAGGCGAAGGAACACTCACACATAACATTTGGCCTTTCCTGACCTTGTTTGGACTCTCAAACAATATATAATTTTTTTTATTTGATTTTAATTGCACACAAATTTATTTGTTTAAACAATAATCTTGTATTAGTATCGTAGAACTGAAATTACATTTTCAAAAAATTTTTCTAAAATAAAGAATAAACAATTATATTCAGTCCTTATTTTAACACAAAGTTTTTTAAATGTTTCGGAATTTTTCTTTCTCTTTTTGGATAGCGTTTTCTATCATTATCATTGATTTTCTGATTGTCAATTTTGATTTCACTCTCATATTCATGTTCATTTTTATTCTCCGTTTTATTCAACTTTTCTCTTATACTTTCATATTGATTATCGTTTTTATTTTCATTTTTATTCTTATTTTCATATTCATCATCAGAAAATTCAGTATCGCTATTCTTCCAAATTTTTAATTGGCTCACATGATCAATAAAAGATCATACATTTTCGGTAGTTTCAAAAAGTTTTCTGAACTTTTTCTGTTCATTTGCTGCTCGTTTGGAAGGGAACTTTGTGAAATTTACAAAAAAGAACGATAAAAAAAGTGTATTTTTTTCAATGAAATCCTACTCCTAGGTCAAAATCAACAATGGCATTCGATTCTCCAAACAAAAATACGTAAGAAATTTATTGTTAAGATTATTTTTATTCTCAAAACAGAGTTTGAAATAATTTGAATGGTTGACCGATTTTGAAAGCGCCCGTTTTAGGAGCCCGTTTTTAAACTTCAAAAATCTATCGACATCGTTTCCCGACACTTTTCAGAGATTCTGACCCCGGCTTTCTTTTCTTAAAGACTTGAACTTTAAGAATCACCTTGACTTAAACGCGATTTTAAACATTTTTGCAAAAGCGAGCCACCCTAATATTGATGTTTGAACTTAATTCATAGAAGCTTCACTTCTGATGGTTGTCCATAGACAACTAATTGTATTTTTTTTTTACTTTACTGTACTCAAATTTGCTTTTTCAAGTTTCCGATTTTCTTCTTTTTGTTGAATTTTTTAATTTTCTTACAATTTTCATTTTACATATTTTGGTGTTTAAATTCAGTTGACAGAAGTTTCACTTCTAATGGTTGTCCTAACACAGCTAATTATATTAATGATTGTCATTTTGCTAATTGGCTCTTCTTTTGTTCTATTTTTCTCTCTTTACACTTTCACAAGTATATAGGTTTTATTGCTGTAAGAAAATAAGCATTTTACTAATAGGGAACGTGCATATCATCAAAAATAATAAATTCAATCACAGAAGTCCGAGCTCAATTGAGCTATACTTATAAAAAACTTGGCGAACAGTTTTATTATCGGCAGGGTATCGCTTCGGTTCAAATCGTATCCTCTTTTTTTATAGGATCTCAACGACCGTCTAAGTGCTTGATGCTAGTTTCAATGCGATTGACCACAACAATTAATATTCTGAGTACATCTCATGAAAAACCACGAAACTAAAAAAATCAACACAGTGATCTACGAGTACATCGACTGTATTCGGCATAAGATTCCCTACAGCTAATTGCAGCGGTGTCCGAATCAACTTGTCCCGGGCGTCGACCTGAACCGTCTGCCAAATTCAGATCGAAACCACTTTTCAGTAGTGATTCAGTCACCTAATTTTATCCGTCCCATGTAGAGCCAAGTTGAGCAGAGAATTGCCTTGCCGCGTGTGGCAATCAGGATCTTGCCCTAGCTCAATTAGCTTACAAATAAGTCTGCGAGTGCAAGAGAGAAAGTATAATAAAAAAATAACTATCTCCATGGACGCACAGCACAGGCATAAACACTCACTTGGACAAAAGCACAAGCTATATAGAATATTACATATGCTGACGTTTGAGCAAGAAACACGCATGAACACGCACAGCGAGAGGCAAGAGCGTGTGCGAGAGGGACAGTTATACGTCGCTGCGTAGACATTATGTAGACATGAGGGCCGAGCGTGTAGCAGTAGATGCGTGTCTGAAACTCGGCCACCGATGCAAATAGCCAGCAGCTGCTAGCCCGGACAGCATAGAAGTACCCTGTCTATAAACAGTCTATATTCCTACGATTATCGCGCCGGTCTTCGCTCGTCCGTACGTACGCTCGGTTTTTACAGCTTTACCCCTCATGTCTAACGCGACTAAAGAAGTTTCACTTCAAAAAAGTTGGAATTTCAACGAAAAAATGAGATCAACGGAACTTAAAACGTTTCTCGGGGCCTTTATCAACGAGCATGTCAAAACAAAGCAAAATATGCCATTTTTTCCATGTTTGAATAGCCCAAGAGAGGGCCTATTTGCACTTTAAGACCCAAAAATTTGTTTGAGAAATTTTTTTTGTATGTTTTCAAACATACTCATTTGAAGAAAATTCATGAATCCGATTTTCAAAATCGTACGAAAAGTTTTGGAATTGCTGACGTACATTTATTTTTTCTTCTTGTTGTCTTTTTTTGTCTTTGTTATTATTAAATTATTATTTTTGCTCATATACATGTTTAATTGTACAACAAACTCCACACGAGTAGTGTTTGCTCGGCTACTTTTTGTATCTCCACCTGTTTTGGCTGTGGCTATATAAGGCAACTTGCTCTGAACCAACGATACCAACGAAAGTTGATTGTCAATCGAAATACAGTATGTTCCAGATAAAGCGGACACTTTTGAAATTTCGTTTTAAAAATAGTCAGCGGCATTATTGACTATATGAAATTTATATCAAATTAAAGGAAAACGTTTGGGCTTTCCAATGGTAAGCCCATATACACAGTAGGAGTTACCAAATAATTGTTATAAGTGTCAAAAATGACTCGGAAAAATTTTTTTTTCGAA
Organism: Trichogramma dendrolimi; assembly: GCA_034770305.1. Lineage (NCBI taxonomy): Eukaryota > Metazoa > Arthropoda > Insecta > Hymenoptera > Trichogrammatidae > Trichogramma > Trichogramma dendrolimi. Next base: position 161,830 of record JAPMIB010000111.1, on the reverse strand, counting down.
TATAGGTTAAAAAAAAATTTCACAAGACAGCTAATTTTTTTCGACGGTGTTTGCAACTATAATAAAGGCAAAAGACCTCTTAAACAATCCACGATAATTTTTTTTCGTCAACCTGTGAAAATACATTTTTTCGCTACAGCGTGAAGCTCGGACTGGCCTTAGCAACGCCGGCCAACAATCGAATGCTAGCCCTCTACTTGCGTGAGTATTCGAATAAAATCTCGTAAATGATATGAGGACGTATCAAATTGATACGAGGCTTGCATTTACCGTCGAATAACATTTCCAGTTGATGGTCGGAAGATAAGCATTTTTGAGCCGATCAGAGCAGTAAAAAAAGAAAAGATGGGCTTTCTTCAATCTAAACGCGACGACAAGAGCACACGGAAGCTTCTCGTGGTCAAGTATCGAGCGATGGATCGTGGCTCATGGTCGCGATCGCCGTCGAAAGGCTTTTCGAGTTGATTACCAAAATTTGAAAATTTTTCAGTCCATGGTGATGGAAAAAAAAATAAAAGATTAGCTCTTTTCGATCCATACGCAACGACAAGAGCACACGACAATTTCTCGTGGTCATGTATCGAGGGATGGATCGAGGCTCGATGTCGCGATCACCGTCGAAAAGCTTTTCGAGTTTATTGCCAAAATTTGAAAATTTTCCAGTCCATGGTGATGGAAAAAAAATAAAAGATGGGCTTTCTTCGATCGACATGCGACGGAATGAGCACACGAAAATTTCTCGTGGTCATGTATCGAGCGATGGATCGAGGCTCGATGTCGCGATCACCGTCGAAAAGCTTTTCGAGTTGATTGCCAAAATTTGAAAATTTTCCAGTCCATGGTGATGGAAAAAAAATAAAAGATGGGCTTTCTTCGATCGACATGCGACGGAATGAGCACATGGAAGCTTCTCGTGGTCATGTATCGAGGGATCGAGGTCGTCGAGGATCGATCGTCGTTGCGTATGGATCGAAAAGAGCTAATATTTTATTTTTTTTCCATCACCATGGACTGGAAAATTTTCAAATTTTGGTAATCAACTCGAAAAGCCTTTCGACGGCGATCGCGACCATGAGCCACGATCCATCGCTCGATACATGACCACGAGAAATTTTCGTGTGCTCATTCCGTCGCATGTCGATCGAAGAAAGCCCATCTTTTTTTTTTTTCCATCACCATGGACTGGAAAATTTTCAAATTTTGGCAATAAACTCGAAAAGCTTTTCGACGGTGATCGCGACATCGAGCCTCGATCCATCCCTCGATACATGACCACGAGAAATTTTCGTGTGCTCTTGTCGTTGCGTATGGATCGAAAAGAGCTAATCTTTTATTTTTTTCCATCACCATGGACTGAAAAATTTTCAAATTTTGGCAATCAACTCGAAAAGCTTTTCGACGGTGATCGCGACATCGAGCCTCGATCCATCCCTCGATACATGACCACGAGAAATTGTCGTGTGCTCTTGTCGTCGCGTTTAGATCGAAGAAAGCCCATCTTTTATTTTTTTTCCATCACCATGGACTGGAAAATTTTCAAATTTTGGCAATAAACTCGAAAAGCTTTTCGACGGTGATCGCGACATCGAGCCTCGATCCATCGCTCGATACATGACCACGAGAAATTTTCGTGTGCTCATTCCGTCGCATGTCGATCGAAGAAAGCCCATCTTTTATTTTTTTTCCATCACCATGGACTGGAAAATTTTCAAATTTTGGCAATAAACTCGAAAAGCTTTTCGACGGTGATCGCGACATCGAGCCTCGATCCATCCCTCGATACATGACCACGAGAAATTTTCGTGTGCTCTTGTCGTTGCGTATGGATCGAAAAGAGCTAATCTTTTTTTTTTTTCCATCACCATGGACTGGAAAATTTTCAAATTTTGGCAATAAACTCGAAAAGCCTTTCGACGGCGATCGCGACCATGAGCCACGATCCATCCCTCGATACTTGACCACGAGAAGCTTCCGTGTGCTCTTGTCGTCGCGTTTAGATTGAAGAAAGCCCATCTTTTCTTTTTTTACTGCTCTGATCGGCTCAAAAATGCTTATCTTCCGACCATCAACTGGAAATGTTATTCGACGGTAAATGCAAGCCTCGTATCAATTTGATACGTCCTCATATCATTTACGAGATTTTATTCGAATACTCACGCAAGTAGAGGGCTAGCATTCGATTGTTGGCCGGCGTTGCTAAGGCCAGTCCGAGCTTCACGCTGTAGCGAAAAAATGTATTTTCACAGGTTGACGAAAAAAAATTATCGTGGATTGTTTAAGAGGTCTTTTGCCTTTATTATAGTTGCAAACACCGTCGAAAAAAATTAGCTGTCTTGTGAAATTTTTTTTTAACCTATATTCGAAAAAAAAATTTTTCCGAGTCATTTTTGACACTTATAACAATTATTTGGTAACTCCTACTGTGTATATGGGCTTACCATTGGAAAGCCCAAACGTTTTCCTTTAATTTGATATAAATTTCATATAGTCAATAATGCCGCTGACTATTTTTAAAACGCAATTTCAAAAGTGTCCGCTTTATCTGGAACATACTGTAGTTTGAACAAGAATTTACAAATAACTAAATTATCTTTGAAAATTTAATTAATTATTTTAATAAATAAAATTCATTTGCGAAATAAACTAGGACAAGTCGAGGCTGCGGAAGAACTCACTACCGAAATTTAGAATAAGTTGAACAATATCTACAGAAAATTTATTTGAAAAAGTTATAAGAAACTAAATTTATTTGAAAAGAATGATAGTGTAATTCTTATTGTAATGTAAAAAATTTTCACATAATTTTTTTGTATTATTTTATTTATGCCCTCTTAACTTTTTTCAGAACAACATTCTCTGTTGATCCAGATACTCATATCGACAGCTTAGAACAATCAGAACAAGTGGTATTAGAAGGAACCAGTAAATGGTCATGTAAAATAGCTATTACAGGTAAATTATATGGAATTTAAGGCATAAATTATGCTCAATAAATCATTTTTAATGTATAAATAAGACGCACTTTTCGTTATTGCACGTTACGTGTTATTGAAAGGGGATGAAAATGATTTTTTATCACTTTTCAAATGACCATACAAGACAATTTATTCAACCTCTACGACATTTAATTTGTTATGTCTGTTGAAATATGTTCTAATTATGAATAAAAGCGTCTTTTATGATTTAATAGGGTGTTACTTTCTTCTAGTAAAATGAATCTTTATCAAATTTTAATTTAAAGTCGATCAGGAACCATTCTGATTTGCATCTTTTAAAAATCGTTTTTTTATCATATTATCGAAACGTCTTTTCTTTTAAGAGTTTCTATTTTAACATTTGGAACAAAAATTGGAATTCTAAGTCAATCAAAATCAGAATTAAGAGCAAGCAAGTACACGACGTTTGATGGCAAAAAAAATCTTTGAACGACTTAGTGTTTATGTAATCAGTGTCCATCCTGCAGCAAAAAGTACTTGGCAAGCTCTTCTGAAATTTGCAATATTCATTGCTGACGTGCGTGTCTATCGTTGAAATCTGAAACATTTTAAGACACTTTTAAATTGGATGCATGAGATGTGTTTAGATAGCCACTGGATGCACAATTAAAATAATTAAAAAAATGATTATAAAAGATTATTAAAAAAAATTCCATGAAAAATCTTCCAAAAAATGCAAGAAAATATAAACCAAAGGCTGTGCGTTATTTAAACAAGTTCCCAGCAGCTAACAGCTCGTGTGTTATTTAAAAAATTAATTTGCAAAACCAAAACTGACACCCACTCAACCCTTTAATGCCCAAAATTGCAATTTTGCACATAAATGTTTGATCGCTTGAAAACCATAGATAAAGTTAATATTTTTTCTCAAAAATTCATAGCCGCGGGTTTTTGGGTGTGCTCTTTCAGAATCCAGTATTATTTTTGCAAAATATTAACAAAATCATTGTTTATGATGCAAATGAAAAAAAAAACGTGATGTTTCGACTCGAAAAATTTTTGAAGGGGCCAAGCAACAAATGAGTGTCGAAAAACGTGGTTTTTTTCACTGATTTTTGTCGATTTTTGAATAATTCTACAAAGCGAAGTTTTGACTCGTCAGAGACGTAGTTGGAATCATTTTCTTCGTCTCAAAAAATACTTTTTGAAAAAAAAATTGACCCCGAGGTTTTCGACGGTAGTCATATCTCGAGCTTAGTTCAAGTAAATAGCTAATTTTGTGGATTTTTAGCAATATTCAAACGGCTCTACAGCAGTCAATTTTGAAGCAATTAAAACTCTTAAGTAGGCAAATTAAAGGTATTTCTTAGCCGATAATCGATGCGAGAGTCACGCGACACTTCTTGTCCTTGTACGTGCGCGAACAGTCGCAACGACCCGCCGTCTTACTGTGACCTGCTGTGATGTGTGGAATCGACAAGCGATACCCAGTGAGTGCCTTGCGATTACGAACGAGATCCGATGACCCTTTACTCGAAGGCCCTCACCTGGCAGATAGATACTCGTCCCGTAGACGACCCCGAATCGATCTCCGGCAACTTGGACTTGTGCACGGTGCAATCAACGAGACACGGACGAGTAAGCACACACACACACACACACTATATATTGTAAATTGCAAGTGATACGTGGGTTAAATGAAAGACACTCGAGTAAGTGAGGAAGTAAGCGTGAGAGGCTCGGGTTGCGCGCGGAGAACGAATGCAACGAGGAACGAGCGCGAGCTCGCTACTCGCTCGACACCTGACCGACGAAAAGCGCGGTCAGCAAATAGTTGTGTGGACGCCTGGCAGGCGACCCACGTAACACGGCTGAATCGACTACGATGCTATTCCAAGTAATTAAAAACCGACTAACTGCATAGACGAGTCATCATATTTACTATATGTTTAGTTTGTGTTATCTTTTAACCGTGAGCCTCCATTGCTTAATTTTATTAGATATTCATAATTTTACAATTATAATAACAATTATAATAACAATCAGTTTATACATTTACTTGATGTTTTATCTACTATTTTATAATTTTATTTATAAAATGCTTCGGTTGGCGAGCCTGCGAGCGGATCAGGCTTATAACTTTCATATAATTAACAATAATAAATATTTTAGTTGTCTATAATTTCCATTATTCTATTCCCAATTTTCCAATTCAATAATATATTTTATTGCTATGGTTGGCGAGCCTGCGAGCGGATGAGGCTTATTAATTTAAATCTAAATCATATAAAATTTTCATTTATCTATTTTTTTTTTGTTTGATGATTATGGATCATTCTTTCTATATTTGCTTTTTATCATTTCAAAATAATTTATTTATTATATCCCATGCAACGATCACTAGGGTTCTCTACTTGCAATCGTGCATTTTTCATTTCTTGGGCAAATGTACGTGTGTATGAGTATATGTGTGTAATTTTATGGAGTTGTTTAAAATTGCCTGCTGGTGAGGCTCGTTGAAAAGAGTATCTTTTGATCAATCATTTCTATTTTAATATTTTTTTCTTTTCATGTAGCCTTTGATTCCTTTTTGATTCGCAGCGTCTGTGTCTAGTATCTTGTATTAATAACCAAGTATCCTCCTTAAATGTCTGTGCTTGTATGGGTGAATTGCAAGACTTGATTTTTATTAATTCCTTTAATATGTAGGACGTGAAGGTGCTCCAGCTTGACAAAAATCGGTCAATTTTATTCTCCCTGGATCTCGACTTGCTGCTTCCTCTCCATCGTATATGTGTTTGTCTTGAATTTCCTGGAAGGGAGCCTTGAGCTTGCATTTTCCAGCATCTATATATTAATCTTGAAATTACTGGAAAAGCCTTGGCTTCCATTTTCCAGCACGTATGTGTTTATTTGAATTTCCTGGGAGGGAGCCTCGAGTTTATGTTTTCCAGCACATATATTTTTATCTTGGAATCCCTGGGAAGGAGCTCGAGCTTACATTTTCCAACCCATATAGCGGGGGCTGATTAGGTGATGGGAATATAGATGATTGAGTAGGTATTTGGACTGATTGTGTTTGTTTCATAATGTATATGAGTGAGTATAGTGTAAGGCCCATTACATCAATTATTTCAATTAATTTATATCAATTTTGCTTCCAAAGTTGATCCATAATTATCATACTTAATATTTCCTATATTAACAGCAACAATGTTAAATATCAGTTTGCTTCCAACACTGATCTATTACAACTTCAAATTTTAATTTATATTCCATTAATCAATTATTATTAATTTTGCTTCCAAAATTAATCCATCATCATCATACTAAATATTTCTTTCATTGGCAATAACAATTTCAAATATCAATTTTGCTTCCAAAATTAATTCATTACTTCAATTTTTAAATTATAACTTCGTTAATCAATTATTTAAACTTAACTATATTAATTTTGCTTCCAAAATTAATTCATAATTATCATACTTAATACAATTTTAAGTATCGATTTTGCTTCCAAAATTGATTCGTTACTTCAATTTTTAAATTATAACTTCGTTAATCAATTATTTTGCCTTTACTATATTAATTTTGATTCCAAAATTAATTCATCATTATCATAATAATACAATTTTAGATATTAATTTTGATTCCAAAATTAATTCATAATTATCATACTTTATACAATTTTAAGTATCGATTTTGCTTCCAAAATTGATTCATTACTTCAATTTTCAAATTATAACTTCGTTAATCAATTATTTAACCTTTACTATATTAATTTTGATCCCAAAATTAGTTCATTATTATCATAATAATACGATTTTAGATATTAAGTATGCTTCCAAAATTGATTCATACTTAACATATTATCTTGTATAATCATTCAATAATAATATAGTAAGCATTAATTCGTTCCGTTCCATTATGAGAGAGTTGTTGATTTTTCCATTTTGGCATATAGCTGTAACAAAAAGCAATATATAAATCGTGTTCTTTCCGTCTTCCCATCTATTTTGTTTTATCATTTTGTAAAATCTTTTTATTTCTTTTCATTTAAACGATTCATAGCAATAAATAAGTAGATACTTTATCGTACATGTTCCCTATTTTGTTGCCTTATTGGATCCCTCGATATATCCCATGCTGATGGATCTTGTGCTGATGGATCCTGCTTGAGTCCTATAATGACCTCGTGGTGCTCTAATTTCTTTTAAATTGAATTCCGTGTCTCGTGTACGGGACTCACGATTATCAATGCCACGGAGATTATTTCTAATATTGGTATTATTATTATTATTATTATTTGCACCTGTGAAAATTCTAAAACATATTAGTAATCGGGCTCCCGAGAGAGCTAATGTATACACAATTCCGGTAGATACTATTGCTATTAGTAACCTTCTTGCTATTTCCATATTTCGCACAACTTCAGCCAGCGTTGCGGCTGAAGTTGGAAAAAAAATTTAAAAAAAGAACTTAAGTGCATTTTCATAAGGCTACGCGTACGGTGAATTATTTTTGCCGATGGGGTGGAAAATATTTAACTTCCAACAATTTCCTCCAATTGTGCCTCTGTATTATTTCCACTCAAATCTGGCGAGTTGATCGAATCTGCCTGCTCGATTTTATCTATATGTACTCTCTTTTCTGTGCCATTACATAGTAGAATTACATTCTTTAGATTATGATCCACTTCCTTAATTTCAAAGGGACCTTTATATCTTATTCCGAATTTGCCTATTTGTGGTTCTTTTAATAAAAATACTAATTCACCTGGACGGAAATGTTTCACATTCAATTTCCTATCATAATAAAATTTCGACCTATATTTAGCTTGTACTATATTCATAGCTGCAAGCGTTTGTACATGTGTTAACTCTGTAATTGTAATATAATCATCATATGCGTACAAATCTTTAAGGGGTGGGAAGCTTGTTGGCGTTCTTGATTTGAACCCAGTTAATATTTCGATAGGCGAAAAACCTGTGGCTTCGTGCTCAGTGGCGTTACGTGCATGCTGTGCTAGCGGTAGCCAGTCATCCCATTCAACTGTTTCGCTTGTAAATTTGTTTAAATATTCCGTTAGGGTGTGATGCATACGCTCAATTGCGCCATTAGGCAGAGGCCTGTACCTGCAACTGCTGTATTTTTTTATCTTAAATACCTCAGCTAAATCCGCCAGCAGCTTGTTCTGAAAGTGCGTGCCCTGATCTGTCACTATTGCCTTCGGGGGCCCGAAGTAACAAATTACTTTCTCGACTAAAGCTTTCGACACTTCCCGTGATGTAGCTCGTTTTACTGGTGTTAGAATAATAAATTTACTGAGCCAATCTTGCATGGTTAGTACATAATGATTCTTTTTTGATGAATGTTTAAGAGGCCCGTAAAAATCCATAGAGATTTTATCGAACGGTTTTGATGGCGTGTCAGTGATTGCCATAGGTAATTTTGTTTTTACTCTGATGACCTTTTCTGTTTGACATATTACACCTTTTAACAAAACTGTGAACATCGGGTCTCATATTGCGCCAATAAAAATCTCCTGCGAGTTTCTTAAGTGTTCCATTTATACCACGATGTTCACCTGATGAGGACTCGTGATATTCTTTAATTACGCGATATCTATCTTTTACCCGAGGTACAGGCAGATTGTTTGTGTAAAACATAGCCTTAATTTTTGAATTATTAAAAATCAAATTAAATTTTTCTATAAAATACTGCCAATCGTTAATATTTAAAATTTCTAAATCTCGTATAATACCTGCATGGTATATTTGTTCTTTAAACATATATGATTTTAGCTTCGCTATTAATTTCAATAGATCTTTTCTCATACATTTATCATTCACTTCTTTTTTTATAAATAAGCAGAAATTCATAATAACACTGTTTCGCAAGACCAAGATGTCTCCTATTTCAAATTTCCTGTTTTGAAAATTTTCGTATGAAATATAATTTCGTTCTAATAGTGCTTGAATAATTTCTGTATTCATAAAACATAATGTTGTCATCACAAAAATAAAATGATCATTGTATTTGAATGGGTGATCTCGCGAAGTTAGCACTCCTCCGAAGATCGTATCTTTTCCGCTGAGCCAAGGTGGATTGTCGTGGGGAGGTCTCGCTTTGGCCACAATGTAGCGGCGTAAAGCATTATCTTTCGTTATTTGAATCTGCTCGTCTGGCGGCTCAAAGCCTTTTGTAGTCTCTTTATCATGGTCATTTGAGCGCTCTATCATTGATAATTTATCTGTGACTTCATTGCATTTTCCATCTAGCTGGAGTGAATTTTCTGATTGATTATCGACCGACTTTCTGTCCCTGTCATAATTTTGCAGATGTAGCTGGTCTAAAGGTGAATTTTCGTTTTGATGTTGTTCGGATCGCACGTCGTCCGGCGGCTCATATAGCATGTCATTGCCGGTGTCGTATTGCTTACGTGTCGTTATTTTACGCGACTCTACGCCTTTGATAGTGGCCATGGCTATCGGTATGTATGGAGTATAATGAGCATCGGTTAAATGTAAGTGTATGAATGGCTCGTTTGATGCTACGACAATCCTGCAATAAGTATATTCACCGTTATCATTCCTGAAATGAATGCATATATTCTTGTTGTAGACACTTGCAAAAATGTAGGCACAGTCGACATTCCGAATTCTGTTGGCAGGACAGAATCCGTACCGCTTCGACGTCATTTCCGCAGGTCTCGATGAATGGTGAATCGAGAAGTTTCCTGCGCAATTCTAATGCTGAAATATCTAGGTTACATATTTTTATCAATGAATAAAATAAACAATTTCCGCGGGGTTTTTGGGGATATCATCAGTCCTTATAATAGTTGCTTGGCATCGGCGCATTCCTCGTGAGCGGAATATACTAATTTGCCAAACCCCTGGTTAAAACATCCCTACATAAGCTGTCATCGTGATTCTGTTGCAGTAATTGTGGTGATTCGGGACCTTTGTCAAAAAATTCTTCGACATTACTAAATAATTGCTGATGATTTTGAAAATCTTGGTTTTTCATGCTGAGTTGGTAAAAATTCATAATTTTGACGAGAGTTGGGCTGGTTACTTTGCTGTTCTCCTTGGCTGATACCTTGTGTAGGTATATCATTTAATTCCCAGATGTTAATTTGCAGGCCCTTCTTCCCATCTATATCTCCTTCTTTAATATCCACTCGTAACCTTGATGATAAATTTCTTGCAATCTCTGGTAGAGACCGACGTATGAATTGTAAGAGTCGGCGTGGCTTACTATGGAGGTGTCATTTGCACGCGCAGTATCAGGTAGCCGCGCTCGAGGCTGTGACGCGTATGAGGGCGATGGCCTCATGACGTCACTCACATGAGCGGATTTATCACTTGAAATTGTAGCTTTGCAGTCACTTACCTCATGAGCATTCTGCTTATCTGCAATTTGTTCGTTTGTTATGCTTGGAGATGCTACTTATTTGCACTCGCAGTGTGTGTAGACTGCGCCTGATCCACCGGCGATGCAGCTGTTTCGGCGTGCGCCTTTGGCCTTCGTGCGCTCTGTATAATGTTGGCTATTTTTTCTTTCGCTCTTAGCTTAGCCTTGCGCGGCCCTGAACGACCTTCATGCTGACGTCACTATCCGATGTACTGCATACCGAGCAAGAGGACGGTGACTTTGTTCGACGCATTTTTATATGTGGCTGACGAAGCATATCGCCTCCGCTACATGACCCGTCGTCTGACTTCACTTTTCGTCTTCTGATTTACTATCTGTAACGCTTTTTTCTTTTTCTCTCGTCAGGCCCGAACTTTAAAAATTCGACCCGGCGGTGATCTTTTTCTCTTCAAGGACGTTTGTTTCTTCTTCTTGTTTGTCGGCAAGCTCATATAGTTGTGCCCTGGGTAATTCAGTGATATCATCCCCTTGTCTAATGACGGGGTTGCGGCTGAGGGCATCAACGTTGCTATTCACTAGCCCTCGTCTATAGACGATGTCGAATTCGTAACCCCTTAGCTCCGCTTTTAGTCTATTAAAGCGTAAGTCTGGCTTCCGCGTCTTGCTGAAGTGGACTAGGGCTTGATGATCGGTCACTACTGTGAATTTCCTACCCCATAAGTAATAGTAAAACTGTTCTTTGCCATAAACTACGGCTAATAATTCTTTGTCGTATGTGGGATATCTGAGCTCGGCGCTTTTCAAACAACGTGATGCGTAGGCACAGGCGTGATCTTTGCCACTTGCCTTGACCTAGTATTGCTCCAATGGCGTAATCACTGGCATCTGTAGTGAGGATGAACGGCTTGCTGAATCTGGTGTTTTCAGTACGGGGTAGTCACATAAGCGATGAACTAAATCTTTGAAGGCTTTTTCTTGCTCTTCGCCCCATACGAATTTTTCTGTCTTTCGTAGTAGCTTTTGAAGAGGTCGGGCTATTGTTGCATATCCCTTGATAAATCGCCTATAGTACCCTGTGAGACCTAAAAATTGTTTTACCTTCTTGGCGTTGGTTGGCGCTGGATAATCGCACATTGCTTCTATTTTTGTTGGGTCTAGTTTAATCTCGCCGTTGCCGACTATATGGCCCAGGACCTTAGCTTCCTTCTTCAACATTTGGCACTTTGATGGCTCTATGGACATGTTGGCCTTTGCGAATCTGTCAATCATTTTTTAAACGCCGTTATGCTCTTCTAATGTTTCACCGTGTACCATTACATCATCTAAGTAGATTTCCAGCTCTGTGCCCTGTAATCCTGCGGGCGAGACTCATGGCTCTTGAAAAAATGCCAGGAGCACATTTTAATCCCATGCCCATACGCTTATATTGATATACTTCATCGGGTCCAGCAAATCCTGTCTTGTATGCTGAATCCTCATCCATGGCTATTTGGTGAAACCCACTTCGTAGATCTATGCAGCTTATGTAATTTGCTGAAGCTAGACGTTCCAGAATATCCACTGTCAATGGAATAGGGTGGCAGTAGCCCTCTGTCATTTCATTTAGCTGTCTAAAATCCGTGACGAGTCGCCACTTATTGTTTCCACTCTGATCCACCGTTTTCTTGGGCACTATCCATAATGGGCTCAGCCACGGAGTCGTAGATTTTACGATGATGTCGCCTTTCAAAAGTTTATCAATTTCCTTCTGCATCTGCTCCTTAATTTTTGGTGGATATCTGTAGTGCTTTGGGGCGAATGGCTTTTCCGATGTCGTTGTTATTGAGCATGTGATAACATTGCTAATTGGGAGTGGCTCGCCATCTAATCCAAAGACGTAAGGGTTGTGTTCTATCAACTCTTTTACTGCCATTAGCTCATCTTCACTGCAGCCCTCTGTGTCCATTAATTCAAATATTTTCTTTTTCCTTCCTTCTAGTGATAGGGTGGACTGTTGCTCAGAGGGTGTGTTCTCGGCTGCTTTATCAGTAGCTAGAGAAAAAATAAATGAGTCCTGTAAATTATTGCTGTCCTCACCAGCATCAATATTTTCATGTACACCTACCGTTTCGCAGGGTATTAATTCTACCCATGGTATAGGGATGCTAAGAAAATTTTCTGTAGTATTTAAACATTCTGCGAAAATCCAGCCATCTCTGTTTTGTGCAACAAAATTACCAAATAAAATTCCGTCTTTCAGGTGCTGTAAGGGAACCCATCCAACAGGGCATTCATCATCATCCTTAAAGGCGCGAGCTTTAATCACTTTGCGCATGTGCGGTGGCAAGTCAATACTATTGTTGCGGCGAGTATTCAAATCATACCTAAATTCGCGCGCACGACTGTACACGCACCGAGCGTCGACAGCGCGATTCGCACTTGTCGCGGCTCACGTGTGGCGCGCTGTAATATATCCGCGCACGCACGCGATGGTAAGCGATTTTGATAATCCTTCGTCCTGTTCGGCAAAGACCATTCGCGAGAAAAGTCGCTCTAAATTCACACATATAGTTTCTCACTCTTTGTTCGATAAATTCTCGACACTCTTTGGTTTTCTTTATTATTAGTTCAATAAACAGTTAATTATTGATTAGTTTAAATTAAGTTGAAATTGAGTTTTTCACAGTGTCAATTATTACACACTCCTTCCTCACTCTCAAATTCCATCGCGCATTGCAGCGTTAGGAGATCTTTATCCAGCTCACGTGGAGCTCGAATGATCCCCGCTGTTTCAACTATCTTTATTGAAGAAGGGTATTACTTTATTATCGAGCATTAATTTTTGCTCTGCAGCATCTATTATGCCCTTGTATTTATTTATAATGTCCCAGCCTAATAACCCGTCCGTTTCCATCGGAACGCTGCTGGGTACAATATGCAAGATGCATTCAAGGCCCTGTAAGTTGACCTTGATACTGCCTAAAGTAATACAAGCTCCTACGGTAATGCCTTGTATTCTATAAATTACCGTCGTATTTGCTGCCTCTGCGAATAATGAATTTACTGCGTCCTCTTTTATTATTGATACTTCAGCACCCGAATCTATGAAAAACTTACTTGGGCTCCTTGAAAAGGAGTCTTCAACCCACTCAATCAGTGGCGGCTGTCTCTTCGATAATGCTAAATTGATTCTTGCATCCTTATACTTAATTTCTGCACCCTTCTGCTCGGCGCCTGAGGACTGCTCCGAGCACTCCACTAGTTTTTTGGCTGGGGATTTCATGAGGGCCCGAGGACCGCGCTTGATCGTTGCGACTTGAATCCTTTTTTTGATCTTTACTCTGATTATCATTATTTTGAGAATGAGATCTATCGTTCCCTCCTCCGCACCTATTATCATTACCGCCCTCGTTACGTGACCTATTATTATTACGATGATGATTATTGCGATAATGATTTCTATTGTTGTTATTGTTTGAGCTATTATTGCTCTTATTATTGGAATCGCCGTTGCTATTACCTGTCCTGATATCACTTCCGTTGCTTGAATTTGTTGACGGTGCAGAATTATTATTGTTATTAGACGTACCGCGCAACTCGCGTTCCAAAATCCAGCATTCTTTTGCTGTATGATTCGCCTTTTGGCAATACTGACACCGCAGTTTTTCCTTCGTGTCAGGATTTCGTGTGGCATTCATCTCGGGATTTTGTGGTGACGATGCACTCGACACAGTTTGCTGCGAAATTCCTGGTACTATTGGCAATCCCGGCATTGCAAAACACGCGCCTGTTGTCGATCTTATAGTTAATTCTCTTTCAATATCGACTGCTCGCCTTATAGCTTCTTGAAGGGTTATCGGTATTTTATGTCGTACCAAGTTTTGCAAGGGCCCACGAAGGCCTTACAAGAAACACGATAATATGTTCCTCTCGATTCCCCTGAGTGACGACTCACGGTCAATCGCGTCTATATCAGGGGGCCATGGAATAAGTAATGCGAATCCTATTGTATAGAAGCTGCACCCGTGACCCAAAGTCTCTGGCAGATTCGTCTTTTTCCTGCCTCGCTGTGCCTAGTTGCAGCGAGAGAGACTCCGCTATACCTCTATTACCGAATCTATCCTTCAGATCAGCTAATAAGGTATCAGCTGAAGGATATGATATAAGCAAGCCTACATATACTTCCGCTTCTCCTATCAATTTTGATTCGAGAGATTGAATTATATCTAGCTCAGATTGGGGGAACGCTGTTACCGCGCGTTCAGAATAAGGGTAGTCTCTCGGGTCGGCCGTCAAACTTAGGAATATTTTTAAGAGCGTCGGTAAGCTGATTTCGCGCCGGGACATATGCTCCGTTTTCGCCACCCGATCGAGGTTGCGTACTATTGTCACAATTATTCCAATAGGGATTTGGGTTGTATGGGTAATATGGAAATGGGTATATTGGGTGTATGGTATTATATGCGGCGCTATTATAACAGCAGCGCACACTTTTTGTTTATTTATATAATATGTAAACAAGCCGCTAGGGGGCGAACTTGTAAAAGCTTGTAACCCTAAAACGAACGGTGGCTGAAAATGCTTATTATCCGAGTCGAAATAAAGCTCCGGTATGTTCCGGGTTGAACACAAATACCTGATTTTCATTGATTGAGAAACGGGTTAGCCAGTCTACCTGAAAAGTAAGTTCATTGCTTACTTTTCAAACAGACGGCTAAGGAGAAAAGATACCTGAGAGTTCGAACGATCTACAGAAGGTAGCGATCAAAAGCCACTTCTACCAGACGGTCAAACTCTCATACCTAAGACATTCACACAGGCACAAACGGGATCACCCCTGCTGACTTCCGTTCGCCTCCACCAATCGCAACTTCATCGAGACCAGTCTCAGAAGTTACTGCTGCCACGTCGGATCCACGATTCCTCATCATCGTACTGCAACGCAGTCCACCGAATCACTTCTACCTAACGAGACTTTATTCTCGTAATTGTTATCCGTCTGATAACAATGGGCGAGTTGCATGGGGGTGGTGGGAGGTTTTAATTATCTTGTATAGTAGGGTTTGCCATGGAATTAAAAGGCAGACAACTATCTCCCGGGCTCTCCTCGGTATCTTCATATTTGTGTTATGTTGCTCGTGAGAAGACGCCCCTGTCGCATTCGCCCTATTATCAACGTAAGGTGATGACGGCTTTTGGAAAGAATTTTCCGGAAAGTATCTACTGAGCATCGCTTTCCTTTCTTCCTCAGAGCAATTATCTAAATAGCGCGTAGTAATTATGACTTCTGGTGTAGCGGTGTCGCTACGCGTGTCAGATTCCGCGTCCGTCATTATATCAACGTTTTTACTCGCGCCCGATTTAAAAATATTTTTGTATTCCATTCGCGTACTAACAATTAATAAAAACTTATATGTTTGATATTTTTTTAAAAAACTATTGTAATTTCGTATAGCTTTATAGTGAAAAAAAAGTGTAATTACTTAAAAGGTGATGAAAGTGTGTCACCGCTCTCTCGGTCAACGAACCCGTAGCAATTATTTATTTTGTATAATTTTAATATTTTAATAATAATGCACAGTTACCTCAAAAGTATCAGTATCTTTTCCATTTTCTGATATTCCAGAGTGACTTCCTTTACTATTTTATGAATAACCGCTGTAGTCGACCAATCCGATAAGTTTCTCGTGTGGCTGTTGGTATATAATTCGCGAAACTAGCTCTCGCTTGTGAGAAAAATATAATTCGCAAATTTCGAGAAGTACACGCCGCGCAACACTTGTCGGACGCACCTAGCACCAATTGATACGTGGGTTAAATGAAGACACTCGAGTAAGTGAGGAAGTAAGCGTGAGAGGCTCGGGTTGCGCGCGGAGAACGAATGCAACGAGGAACGAGCGCGAGCTCGCTACTCGCTCGACACCTGACCGACGAAGAGCGCGGTCAGCAAATAGTTGTGTGGACGCCTGGCAGGCGACCCACGTAACACAAGCAAGCGCCCCCACATTTCGTGTAACTTATTAAATTTAACTTTTGTGAATAAATACTTATCTTATTTTCTTTTTAACTTATACAACGCGAGTCATTATTTATTTGCTACGTAACGACCCCTCGCATTAACAATTTCAGCTACTCGTCGAGACGATAACTCGACGAGCATTTATTTATGTAATTCGGATATTCATTTTGCTCGAGCTAGCCAGCTCATATTCGAGTCATTCCCGGTTACAGTTTATTGATTTAAGTTTATTGTTCATTACATATTGTATTATGTATTGTGTACTGTATATTGAGTTAAGTGTTTATTCAGTTTGAAATTATTGATTTTTTTACTGCAGTTTAGTGTAGTGTTCAGTGACAAATTTTAAAATTACGAAGATTTCAAGCAAGAAAGGTATGTATGAAGAATACGTTTTAATCTATATAAATACCTGCTACTCTTTCTTCTATGAGCGCGTACAGCATGAGTCGGTCACCCTGCGTGATTACGGCATTTTTCTTGTCTTATCTTTAGCTCGCTCGCAAACGTTTACCAAGTGTCAGAAAAAAAATTCAAACACATGGATCGATAGATTTTTTCCTCTTCTTTCTAGAGGTATAACTCAAAAAATTCTTAAAAATTGATTTTGAGGATCTCTGGTTTTCACGTATATAACAATATCGCCATGTACGCCATGGTATAAGCCGAAGGCTCTCTCATCTCGGCACAATCTTAAGCCATACGTATACGTACACACATACATGAGAGCTCTGCTGTGCACTCTTAGGCGCAAGAATGCGAGTGCAAGCTTCGAATTACGGAGCCAGATAGCTGCAGCGCGCTGCCGCCGCCTCGTGACTGTATAATTGTATATACACATATACACACGTATGCATGCGTGGGGTCGTCACCTTTTTTATGGTCTCGATTGCGCGAGTATAAGTAGTTCCCGGTATAGTATAGGTATATATATAATGTGTATGGAGGTGACCAATTAAACTTGAAATAATTCACTATAAATAGAGTACTTTATTAATTACAACTTAATTCTAATATTTACAAATTATTTACACTCTCATACCTATAAATAGAGAAATAACTTTCAAAGTTTTTGATCTACTCTCCTCTGATGCCGTGTCTATGGTGGTATAACACATACTAAATAAATTATGTGTACAATCGTTCATCGCTACATACTTTCCTAAAAACCATCGGAGGGAGCCAATTAACGAATTAATTTGCTCGAAATTAACGATTTGTAATCATTTTCTTACTACAGGAATTAATCTCAGATTTCTGTGACAATGGATGCCATGGATGATGAGCCTATTGAAATATTGGATAGCACCCTATTTTCGGATCTGACAGAATTTCACTGCGACGATTTTCTAGAATCTCACGATAAAGACTATCAAGAACAGATATTCAACTTTTACTCAAGATTTGCATGGTGACATGACAAGTTTTTTTCTGTTACCCATTCAGTCTCTCAATCAAAGTCAGTCACTGCAGTATGTGCTACTTGCAAAAAGGAAGTCAGGGGACAAGCAGCAGTATAATCTATCTTTGTCGGGCATCTGAGACAGGTACATTGTAAAAAAATTAATCGCACAGTATTCAAGAAATTTAAACTTTATAACAATATATTTTTTCATAATGAAAGCACCCAGATATTCATAAAAAATACGAAGAGTTGAAAAAACGTAAAAAACTGGATCCAAAAAGTAAGAGAATCGTCAAGCGCTCAAGCTGACAATTGGACCAGAAGCCATTCAACGAAAATGTGACTCGTTTCATTCTGGACAACATGCTGGGATTTCGACTAAATAAAGGCGTTACAGTACGAAAGATTTTCAATGGTAAGCGGTTGTTAAAACTTACTTGCGTAAATTAATCATAATATTATTTTGAAATCCTTATTTTTTAAAGATCTTCCTATCAATCGGCAAGGACGGCCGTTGCAACATATGTCTAGAACGACAATGACAAAAACGTCCACCTACCTCACAAAAGAACAGAAAACCGATCTACAGAAAATGATCGCTGACGTAGAATTAATCTGTGCAACAGCTGACATTTGGAGTACTCCAAATCGCAGTTCCATGGGAGTAACTGCTCACTGGGTAATTTTTTTGCACAGATTATTAAAAAAATAAGTAGGATATTTTTCTTATATTTTTTGTGCACAGATCAACGACGTTACTAACAAGAGGAAGTCAGCAGTTTTAGCCTGTAAACGGTTCGAAGGAACTCACTCACATATTCGAATAATGGAAATACTATTAAAAATCAATGAAGAGTATGACTTGACTCCCGAAAAAATTATTGTCACGGTCACTGACAATGGTTCCAATTTTGTCAAAGCATTTGCAAAATTAGGTACCACTCATGAAAGCCTTGTTTCCGAAGGTAATATTTTTATTTTCATTATAATCCAACTACCTCAAGTCATGTACAATCATAACTTGCAATATTCTTGGCAGACAAAGACGATGAAAATGAATTGCTGCTTTCAAGCGACGGCAATGACGGCAATGACGGCAATGATAATGACGATTCCAATTCTGTTAATAGCGATGATGATGACGAGTCAGCAATCATGTGTCAAGATGAGGGGCTTGACGTTTCGAGCTTAGTAACGCGGCATTTTCGGGGCGCCAGTCACACCCTGAATCTAATCGTGACTACGGATACTTATAAACTAATTAAAAACAATAGTAAACTGAAAGAAAGTCATGATTCACTTTTTAAAAAATGTCAACTCTTGTGGAAGAATTTAAAATCCGTTAAAAAACGAGAAGCGTTGGAGCAATTTATCGGAAAAAGCGTGAAAAAGCCTAACGCCACTCGCTGGAACTCGTTGTACTATGCTTTCGAGCAAATTTCATTGATTAAGGATTATTTACAAACAGATACATTCGTTAAAATAACCGACATAAAATAAAACTCACTCATTCCGATTTAAAATACCTAAAAAACTATCTGTCTATAATGAAGCCTCTAGCCCAAGCGATTGATAAATTACAAGGAGACGAGGAATGCTATTATGGTCAGCTTTTACCCACACTTATTACCATAGAACAACGGTAGATTCAACAGTATCGTACAATGAGGAAGCAGAAAATGTCAATGTACCGCGATTTGATTCAGGGTTTGACTGGATATCTGAAAAAACGTTTTCAGGATATTTTTGAGATACGTGGAGTTGGCGAAATCGCCGCGATCGCAGCTTTGAAGCCATGCGTCTTTCAAATCGGTATGGGTTAAATGTCTTTCATTAGAGGCGCAAGCCTCCATTGAGAAGATTGTACATGTTTATAGAACAAGCAAAGAATCTGTGAAATCACCGGAAGTAGTGGACAAATTCTTCTACTTTGGGGAATCGATCGAGCCGACTAAACTTGATTCCATAATTTTCATGAAAGCAGGAACCAACGAACTTTTGCAGTTTTTAGTTGAGCTGTTCAGTGAAAATATTCAAGTGTTAGACAGACTCCCCAAAGTGAAGCAGTTGTTCATAAAATATAACGCCATTGTACCATCATCTGCGCCGGTGTAACGCCTGTTTTCTTATGCAACACTATTGAATTTACCAAAATATAATAGACTGACCGATTCTCAGTTTGAAAATCGGGTAGTTTATAAAGTAAATTTGAAAAAACTATTTAAGTAATTTTTGTAAAATACTAGCCACTCTTACAGCTATATAGAGAATATATAATGTTAGAAACTTGCTGCAATTAGAATTGACGTCAAAATTATACATGTGTGTTAAACTATGTCTTATCATCGTAAGTCTATATGAATTAAATTCATATTTTATGTTTTGTTTGGACGTAATTATTGTTAATACGTAGTTGTTCACAAGTTTAATTATTAATACGTTGTTGTAAATTCGTTTAATTATTAAACGTTTGTTAACGTTATACTGTTCATGCATTTCATGAAAATCTTTGACTTATCAATTCGTTTCATATTTTTATAATGTAAATATTACACAATTATTTGTCGTGTATATGTATTAAACGCGTTCTGTTTCATAAAGTTTTTGTATGAGCGATGATGTGACGTCATAACTATTTTTCATAATGTATTTTTCGTATTCACGAATGTTATGTACTGTTAGTACATTTTGTAAAATGTCTCGATTTAACTTTCGATACATAAAACTTACACAAATCATTAAAAACTTATTACAAACTGCTCGAGCTGAGTTCATTGGGTTACTTGGGTTACTTAGGGTTTCTTGGGTTTGCAAATTTTTTTATCTAAAAACTATTCTGCTCTTTCGAGGCTTGATTGAATTTTCAATTCAAGAGATCTTAAATTAGAGATTTAATTCAATTTTAAATTTAAGGTGTCTCCGATTTAAAATTAAATTTAATCGATTAATTTCACCTAATTTGATTAAAATTTTAATCAATTAATTGCAACCCTGATAATTATAGAGTTAAAAATTGTCGGAATAATTTTATTACTTTCAGGTATTCGGGAGTCATATTTATGATCGTCATGTTGAATTCCGTACTTACGACTATTTTACAATTAAATACACATACCATTGACCAAATCTATATGCGTTAGACGTCCGGGGAAACTTTTTAATGATACACGAGCTAGGTTAATCGGGTTTCAGTTTTGGTTTTGCAAATTAATCGTTTAAATAACCACACAGCCTTTGGTTTGCATTTTCTTGCATTTTTTAAGATTTTTCATGGAATTTTTTTTAATAATCTTTTATAATCATTTTTTGAATTATTTTAATTGCGCGTCCGTTGGCTATCTAAACACATCTCATGCGTTCAATTTAAAATGACATAATTTTTTTTGTTGCAACTCACTTCAGTTGGCACGCTCGCTGTTGCTCTGAGGCGGCCCAAATCTGGTATCTCTGCTGCTTCATCCTTTCTTCTCGCCTGGCCGAGGTCTTGTACCTAAAAGCTACGCGAAAGTACGCAGCATTCGGCATCTATTTTTGTTTAGCGATCAAAGTAATTGCTACACGAATTTTTCCATTACAATAAATAGAGAAATTAGGCGTTTATAGCGGGTGTAGGGGGTAACAGTGACGGTGCTTATAATATAAAGAGATGGTGCTATCGACTTACGAAAGTCCCTAGATGTATAAAGAGCACCTATATTAACTTGGAATTGTTTTATTCATTTTCACTAAAATAATTATCACAGTCGAAAAGCAAAAGAAAAATCTTAATGAAAACAATGATGAAAAAAAATTAACTTTTTTAGATTTTAGATGATTTATCCTTCTTAAATGTTTTATTTTTTAATTTCAGTTATATGTGCTCAAGGATTAATAGCAAAAGATAAAAGTGGCACTTCAGATCCATATGTTACTGTACAAGTAGGGAAAGTAAAGAAACGAACGAAAACAATGCCTCAAGAATTAAATCCCGTTTGGAATGAAAAATTTTACTTGTAAGTAATCACATCTATATATTATTTCTCAAATTATATAAAGATTTCAGCTTAAACCAAACTATTATTCAAATTTTATTGCAATGAAGCTATATTGTACACATGGTACGGTAAGGTTACCAGTCAGAATTTCTATTCAATTTTATCTGTTCATATCTCAGACGGTACAGCACAATCAGTTGTCATATAAAAAATAATAATGTCTCAAAAAAATCACCACATCACTCAAGAATACCATTTAGAATATAAACTGGTAACTACTTTCGAGGTTGAAGCTTGTATAGGAATAATAGCTATATCAGTTGTTTATCGTCCTTCTACAGCTAGCTGGAATGCTAAGCACTCATAGTTCACCTTCAGGCTACAAATCCTAACACCTACTAGCTGAAAACTTTATGAAGCAATGAATCTAAAGTCTCTTTAGCCTGGAGAAGACTGCAGCAGCACGATGACAATAATTGCGATGACAACAGCAGTAAAACCTACACTATTTACTAGCTCAGAGCATCACTTGCATCTCTGACACCCGTAAAACAGAAACTGATCTCACTACATACTTATCTGTACTGTTACAAAGCAGCCACGAGATCTACTTATAGAATTAAATACAAATAAGGCTCACAGAAACAGCTATATCTTAGTAAATAATCAAAATTTTGGAGTTTCTAAAAATGCAATCAAAAGGGGAAAAAATATGCTACTTGAATTTTTATTTTTTTTTTTTATCATTTGTATTATTCTTATAAAAGGTCTAATTTGTGTTCTTACTTTCTAAGCAATGTTCTGTTTTTTTTTCAGTTTTATTTCTAAGCTCCAGGTAGTTGTTTAAAAGGAAATGATTTTATAAAAAATCATACCTAGAAACTGCTCTGAAGTTTCTTTTGTTGAGGCCCTAGCAGTTAGCAAAGTCGATTAAGATCTGTCGACCAGTATTTTGGATCGCTTATTGACATGGTTTTAAAGATGTTTTGCTTCCTCATAGAGGAAGCTCTGTGATAGGCTCGAAAACGAGATTTTGAACCAGACTTCGTAGGACAATTTGGTTTACATATTTGTAAACTAGATTGAATTCTCAACAAATGTCCGTATGTATGTATGTGTGTGTGTGTGTGTGTGTGTGTGTTTTTTTTTTTTTTTTTTTTTTTTTTTCCTACTCCACCCCATTCGGACACTCACTGGTAACCGCCGTTAGGCATTGCTTCGGTGAGGCCGGGGTTAGTTGAGCATTTCTGCTACTTCTGTGTTAGTCGTTGTTTTTTCCATACATCCCCCATCCATCGCATAGTGATATGCGACGATTAGGGGTTCAGGGACTCATCTTTTTTTGTACTTGGTGAACCTCCGATCCTGCGCGAAGCCATCTCTCGATTGTCGTATCCCCTTTTTCAGAGCCGTCTACTGCGTGGTCACACATTGCTGGCGTCTCCTCCTGAGTTGAGTATTAGAACTCGCTGTCTAGTGCCCTCTTGTGAGTGTGGTTCTCGCTTCTGCCGCCGATGGCAAGGGCCCGATTGCTCTGTCGGCTACATCTTGTGAGTGTGGTTCTCGCTTCCGGCGCTACCCTTTGAGTCTCCGTGAGTTTTTTTTTTGATACTCCTTTTTCTGTTGTCGTCTTGTGAGTGTGGTTCTCGCTTCAGGCGCCATCATGCGCGCCAGCGGAGCCTTGGCTCCCGCATCCGGCGCCCTCTTGTGAGTGTGGTTCTCGCTTCTGACTTCAGACTTCATCACGGGAGCGTTGTGCTCCATCTATTGCCAGCCTTGTGTGTCCTCGCCTCGGGCTCCTACTTATGGTTATCCTATTCGCTTCCAGCTCGCACAGTGATCGGGGTTTTTTTACCGCTTCGGAGGCTGATGACGTAGCCCGGGTCTTCTTTTTGAGTGGTACCCGCTCCACCTCGGGCATGGGCTCGACCACACCGGGGGAAAAATCACGGATGAAATTTCCCCCAGTGGGGATCGAACCCACGCCCTAGACGACACTCTCAGATTCAGCAAGCAAGAGGCCTAAGCCCTTTACCAACTGAGCCATCGAGGCGTCTGTGTGTGTGCGTGTGTGTGTGTGTGTGTGTGTGTGTGTGTGTGTGTGTATGTACGTATGTCCGAAGCAAAATCTCGAAAATGTTATGGTTGATTGTATAAATTTCAATTGCATTCATTGTCGTTTGTGTAGTAATAACGAGGCCAGAAAAAGGTTTTTGGCGATACACGGGAAAAAAAATTTTTTTTTTTTTTTTCGATTTTTTTGTAAATTCGAAAAAAAATTGTTTTTTTTTCATGTTTCACGTATAATTGCCGGAATTTTTCAATTGCATTCATTGTCGTTTGTAGTAATAATGAGGCTAGAAAAAGGTTTTTGGCAATACACGGGGAAAAAAAATTTTTTTTCGATTTTTTGAATTTTTTTGTAAATTTGAAAAAAAAATTTTTTTTCATTTTTTCACGTATAATTGCCGGAATCATCTCAATTTTTGTTGTCATCATGAGAGCAGAGCAGTCAAGTTTTAATTTAAGACCAAATAGATAGAAAACGGGACTTAAAAATTGATCGTCGTTACAAACGTACAAGTATATTTCGCGTGCGTGCGGCTAAAAATAAGATCAAGCGCGCGTACAGCGACAATGTGCCAGGCCATTACTTTCTTTTAAAAATTTTTTATAGATTTTTAAATTCATTAGTATCCACTATTAGGTTAATATTTATTATAATACAATAAAAATTAGAATGAGGAAGCACTTTGCCAATAACTTGGCAGCGGTTTTTGATTATGGACTCATGTAATTGCCTACCACGTGGTTTTGGAATTTGCGAACGAAAGCCGTTTGCGTTGCAATCACCACCCTCTATAAATCGGTGCCCTAGCTCAAAGAATGGTTTTATTTCGACAGTGTGACTAAGTGGACGATAGGCAGCTGAAAGTACTATGGGACCTTCGCTATCTTCGAATTTCACGCTAATAGTTTGAAGGAAATTATCTTTGTTTTTTTTTGTAGTATTGGAAATGATTGATCGGATACGTTGGTCGTGATTTTCTTCTAAGAGCAGAGTCTCCACGCGCTCTTTCTCTAATGTATTGTGTATCGTATATGAGATAATTTAGGATTTTAAAGTTTGATTTTTTGTTGAAATGAGTTTCTGATATTGGCACAATATCGAAATTTTTTACCAAGAAGGGTTTTAGTTCGATACTTTGTTGGGCCAATCCGTTGGCATCCCAGCATCCTATGACGAAATTTTTCTTTTCTATACTGACGTCTATTGAGCTATCATTTTCTTCGAGTTTGCTCATTACCGACTGATCTATGTTACTTGTGCTCACTGGCCTAATGACTACTTGAGAGTAGGAGACACTTTTGCAACTACATTTCGTAAAGAGGTGTGTTTTGGGAGGACATTTTGGGTGTTCATTTTCTTTGGCGCATAAAGTTGAAAAAAGTTTTAGTTGATGCTGTTTGCGAAAAGAGCATGATGGTTACGCCCACATTTTGCTACTATAACTTCGTATGTTTTACCCTTAATAAGGCAGTCACTTTGATTATGGTTTTTGACATATTTAACGCACACTGACTGCTTGTTGCAATGATTGTGTAAGGAGATTGTTTAGAGTAATATTATTATGCTTAAAATACTCAATGTAAATAATTTTTTAATAATATGAATAATAATTTTTCGCTAGATAAGAAAGTTGAACTGTTATTGAGTGGTGGAAGCATAGTTTTATACTAGCGGCAACTGTCGTTGCAGGATGCTGAGCGAGCGAATATGTCGTACTGCTTGATAATTTATTAAACGATCAAACGAACTTACCGAGTGAAGTTCGATCGTAATTATATGAAGTCCTCGCTCGAATACATTACCAATTGTAGACGTCCCCGTACGGCTCGCTGGTCACGAATTTAGAGTCCCTGAAAGTAAGATTTTGGCCGCACACGGCGCTGTATTACCTGTCGCCGCGTACGGCCTGCCCTTCCGCCTCAGTTTTTAGAGCAAGTCAGATGCAATTTCACCGTCTTCTATAAGGGAGGGTTAATAACTGCGGTGGGTGGTAATGTATTCGAGCGAGGACTTCATATAATTACGATCGAACT
Organism: Trichogramma dendrolimi; assembly: GCA_034770305.1. Classification (NCBI taxonomy): domain Eukaryota; kingdom Metazoa; phylum Arthropoda; class Insecta; order Hymenoptera; family Trichogrammatidae; genus Trichogramma; species Trichogramma dendrolimi. The sequence continues at coordinate 136,033 of JAPMIB010000111.1, read as the reverse complement.
TCACTCGGTAAGTTCGTTTGATCGTTTAATTATACTACGTCCTCGCTCTTCTACATTACCAATTGTAGATGTTTAGAGAAGAAAAAAGGTGAAATTTATGCATTTAACTTTATTTGTAACAACAGTGAATGAGTACATGAATGGATGTAACAAATTTAATCATCCTCATTACCTCTGAGAACTAGATTTGCTAGCTCGAAGCTGTCAGTAATGATCGGTCTATTATAGAAATTTGCGAAAGTTTTAGATCTTTCCGACCAGCCTGCAGTGCGTCTTATCGTATCGATATCGACTCCTTTTTGCAAGGCCTTCGAGCTTGCTGCATGGCGCGTAGAATGGCCCGTAAAGATAGATGTGTCAATACCACTCATAGAGAGACCTGTTTTAATTAAACGACTGACAGTCTCGGCTGTGATAGCTCGATAAGGTTTGTTCTGACTTATGAATAAATTATCAATATCTCCTCTACGATTTTTAGTTCTATCAATATACAGAAGTATCGAGGTGTATACGCATAAATCGGGTTTATCAATTAACCGGGGCAATTGTAACAGTGGTTGGTTACTACCAACTCTGGAGGTCTTTATTAAATCTGGTATCTTAATTTCTAATCCACGATTTGAAATCGTAATGTTACTTATTTTAATCAAAGATAAGGTCTGCGCTCGCTGCGCCGTACTTAATGCTAGTAATAACATCGTTTTAATAGTTAAATTTTTAATATCTTGAACATCAATCATTTCTAGATAGTCTAATACAATAGAAACATCCCAAGTGTAATTATATTTGGGTCTTACTGGTCTGAGCCTGAACCCCTTTCATAAACCTTGAAATTTCTATTCTCTCTCCTATTTTATCCTTAGATATTAATGAAATTGCGCTTCTGTACGTATTTAAAGTACCGTATGAAGCTCTGCTTCAAACCTATCAGTAAGAAAGTTTAATACTGTGTCTACCGAGATATCAAAGAAATCGATTTCGGTTTTTTTCTGTGAAATCAGACCACTGCTTCAGAGCACCATTGTATTGTTTAAGTGTAGATTTACTTAATGACGCCAAGATTATATCAATTGCAGAATTTTTGATACTTTTCTTTATAAATGCTTCCCGGATACAATGCATACCATCAAAGCCAGGTGTTGTGCTCTTGGGTGCTGAATTGTCCTACAAGGAGACAATAAAAGGTCTTTATTCGGGTTAAAAATTATTATTTCACTTATTGATAATTTTACAAAGAGTGGAAACCACGGTTGATTTTCCCAAAATGGAGCTACAAGAATCCCCACAGCCTTGTTTTTCTTTATTTTCGATAATGTTTTTGCCAACAGGGCAAAGGGAGGAAATGCATAAAAGAATAAATCGTTCCAATCTATGGTAAACGCATCGACACATAATGCTCCGTTTTGAGGTTTCCATGACACAAACTGTTCGCATTTAGTAGCAAATAAGTCAATTTGTGGTTTTCCGAATTTCTTGACGACTTTACTAAAGTAGGCGTCATTCAATTCCCATTCCGTATCGATATTACCTATTCGCGATAGTTTGTCTGCTACCGTGTTGCACTCCGATGGTATATAGGAAGCAAACAAAATAATACTCCTTTCCTCCGCCCATTGCCAAATATCTTTGGACAATTTGCTTAGTTTATCGACTCGAATACCGCCCATCTTGTTGACATACGCTAAAGCGGTAGTGTTGTCTATTCTTAATAGAATCTGTGCATCTCTAATATCGGATGCTAGGTTCTCCAGCGCGATTTTTACTGCTAATAACTCTAGATAGTTTATATGATGCTTCTTTTCGTTCGCGAGACCAAGAACCGTAAATCTTGCGTGTTCCGTCGGTTGCGCCCCAACCCTCAGAGAAGATCGGTAAAAATCGTCAATTTGAACTCGTTATTTTTTATATAGTGTACACTATTAGGGATTTTTCTGCCACCACCTAAGGTCAACTTTGACTGCATCTGTTAATATGATAGTCTTGTCGTAGCAAAAATTGTTGAAATACAATTGAAATATTTTTTCTTTTTCTAAGTTCTTTGTATACAGCCATGCATAATCAAGGGCTGGGCAGCACGAAACTAGTTTACGAGATATATTGTCTTCGTATAAAATGGCCCGAACTGTACCAATAGATCCATTGACCAAACCGCCATTGACCCATATATTTTGAGTAAGCATAACTCTACATCCTAGTGCTAAATATAAAGACGGAGTAAGGCCACAACAATCATCATTGCTCATATGTACATTTCCATTAACCAGAGCATTAATGCACACAACAGGTGTACCCAGTTCAAGCAAGCAACATTCATTTTTTTGTCGAACCAAGTCATTTGTTGGTATTAAATGAATTGCCCCATCAAATCTTTTCTTTTCAGTTTCATCTAATAAAGAGATTTTACGTTGCGATAACATGTTGTATTCGTCTACAGAAATATCTCCGTTAGCCAAATTATCCAATAATTCTGAAAAAACGCGATCGTTTCCTTGACGATGCGATATAGATAATTCTATAAATAACTGAAAAGATTGGAATACAATAGCTCCTTTAGTAGCCATTGCATCACTAACAGTGTTATTGTACAGTGCAACATCTTTAACCGGCGACAATTGCTTATAATCGCCAAACATAAATACACATAAACCCGCAAATGACTCATCACGAGATGGAAATAGTTCATGACATCTGCTTTCTATTTCACCCAAAGTTTTAGCCCCTATCATGGACATTTCATCAACGATGACGAATTTCAATTCTTTATGTTCCAATTGAAACTGTCGCTCTGATTGACTATTCAATACTTCAAATTTATTATGAAAAATTGGAATTTTAAAAAACGAGTGAAGCGTGCTTCCATTTACGTTCAAAGCTGCAGCACCCGTAGGAGCAATGACTGCTATAGCCTCACAACCAAGCGCATCGGTAACTTCTTGTACAATCGTGTTGATTAAAGTACTTTTACCGGATCCAGCTTTTCCCTGTATTATCACACGTTTAATCATCTGATTGGAGATATCACCGATGTTGGACCGAATTTGTTCAATCTGAGTTCTACAAATGTGTACAACTTTCAGTTGTTCCGGAGATAATGTAATTTCTTGCAGATTACTGGAGTTCTTTATCGTGCGTGTTGCGTATTCACTTTTAAACATTTTCAAAAATGCATCAATGTCTTTCAACGAGGGATACAGCGCGTTGTGTACATTCCAATCATACGCTACGTCTATTAAACGTTGTCCTAATTTTAGATCCGATCGTTCCTTATCGTTGACGAGCCAGTTCAAACGCATTATAATATATATCACTAGTGGATGGTTCATCTTTGTTATCAATATCTTCTATTCACGAAATTGGTAATTTGATACTGTCTATCGGCGTTATGTTATATTGCTCGAATAAAGAGTACCAAGGATGTTCGTTGTTATTGTCGCATAATTTGGAGAGCTCATCCACACTTTGACGGAATGGGATGTGAAGGGTGCACTGTTGCTTGTAGTATAAATCGCTATCTATGTCATCTGATAATTTCAACTTTGGCCAAATTAAACGACATTCTCATTGGGCTGTTAACGTAGCGATTTCCATATACATTAATAGTTTGCGCAAATCGGAATAACGAGAGATCAATATCATAGGCCTATCGATATATTTATCCATAATAGATCTGGAATTGCGATTATCGTCTTCTTCGATGAGCTATAATCATAGTTGTATGGTATGGTAGAGTATAGTGAATTTAATTTCTAAAAATTAAATGTTATACGTTACCTCAAATTTTTTCCAGTTTTCTTCATAAAGTATAAGCGAGATGAAATTACGCGTACATTTCATTATTGACCAACCCATTAAAAGATGCACAACCTCTTGAGCAGAATAATCGCGTTCGCTGACAGATGAAATAAGCAGTTTCATCACGCAAGATTTTGCAGAAGTATCGCTGTCGCTATGTTTGCATAGACTGTTTATTATATCCATGTACGAGAACGAAGCAGCTTCACTCTTTGTTGTATACTTAACGATGTACTTGACAACTGCATTAGTGTCGAGTATGGGCGTAAAGTCCGTATTAGCCCGCCATATTGTGTTACGGCATTATTGAAGCGCTGCACGTACGGATCGTTCCGTCGAGGAAAAAACTCATAATATCCGTGCATAGCATCAATGGAGCTGATTTTTGAACGTCTTTAGGAAAATTAAATCTGCAGCGTGCATTGGCGTTACCTCGTCTGTAGCAATGGGTTCCGCACTTTGTATGACGTTGGAAGGCATTTATTAGTTCACCCAAATCATTTTCGTACTCGGCCGGCGAAATGTCTGAAAATCTTGATTGAGAAGGATGGTTTGAACATGTCGGATTAGCACTTTTAGGATTAATGGCTAAACATAACGTATCAAAGTATTCCTGTATTTCATGAATATGATCCTCAGACAAGTCATTAACAATAAACTCGGGCTCATCTTGCAAGTACAGTAAACCATGTACATGAGGACTTCCACGATTTTGCCACTCAAATCTGTACCAATAATCTTTCACACGAAATACAGGTTTTAACACTTTACTCATGAACAATTCAACTCGTTCCTTGAAAAAATATCCTACTATGAGAGGATTGTCGTGCATTAATTTTCGTTTTTGTTCAGATTGTAAATGAGAATAGTCCGTAGAAGGCGCTAAAAGACGAAATAAATTAGGCCAATGATAGTCCGCAGCCGACAGCGTAAAAAAATCGTTGGTTTACCTATCGCAATATAAATCAAATTAATAATGTAATCATTGTAATCCATCAAATTCGACGTGGAACTAATTTTGATATTATTAACTCTATGTAGTTCAATACAAGTATAAGCGACAGTTAAACACTTCGTGATTAACGAACTTCAACATGTAATTAAATTAATGCCGAACTTTTGACGTAGGACGGTCAATAAAATGAACAGATATATGACAGTGGATGACGGTATATAAAAAACTGTGGTTCATAGATGAAATAAATTTTCAACAAGTACCCATATCGGAGTTGATAGATTAACAAAATCAATTATATTAATTATAGTTTATGAAGATTTTGAGACGTACTAGAGGTCTCTATGATGAAAACTGACTGAGAAACCCTGCACACACTGGACTAAAATGTGAAAAATTAAACTTTTCAGGAGAAGCAAAAGAAAGAATTTATGTCTAAAACATTAAAATCTTTCACTACACATTCTCAGTGGCCCGCACATAAATCTCACTCACACTTTACTCATTCTCAGACTAATTTGAGCTTTGTCACATCATTTCACTAATTTGTTTCTATATAAACTTCACTCAACCCACATAAAATGCAGGCATCATGCGTGCATTCAGTTTCTCAGTGCTGCATGTTGTAAAGTACTAAGCACAAATGTTTTAGATTTGAAAGTTGCATTTGATCATTATTATTTCAAATGTCTTTTCTAAAAATAAATCATGCTATAGTTTAAAGTATATATTTACTATTTGAACTGTATCACTTGTATAAAGATATGTTTTACTGTAAATCAATCACTATACTGCAGCACTGAGAAACCAATATAAACTAAATAAAATTAAGAATCTTTATTTTTCTCCAAGGCAATGAACTATTCTAAATTTTTATTACAAAATTCACTTTACCAAAATAACTTGAACTCTCAAAATATAAAACATCACTCACACAGCCTCATTACACAGCTGATTTATGTTGACATTTTAGTTGCGCATGTGACATTTTTATCAATTGAATCTTCACATGAGCAACATAATTAATCTTTCTGCTACTTCTGCTGGGGCAGTTCAATACTGCTATATAACAGAGGCTAGCTTTTTGTTTACAAATTTGATTCTCAAATTTGAACACCAGAGGCAGCACCAACAGCAGTAGTAATGGCAGCCGAACGCCGAATTGATGCGTGCATGCGTGCACCTGTCAACGATTAGATGCAGTAGCAGAAGCTGTTGTTGTTCTGTTTCAATATACTGTGAAGTAACATTTAATTTGAAATGTAATGAGAAAAGAAAGAGAATTTTGAGTAAATATTACCAATGTGGGGTTATTGTCAGTTTGTGCATCTCTGTGTACATTGAATTCAGACCTGAAAAATATATTACTATTAGCTACAAAATAATGAACTATATTGGAACTAAACAGTGAATAATTACCATTTGTTTATGTATTACTGAAAAAAAGAAGAATGTATAAGTGATTTTATGCATTGATAAATAAAGTTATTGTGTATAATAATACTTATTTTAATTGTGAGTGTGATTTTCCTATCCAAAATAGTATAAATGTGGAAAACCAGTTCAAAAGCCTCCAGCTTCATACGACACTTCTTCAGCAGCTTCAAAGTCTTCTTGGATGATGATCTGTTGCTTTCTTCGCATTTGTCTTGCTTCTTTTGTGTTGGATTGTACTTTCTTTTCAGCTTTGAGGATCCGCTGTTTATCAATTATTTGAGCTGCTGTTGCACAATTTATGTCAGGTTTAATACCTAGATCCTCCATTATTTTTAATAGTCCTCTTGCACCATCACAAAAAGAAGCAATTGCAAGGTTTTTACAGAGACTGATGACAGGCTCTGTAACAAATACTTCCTTGGGGCAATATGTCCAAAGAAGACCATTTAATGACTCGTTGGCATTTTGAGTTTTTCCCCAATACACCTTCGTAGCAACTTAGGGCTGCTAAGGTCAATGAAAATTGGTCTGATGGCTTCCATGACAGCAGCAGGCATAAAATGTCGATGGTGATACATTCCTTCTGTACCATTGGCAACTGCTTTTTGGTAAGTACACCAGGATTCATTACCAGATGGACATAGATGATGCTTGGGTGACTGGTCAGTTGACAGTCGGTGAAAGTATATGGCCCAGATGGCTTTGTGCATTTCATCTATGTTATCAGAGTGTTGGCGGATAGCATTGCCATAGTAGCTCTGCATTTGATTGATGTCATTATCAGTCAGCCTACCTTTTCCAGATAATGACTTGCCATCTGATAATTTTTTCCCCTTCAAGGAAAGTTTTAATTTCCTGGCTCGACTTCCAAAACGCTTTTGGACATGGCCAACGCACTCAATTTTATTCACACCAGTGGACCCATACGGCTTGGAGGCAGAGATGGCATCAAAACTTTTAACGTCTCCATCACCAATATAACAAGTATATTTCACATCATATTTATCCATTGATCTGTTGAAGATGTTGCTAACAGCGTGAACTTTCATTGAGCAAGAAGGCCCAATATGAGTCTTTGTGCAAGACTGTTGATGTTGTTGGTACCACTCATCCCAGAGTGGACCTTCTTCTGGTCCATTTTCTGATGTCCAAATTGCACAAGCAGCACAGTAAGAAGACAAGATCTCACTGTCTAGAACTTTTCCTGTTTCAGCCCCAATAGCAATAGCAATGCCATTTTTGGAGCTGAAACCTCTGCTTTTCTGCCATGTCCCATCAAATAAAGCAGCTACCTCTCGCCGAATAACAACAGCTTCTGAGTCAACTGGGGGATTATCTATTTGCTCTAATTCTGTTGTCTTAATTATTTCCTCTTCAGCAGCTTGTATTTGATATTCTTCTGCAACTCTGGTGGATAATTCAAAAATGTTGTCCCTTATTTTTGTGTAAGTTGACTGTGCAGGTGGAGGCAAAAAATCCATAAGACAACAGAATATTTTGAGAGCTTCATGACCTCTTCCTATACGTCTCATTGAAAATGATATCCTTCTGTTAACTTCATAAGCACTTCCTCGATCCCCAACAAACTTAGACGTGCGAAAATCGGCTGCACCTTTGCACGATAAGCAAGAAATGTTGAACTTGCTTCCTAATCCCTTTACATTACTTTCGTGCAGTTTTATAGTTTCACCACATTTTTTACAGGCCAGATTTTCCTCTAAAGATTGAAAAAGGATATCTATATCGACAAGACGATAGCCACTAAAATCGGTGACGGGGTAGTTATCAAAAGTCATTTTTTTCATCGAAGCGCTAAGATAAGTATCGTCTTTCGGCTCAGAATTCCATACATTACACTTTCTCTTCCTACTGTGTGGACGACTACAACCTTTTCTATCAGCTTTTCCAACTATTTTATCGCGAGGCATTATTAATTAATAACTCACTATCACTGCAGCAATAAGCACTAACTATTTTTATCGTTCGTATCCCTGAACGTCGTTCAAATTTATTGGCGCGGATTATTCGTTGCAAGCGCCACTTGTTTGCGCAGCAGACGAAATTCAAACACATGATCAAACGGTTTTTTGATCAACCAAACGCTGGTTATATTGAAAGCGATTTGCAAAAAAGTGGTAAAATTACTAGATTAAACGAGAGAAATGATGGAAATTGGCATTTATCGCATTTTATTGATTTTAGATTTACATATGAGCCATATCACGTCAGATTACTCGCGCACCGCGCCGGCTGAACTTCCAAAGCCACAAAAAACCACGTTTTTTCTTCTTTCTCTCGCTATATTTCACTGAAATCAAAAAATGGTCTTCTGAAAAATAGCTATTTCGATGGAAAATTTCCTCCTCTTTCCATCTGGACTATTTAAAAAAATCTTAAAAATGTCCTTTTTGAAATATTCGACTTTAAAAGTTTCCTGGCGATTTTCCCGAGGAAAATGGAAAATTTTTGAAAATATGACCCCACCATCAAAAAGCTGAGGTAATTTCCTATCGAGATGATGGGTTACTTTTTCCTTTTAGGTGCATTTAGTAACTTTTACAGCGAGTTAGAAATTGTGAGATTTTGCCTAATAATGCTGCGCGGGCGAGCCATTCGAGACTTGACGTGATATGGCTCGTAAACATTATAATAACATAAATAATTTGTTTTGAGGGCTAAAAATTTGGGAAATGATACTTTAAATGTTAAAGAATCGAAAGCAAACATAAAAAAAATCGATATTTGGGTCAAATTTGGTGTATATCTCCCCTTAAAGTCTTAAATACACCTTGAATGCAATTTTTTTTTAATTCCTCCTGCTACACTCACCCTTAAATTCAACGTGGCCTATAGGGAACTAATTGAACCAAAGAATTGATTTTTCAAGTATTTGAGGATCTTAAACATCAAGTAGACTATTTATCTGCATCTCGTTATCGTTCGAATTTTTTTAAGTTATTTTCGTTAAAAAAGGGTGATCATCGGCTCTAGATGCCTTGTATTGTATCGTAGCACCGTATATAAATTTTTAAAATTTTCAATGATTTTATCTGAAGGCCTGAAGCACTCGAAAAATATGAAAAAATTCAAGGCTGTTTGGATTGTTAAAAAGTATTTTTATGAATTTTTTTAGGTTTTTTGATTACTTCAGGCCTTCAGAATGAATATAGATCAAAAATAGACTTTAATAGCGGGGTTGGTGGTAGGGGGGGGGGGGGGGAGGGGTCTAAAATTTCGGTTTTGGGACATTTTACCATGTACTATAACATACCAAAAGCACGTCAAGATCGGTGACATACGTGCGCACGATTATTTAAAAAATTCTGAGCCTTATACTTGAATATCGATACAGAAAATCACAAAGATTTTTTAGCAACATAGAAAATTTTCTGATTAAACTAAGCGTACTGGGCTTCTTGATTAGGTAACAGAAGACTCCAAAAAAATTTTGGAACAAATCCATGACCCAGAGTTTGGGTGGTCTCCTTGATAGTGCAATAATATAATTATCTTCGTACAAATACAAAAATATACTATCTTATGTTTGGGGAATTGTAAAAATTATTATACTTGCATGAGTTTAAAAAATTTCACAAATTTAATTCAATTTACTTGACCATAAGTTAGAATGACCATTATTTTTCAATTCCAGTGAATGTCATAACTCTTCAGATCGTATAAAAGTTCGAGTATGGGATGAAGATAACGATTTGAAGTCTAAATTAAGACAAAAGCTTACAAGAGAAAGCGACGATTTCTTAGGACAAACAATCATAGAAGTACGGACACTTAGTGGAGAAATGGATGTTTGGTATAATTTGGAAAAAAGAACAGATAAATCAGCTGTTTCAGGAGCTATTAGATTGCATATCAGTGTTGAAATCAAAGGAGAAGAAAAAGTAGCACCATACCATGTTCAATACACATGTCTTCATGAAAATTTGTTTCACAGTTTATGTGAAAATAATGATGGGTTAGTGAAATTGCCTCAAGCGAAAGGCGATGATGCTTGGAAAGTTTATTTTGATCCTCCTGCAGAAGAAGTTGTAGACGAATTTGCTATGCGGTATGGAATAGAGAGCATTTACCAAGCAATGACGTAAGTAAAATAAACAAAATTAGTACTTTGCAATCAAACTTTATGAAATAATTCATTTTGTTTTTAGGCACTTCCACTGTCTGTCTACAAAATACTTATGCCCAGGAGTACCTGCTGTAATGTCTTCACTATTAGCTAATATTAATGCGTATTATGCACATACAACCGCAAGCTCAGCAGTTTCAGCAAGTGATCGATTTGCTGCTAGTAATTTTGGTGTAAGTATTTATTACGAAAGCTACAGTTTTAGTGAAGACGTCAATTTTTATTTCATCCCTGTGAATAAATAGAAAAAAGTAATAAATTATGTATCTTAAAGCTACTTGCGAGCATATTACATACATCTTGACTCTGTGTCGTTTTCAGCACATAATAATGTACACCTGAAATCTAATATGTTATTTTTTTATGTGAAACATCTTTATTGGCGTTTGGTATGAGGGGTAAACCCGTGAAAAACGAGCGTCCGTCCGTCCATCCGTCCGTCCGAGCGAGCGCAACTTTTGGTAGTATTAGTGTTTATACAGCGTCGGTTTGCGCTGCACGCTGTGATTGGCTACCGTGCCAGCTACATAGAACTGTTTTCTGCTGCTGCCCGCTGCCAAGACTTGACGCGCGTATCTCTTTCTCTCTCGCTCTCGCACGCACGAAAATAGTATGAAATTACTAAGCTTGAACCATAAGGAATACGTGAAATTGCAATGGGTTAACCTTGAGAAAAGCAGGAAGTTCCTAGAAAAATCCGTCTAAAAAAACGAATTATTGTTAGAAATCTGCTAGAAATGCGTGGATTTCCTGTAAGATTTTTTTAGAGTTTAAATTCAAGTCGCAATACAATCATTATTATTTCTGCAAGAATTCCTGCAGAATCATTTAGTCCGAATTTACTCTGAGATGTGCGAGGTTTTGGGCACTAGCCCATGCTCGGCCTGCAGTCCTATTATTTATTCACAGAGGCTCTGGGTAGCCTATCGTTGAGTCTTACCTCAGAAGGGGTCGAGCCGCCACCAAGTGCGCCGTGAGCTTCGGCAGTCCAAGCTGAAAATAAGTGAGAGAGGGTTGCGAAAAGACTACGCAAAATGTACTTTTGCACACAAATAATCGTCTCTTTATTTAGCTCCAACCTCTCGTTATCCTTCATACAACCATTACTTCATTCGCGCTTCATTTCGTAATTTCATATCATTTCTCGTTACTACGATCGCTCTCGCATCGGAAATAATTGATAATACGCGAGTCCGAGGGGAAAACGCGCGGGTTACAAAGCCAGCCCGACGCAAGTCCCAATCGAGTGCCGCGTACTTGCACTGCGCGCAATTAGCTCGTTTCTCCGAAATACAGTACACGCCTTCGCTCTGCTCGCTCTAGCAGACACGCGATTTGGTCACACGCGACCAAGATGATACGCGTTATCTCGCTTGCTCTCGCATGAGCGTCCAAGGCGGAAGTACTGCGTCGCAAGACGGCCACGCACAGGCCTGAAACGAGACACGTGGAGTCGAACCACGCCGATCTGCGATGTCCAAGGTACTCGCTACGACAATTATTCCGATCTACGTCTATTATTATAACAATTCTAAGACGAAATACTTCCTACGTTCACTCATACATCCACTCTACAATCTCACACACACACGCGCGCGGGCGACCAAGTCAAATACAATCTATAACCTGCTTTCCTTCGCTCCTATGCATTGGACTTCGTTCTACTCCGCCGTTGCCTTCCGTTGTCCCCCAGCTGCTCCGTCCTCGCGACCCGTGTCCAAGCTTGTGATTGCTCGCCTCGGAGATGCCTCGGACGATTCACGTGAAGGTCGCTGTGCGAATTCGCTTCGCTCGCTTCTTTCCGAACGCTCGCGAATCGCCTTGTCACGTCACAAAGCTTCACTCGTCGCACAGAACTCCAGACTCGCACACAACTTCTCCACGGACCCGACGCTACGTTCTACCGCTGCCACACAGCTTCTTCACGATTTTACACAACGAACATCCAAGGCCAAACTCTGCCTATCTCACTCGCGACTTTTAACTCTCTCACGACACGTCCTTACTCTCTCGCGGTCTGATTGCGAATCTTGTGTGTGTGTACTGTCGCGCAGATCGAACACGCATTGGGCGCGAAGCGCTCAATTCGCACAGATCGATCTGCTCTCCAGTGCACATGGTCCGAGCAACACGCCCGAGGTTAACTTGGCTCTTCCTTTGCCCTGAACCTCGAACGCGCGCTCGAGTGATATTAAACTTCCCTACTTTATCCTTCTTCTCGGTCGCGCATCATCTTCACGCATTTACACATTACCGAGGTTCATAATTCGCGTGATTTGACGCTCAGTGACATCGTCACAACCCATAGAAAGTCCTACAGAATTACCCCCAGGATATTCTGTAGACATTTCTGTGGGTAATTTCTACAGGACTTTCCTGCACAACTTTTTTGTAATGGAATACTTGGTCGTCGGCAGAAACAATGATCGTGCCTAGGAGTCAGGGCATTTTTTACCAATTTCCCGCTGAAGCTTCGACAATATCTCCATCATTATTTGTAAATGTGAACTTTAATGTTATATTTATTAACTTACCATTAAAAATTTAGGGTATTAACTACCCCTTTTGAAGTTTGTCTTTATTATGCTGAATGCTGAAAAACAATTCTTTCAATTTTTATCATTCGTTAATGACAAAAAAAATATTTTTCTTGTATGTTTCAGAAAGAAAAATTCGTAAAATTATTAGATCAGCTACACAACTCTTTACGAATTGATTTATGCATGTATCGGAATAATTTTCCCGCTTCTAGTCGAGAAAAATTAATGGACTTGAAATCAACTGTTGATTTACTCACTAGTATTACCTTCTTTCGAATGAAAGTTCAAGAACTAACTTCTCCACCAAGAGCCAGTAATGTTGTCAAAGATTGCGTGATTGCGTGCTTAAAGTCTACTTATCAATTTTTATTTCAAAATTGTTATGAACTTTACAGCCGTGAATTCCAAATTGATCCTCATGAAATTCGCAAAGATGAGGAAAATTCTCCAGCCTCATTAGACTTTTGGCATAAGTTAATAGCATTAATTGTATCAGTTATTGAAGAAGATCGAAATAGTTACGCTCCAGTACTGAATCAATTTCCTCAAGAACTTAATATTGGTCAACTTTCTGCAGCGACTGTTTGGTCATTATTTGCCATAGATGTAAAAGATGCATTAGATGAACATGAACAAAGTAGATCGTGCAAATCATCAGCATACATGAATTTGCATTTCAAAGTGAAATGGTTATATACAAATTATGTACAAGATGTACCTCCATATAAAGGACAAGTACCTGAATATCCTGCGTGGTTTGAACCATTTGTTATGCAGTGGCTCAATGAAAACGATGATGTCTCATTAGAATATTTACATGGTGCCTTTAATAGAGATAAAAAAGATGGGGTAAGTAAAATTTTTTAAAACTGTGATAAACTTTTTCGAATATCCCAATTATTAATTATGCTGAATAAAAAAAAAAATTTTCAATCCTTATTTTAATGTGTCCAATTAAAAAGTAATAGCCAAAAAGTTTCCTCCCAAAAATATAATTGTTCTCTTTTCGATGTTTGGGGTACATCTTTTATAATTATTTTTTAATAAAGTCTTTTTATGAATTAAAAATTTTATAAATTATATAACAAGTTTTTATAAAAATTAATTTCGTAAAAATACATAAATAAAACAATAAAATGCAACATTAATTTTCAAAAACAATATGATGTCCAATGGATTTTAAAAAAATATTTATTCTGTCATTGTCAACGTATCGAGGAGCACGTGTAACGCTCCACCCGGTAAGTATGACAGGAACTAAGTGACGACACGCCGCTATTCATATACAGCGAATAAATCCCCACCAACTTTCTTTCGCTCTCATATGAATTTGATAAGAGTTATCAAGAATCTGATAAGCCCATCAGATTCCTTGGAAAAAATCCTATTGATATGAGGTTTTCGAATTTTTGAACGGTTCACAACTTTCGATAAAAACAACATTATGAAAGTGAGAAGAATGAGAAATAGTCACACCTAAAAAGTGGTCACACCTAAAAAGTAGTCACACCTAAAAAGTAGTCACACCTCATACGCATATATCGAAGATTCTTCGGGAATTCGTGATGTTTTCGCATGAATATCCTCCGGGCAGCTCGCTCGATGCACTAGGTCCAAATCTGAACTTGCCGATGACTTTCTCCACGAAATCACGATATTACTGTACTAAAGTAACCCCAGGTAGTCTGCTCGACGCATCAGATCGGAATAAGGACTCGACGATGACTTTCTCCGTCAAGTCGTGATGTATTCACACGAATTTCATCATGATTCGAAACTATGGCTGGCTAAATTTTAGCAGGGGTAGCTTTTTCATAGTTTCAACAACTCTTTCAGCTGCAACAGCGCTGAAATCAGCTACTTCGGTGTGGTCATCAATACATTTTTTCACCAATTGCACGTTAGTAGGGCCACCAATAGTGTCAGACCTGGCTTTACACTCGGGTGTTATTTTACAGAGCTGTTAAGCTCTTTAGCCAATAGTCCTGGAATTTTTAGAATACAAAGAACCTTCAAAGTAAAGATTAAAACTAAAGCTTCACGATTTCATCAATTCAGCTATTTCTGTAAGTAAAAATACCCTGAATAATATCGTTACACTACAAGAAACTGGTCTACTTATCATACAGTGTAAGCGACTTATCGAATGTGGACATCATAAGCAATCAAACAACAACATATCATAGACGTTGATATGATAATACAAACAAACTTTAATTGTTTTGACAAAAACTTAGTATGATTTTAATCTGAACTTAAGGGGGGAAAGGTACCTTAAACCTACATTTATAAAAAATTTATTAAAAATAAAGAGAATAAATTTTTTTTGGATTATACAGAGAAAACTCTGTTTTTTCCACTCTTTTTCCAACGTTTTTCACTCAGGAATATGAAAATTAAGGTCCCAGTCACCATAGAACCCTCCTCGATGAAGCAGCCCCCAGTCCTGGGAGGTACCCTGTGCCGTAGGATCCAGCTAGAACCGATGATTCAATCCTGATCATTGGGGTCTCATTTTGTTCATTAGATATGTGGTTACAAACGCAAGCACTTTCAGATTTTTTAATTAGTTATACCCAATTTGCCAGCCACATATACACATTTATTCATTAATATCATATAATAATACAATTATGCTAGGAATATAGCCTAAAAAAGTACAAATTTTGTCCAATACCTATGAAAGTGCTTGCGTTTGTAGCTATTTTTGTGTAGAACAACTCCTGAAAGTTTCAGCTCAATTGCTCAAACGGTTCACATAGAAAGTTACGGCAACAGAGCCATTTTGAGATGAAACGTAACTGCCCAAAAGTTGAAAAAAACAAAAATACACCAATATATGTCATAATGATACTCTCATGTCACTGAGCCTGCTTTAAACTTTTTGGACAATAAAAAACAGTAAGTTAACTTGAATTTTCAACATATTGGACCCACAAGGACAATGTTCAATTATCCCAGACAGACAAACAAAGCCAAATGCGACAATTTCATTACTACATTTTATAATTTGTATTAAAATATTAGTATACGCTAATATGGGTTTTATGTGGAAACTGGTAACTAAGTTTATTATGTCCAAATCAACTTTTCACACAAATATGCACAATCTCATATAAGAACTTGAACCCAGTCCTCTACCATTCACTAACATTCATAAAACATTAATCACTGGATCTATAATTGGAAATAAAATCACTCAAAATTGATCAATTATCACTAATCTTGTTTATCACATGCAACAAACAATATATATATGATGCAGTCATGTACACATACATAAAGTACAGTGACATACATATACACTGATGTATATATGTCAATTTACATATGTACTGCTATACTTTTTGAATTTGAAGTGTCAAAAATGTCACATTTTCATAAAAAGCTATTGGAACTTCTTCATAGCTTTATTATGAAACACTATGTGGAGTTGGAAAGATATAATTGCACTCTACATATACTTTTTTCACCTTCAAAAAAATGTAATTTTTAGCCATTGGAAAATCAAGATAGCAGACTGTTGTTGACATTTGATCCGGGCTCGCGCACGAAAGTGAGAGAGACAGTAGATATACCGAAATCACGTGCTGCGAGTGGTGGCGTTACTGTACACCTACAGCCATGTACACAAACAAATTTCTGCTGGATGCATTATAACCTAAGAATAAAACGAGTAATAGATGGCGCTACCAACTTATGAAGGTCCGGAGATTCATGAAAGAACGGCAATGTTTTTTTTTGTCGTTTTATTCATTTATGCTGTAATAATCATAAAAGTATCGGTACTAAATAGGCTGTACCTCTCGATAAAATCAAAATTAAAAAATTCTGAATACGGTACTGGAAAGCTGAGAAAAAATCCTATTGGAAAAGTCAATAAGCAAAAAAAATTTTTTTTGAAATTTTAGGTACTTTTCCCCCCTTAAACTATTTATAAGCAAGTGGCAGGTCCATTGGGACCGGTCTTCAAAGGGCTGATGGATTTACCGGCTAATTCCGAACATCACAGAGTGGGTCAAGAGGGGACATAGAGAAGTGGACTACTATTTCACAGAACTTCTGTTTGGGCATAACTACTCCAAAAGCCATAGCGCGCGCTATGATAACACCCTTAACGCACTTTGCTCGGCCTGCCCAACCACAATAGAAGACGCGGAGCATGCGTTCTTTTGCTGCCCGCGATTCCACGAAAAGAGGGAGAGACTTGAACAAGTCCTCCAAGAAGTAATCGAGCCGTAAAATATCGAAACCGCAGACAATTGGATGGTGGTATCGTCTTTCGCGCAATCAGTCGTCACATGACTGAGGCAAGAGGCGCATGAGATATAAAAACAATCCAGACGATGCTGCAAGAAGCAGACGACGCTTTTGGTTCCCGAACCCTTTATCACCGCAAGATGGACGGGGGGTGTACGGAAAATGCACCCGATGTCGGTTTCCGGTAGGGGACTGATTTCGAAGGGCAAATTTGGTTTTGCGGACGGCGCAAAAGTTGAGTATTGATGCGGCAATCCTGTGCGACCAGCACAGGCCCCTCATGCCACCTCACACCTGGATTTTGGCAACGGTGCTCCACTAGGCAGAGTCACTTTTACACCTGGGCGCAGATAGCTGGAATATATAACTTTCGACGGTGACTGTTTTGCTGAGGTCGTCTCTGGGATGAACATCCTGTCTGGTTCCCCTGAGAACATTGTGGACGAACTCATGTCCACAATCGTGCGCGTATGCAACGCTTCCATGTCAAGAGGAGGTGACTGTCGGCGCCGTGAACCTGCATACTTGTTGAACGACAGCATCGAGGAGTGTCGGAGGAGCTGCCTCCGGTGGCAAAGACGCTCTCAACGGGCTCGCGGTCGTATTGACGAGATCATCTGCCACGAGGAGATCGCAAACACTCGGAGACGTCTGCGCAGGGCGATAAAGGCGAGCAAGCGCCTTTGCTGGAGGCAGCTCTGCGACGAGGCGGACTGCGATGTGAGGGGTGAACCATACAGAGTTGTATGATTTACCCCGTGCCGGACTTGGTGCGACAAGTGGTGTCCACGTTGTTTCCGATGATCGTTCCTCGGCTGATTGATGCTCCACTGTTACTGAAGGAGCCCTTGATTCGCGAGGTCAGCGTCGAGGAGCTCCGGTGGGCATACCAACGAGTGAGGATCGGGGCATCCTCAGCCCAGACGGGATCCCTAACACTGCTCTCGAGGCAGCGGTGGAGGCATATTTCGACAACTTTCTCCACTTCTTTGCAGTGTGTCTCAGGAAGGGGTGCTTCCCGACACGTTGGAAGCGGCAAAGGCTTGTCCTGATGCTAAAACCAGACAAGACTGACATGGAACCCTCTTCTTACCGTCCGCTGTACATTCTCAAAACAGCGGGTAAAATCCTAAAAGGGATCATAATTGGTCGTCTGGAGGCCTACACTGAGGGACCGGTTGGGCTGGCAGGCTCACAGTACGGCTTCCGCAATTGGCGATAAACTATTAATGCCATACAAAACGTTCTCAGCACTGCACGATCAGCCATCAGTGGCAAACGATAGGACTAGGGGTACCTAGGAGTACTGCGCCATCATCATCCTAGGCGCGTGAGGAACGCCTTCAACTCGGTGCTGTGGGACAAAATTCTCATCGCCCTGAGCTAAATGGAGGACCCAGCTTATCTGTTGCGAATAATGGCCAACTACTTCTGCGATAAAGTGTTGGAGTTCACCTCGGATGATGGAGCCGAGGCGATACTGGGCCCCATTCTTTGGAATGTCATATACGACAGGATCCTGAGGCTAAAGCTCCCGGAGCCGAAAAAAATCGTGGGGTTTGCGGACCAGAAAACTGAGGTATTTCTGGTGAAGCCAGAATTCTTCCAGCCAATTCGTCCAGCAGGAAAGTGAGAGAGACTATCACCCTCAGAGCCAGCGACCACTACATCACGTCGGCTCCTTGTATCCGGTACCTAGGCGTACATATTGACGCTAGGCTGCGATTCGATGAACACCTTCGCATTGTCAGTGACAAGGCAAACCGCGTATCAGGTGCCCTGCTGGGTCTTTTGCCAAACATCGGAGGTCAAAGGAGCAGTCAACGTAGGCTGTATGCCGACGAAGAAAACCACAGCGCGAACTACGCCTCCGCCAGGCATCTTCTGCGCGTGGCGATCAAGACCAGCAAGCGTCGGTGCTGGAGGCACCTTTGCGACGAGGTCAACAGCGACGTTTGGGGCAAACCATACAAGATTGCCATGTCGCGCCTGCGATGCCCGCGGACCAGGCAGCCCAGCTCCCCTCTCCTGGTGCGCGGCGCGGTGGCGGCTCTGTTCCCACGGGTGCCGAGCGGGCCCGCCCTGCAGCTGCCGCGTCGAGCGGAGGAGCTTATACCGGCCGTCACCTTGGGCGAACTCAGAGGAGCCCAGACGAGGATCAAGGAGCGCTCTGCGCCTGGCCCGGATGGCATACCCAACTCGGCGCTCAAGATCGCCATCGCCGCATGACCCGACATCTTCTTGCGGGTGTATACGACATGTCTGGAGACCGGCGTTTCTCTGACTGGAAGCGCCAGAGACTCGTCCTGCTCCCAAAGCCAGGCAAACCTCCCGACGAGCCGTCCTCGTATCGTCCGCTGTGTATGTTAGACACGGCGGGCAAGATTCTCGAGAGAATCATATGCGACCGGCTGGAGGCTTTCACAGAGAGACCCGGAGGCCTCTCGGAGCGACAGTATGGCTTCCGGAAAGGGCGATCAACAATAGATGCCATCGAAGACGTCATTTCCACCGCCCGTGAGGCCATCGCCGGCAAGAGATGGTACCGCGGCACCAAAAAATACTGCGCCGTGGTGACACTCGACGTGAGGAATGCGTTCAACTCGGCACGGTGGGACAACATCCTCGCCGCTCTACGCCGTTTGCTCGTACCCGATTACTTGCTGAGAATAATTGACAGCTACTTCTCGGCAAGAGTGCTCGACTTCACCACGGACGAAGGTTCAGAGTCCTACGAAGTCACAGCAGGAGTTCCACAGGGATCGGTACTGGGCCCGATCCTGTGGAACGTTATGTACGACGCGATCCTGCGACTCAACTTCGATGGCGATGTTCGTATCGTCGGCTTCGCGGACGACATCGCAGTGGTGGCCGTCGCCAAGCAGCTATGGCAGATCGAACACGATCTGAACGCTGCGATACTACAGGTGCGAGACGCGCTCCAGGCTCTCAGCCTACAAACGGCTGACCACAAGACGGAGGCTCTGCTCATCACAAGCAAGGAAAAAGGAGGAAACCATCACCATCACGGTAGGCGACCACAGCATACGCTCGTCCCCCTCCATCCGCTACCTGGGCCTGCACATCGACGCCAAGCTGAAGTTCGACCACCACCTCCGAACAGTCAGCGCGAAGGCAGCCGGTGTGATCGGTGCCCTTACGAAGATCATGCCCAACTCTGGCGGGCCCAGAAGCAGCCGACGCAAGCTGTATGCTCACGTCGTCGACTCCATACTCCTGTACGGAGCCCCCGTCTGGAGCACAGCAGCACAAAAGCGAGCCTACATTCGACAGGCGGAGTCAGCCCACCGACGAGCCTGCCTGCGTGTGATCGGAGGCCGGCCGCATGTCTCTTACGAGGCCACATATGTCCTTGCCGGCATACCTCCGCTGGCCCTTCTTGCGGACGAGCGAGCGCGACTCTACGGCCGCCGCCGAGAGGACGCAGAGGACGAGAACGCTTGGCAACGCTAAGCAGTGGCAGGAGCATGGGACCGGTCGACGAAGGCCCGTGGACGCACCGACTGATCCCAAGTATCAGAGTGTGGATCGAGAGGAGGCACGGAGAGCTGAACTACCACCTCACGCAGCTCTTGACCGGGCATGGCTTCTTTAAACATCATAGCCGACGCTACGACCACAATCAAAGCGCACAATGCCCGGTCTGCCCCTCATCCATCGAGAACGCGGAGCACGTGTTCTACCACTGCCCGAGGTTCAGCGAGGAGAGAGCGAGACTACACTCCTGCTCCACGAGGTCATGACGCCGGAAAACACCACCAGGCTCATGCTCGCGAACGAGCCGAACTGGCTCGCTGTTGCTTCCTTCGCCTGCTCAGTCGTAACAAGACTGAGAGACGAGGAAGCGGACGAAGGTGACGACCGGACGATGCTGCTGGAAGAAGACGCCACCTCAGCCAAGCCTCAATGAAGCGCATAACGCCAACCCCTCCATCCCCGTGAAGTAATGCCTAACGGCGGTTTCCGCGGGGATGGAACAAAGGGAAACCGACGTGGATGTATCTACATATACACTGTACCCTAAATCAATGTTACACTCTCACTTTTACTGCTACATTTTATGCAATGTAAACTTCTAATTTTACTTTCTGCTAAATAAAATATATTAATACATCCAAAAAAAAAAAAAAAAAAAAAAAAACACGACTGAGTCTGAAGAGCGAATCAAGCAGGACGTGTTCTGCTCGTGCTCCGGTATTCTCGATCTTTTTTGTGTAGATACACGCTGAATCAATGTGCGTGTGTGAGTGCTACGCGTTCGCTGTGGCGCGCCGCGTCGATGCATGTGTGTGTGCAGCCCCGTCGCTGTGTGTGTGCAGCCGTAGCAGGCTATATTGCATCGTGTGTCAGTTTCTAGTGTTATTACCACAGTGTTTCCCGCGCTTAGTACCATCGGTGTGAGTCGCGCGCGTTAGTGTGAGTGCGCGTCACGTTCCGTGGTGCCAGTTCTCTGTGCTGTCGTGTGGGCTTGCGGCGAGTCGGCAGCCATGTGCGACGGGCAGCAGGATCAGCAGGCGCCTGGGTCGACGGACGAAGTCGGAAAGACGAGCCAGCTGGAGAGCGGCTCGCTGCCGACGATGCCGACGAAGACGATGACCTCCTCTGCGGTGATTGCGGCGGCCAACACACGGAGAATCATCAGCGCCCCTCTGCTAGCAAAAGATGCCCCGCTCCCGAACCCCGCAGAGTTTTCGACCGGGAGCTACGAAGAGAAAATGATTCGTATAGAAGGACTTGTGGAGGGCCTTAATACGTTCATCTTTGGAAAAAATAACCTCCACAAGGAGGTTATCAAATACTCATTAAGCCTGGAGCGGGCCATCTCGGCGCTCAAGAAGACGAAGCAGAAGCAAGTACCGCCTTGACCTCCCTCTGCCGAGAAGGCGGTCTGTACTTCTCCAATATTCCCGGTCAATACAACTGGTAAGCGGCCTGCAACGTCACCGCTGGCGACTCACGCAACACCCAAGCGCCACGCCGTGACAGCCGCATGCAAGCGGCTTGACGAGAACAACAACGATGTCGGAGACCAAGGCGGATTTGTACTCATCGACCATCGTCGTCAACGCCAGCGCAATCAGACCGCAACAACAACATCTGGATCTGTTCGCGCCTGGCAACTGCCGAGGCCACGGCCAGCGCAGCGAAGAGTTCATCATCGACCAGACGCAATCGTCATCAAGGTGAAGGACGCGTCTTCGTATGCCGACATCCTGCGAACTCTCAAGGCGAACCCGACGTTGCAGCAATCAGTCGGGAGCAGCAACCAAAACATCAGACGCAGTGCTGCTGGCGCCCTGGTGCTGCAACTCAAGAAAAACGTGGACAATGCCTCCACTCTTGGCGTGCAATTGGACCAAGTCCTCGGTGACGCGGCCACTGCCAGCGCCCTACAGCATACTACCATGATCGAGATCAGGGATCTCGATGAGTGTGCCACCAAGGAGGAGATCGCCGACGCGCTGAGCAAATCGCTGGGCGCCCCAAGCCTCAACGAGGAAGTAGTCAGGACACTACGGAAAGCGTACGCTGGAACGCAGGCGGCTCATGTCTGCGAGCGCGAAGGCTTGCCCAGAGAGCGCGTGGCCGGCCAAATGAAGACGCCTGCCGAGCGAGCTATGCCTCCGCAAGACGTCTCCTGCGCGCTGCTATCAAGACCAACAAGTGCCTATGCTGGAACAAACTGTGCGACGAGGTCAACGAGGACGTATGGGGCAAACCATACGAGACTGTCATGTCCCGTCTCAGAGGACCGAGAGCAAATTCACCAAGCTCACCGACGCTGGTGCGCCGCATAGTGGCTGCCCTCTTCCCTCGCGTACCTGACGAGTAAGCTCTGCCACCACCACTTGAAGCAGGAGCAATTATACAAGCCGTCACCCTTGAAGAACTTCGATGAGTATGCAGGAGGATCAAGGATCACACTGCACCTGGGCCGGACGGAGTACCAAACTTCGCTATCAAGATAGCCATTGCCACGCACCCTGACATCTTCTTGCAGGTGTACACGGCGTGCCTGCGGACCGGTGTCTTTCCAGCGTGCTGGAAAAGGCAGAGGCTTGTCCTGCTGCCAAAGCCAGGCAAGCCCCCGGAAGAACCATTGTCGTACAAGCCGCTCTGTATGCTTGACACAGCGGGCAAGATTTTCGAAAGAATTATCTGTGATCGCCTTGAAGCCACTACTAAGAGCCCTGGGGGCCTCTCAGACCACCCGTACGGTTTTCGGAAGAGGTGATCGACGATCAACACCATCGAGAACGTCATCGCTACCTGAGAGAGGCTATCGCGGGCAATAGATGGAACCGCGGCACCAAGAAGTACTGCGCTGTAGTCATTCTCGACGTGAAGAATGCGTTTAATACGGCTCGGTGGAACATCATCAACGCCGTGCTACGCCGAATGCGCACGCCAGAGTACCTGCTGAGAATAGTCAACAGCTATCTCTCGGCAAAGGTACTCGACTACGGTACGAACGACCGATTAGAGTCCTACAGAGTCACAGCAGGCGTTCCGCGAGGGTCTGTCTCAGAGTCCATCCTGTGGAAAGTCTTGTACGACGCCGTTCTGCGTCTCAACTTCAGAGGCAACGTAAAGATTGTCGGCTTCGCTGACGACATCGCTTTGGTGGCCGTGGCCAAGCACCTGTGGCCGATCGAATACGATCTGAGCTCTGCCATTGAGCAGGTGCGATGCGCGCTTTACGAGCTCGGCCTGGTAACGGCTGACCATAAGACCGAGGCCCTACTGATCACTAGAAGGAAGAAAATGGAGACCATCACCATCACAGTGGGCGACTGCAGCATAAAGTCGTCCCCCTGCATCCGCTACCCGGGCCTACACATTGACTCCAAACTGAAGTTCAACCAACATCTCCGAATCGGCAGCGAGAATGCAGCAAGAGTGGCTGGAGCTCTCACAAGGATCATGCCTAACACCAGTTGGCTCAGAAGTAGCCAACGAGAGCTCTTTGCTCACGTCATCGATTCGATCCTCCTGTATGGAGCGCCTATCTGGAGATGCGCGACGGAGACGTAGGCCTACATCCGTCAAGCAGAGGCTTGACAACATCCTTAGCGCACTCTGGCCAGCCTGTCCTACCACAATAGAAGATGTGGAGCATGCGTTCTTTCGCTGCCCGCAATTTCACGAAGAGAGGGAGAGACTTCAACAAGTCCTTCAAAAAAAAATCGAGCCTGAAAACATCGTCAGGCTCATGCTCAAGTCCGTAGGCAATTGGATGGCGGTATCGTCTTTCACGCAATCAGTCGTTTCTAGACGGAGGCAAGAGGCGCAAGAAATATACAAACGATGCGGACGATGCTGCAAGAAGAAGAAGACGCTTCTGGTTCCCGAACCCCTTATCACCGTAAGGTGGACGGGGGATGTACGAAAAAGACACAGATGTAGCAGAGAAGCTCTATAGGGTTCCAACTGAAGTAGGATACTCGTTTTGAAGGACCACTGGCTGCAGAGTTCACTGTACCCACGTCAAAAAAAAAAAAAAAAAAAAAAACACACACCCACACACACAATCAGGCTCCTTGGCTTAGTGGGTATGGTTCTTGTCTGCTGATACAAGGTGTGCCGTAGGGCGTTGGTTCAATCCTCACTGGACGAATTTTTGATGGCGTTTTTGCGCCTGACGTGGTTGAACCCTTGCCCAAGGTGGAGCGGTTACCACTCAAAAAGAAGATCCAGGCTATTTCATCAGCCTCCGAAGCGGTAAAAAACTCCGATCACTGTGCGAGCTGGAAAATGAAGAGGATATCCATGAGTAGGATTCCGAGGCGAGGAGTCACAAGGCTGGCGATAGGCGGGGAGCACAACACTCCTATGATGAAGTCAGAAGTGAGAACCACACTCACAAGATGGCGCTGGATGCGGGAGCATCGTTCGTGGACACATGGGCGCAAGGCTCGGTAGAACCCATGATTGCGCCTGAAGCGTGAACCACATTCACAAGATGGCACTGGGCAGCGAGTTCTTATATTTAACTTAGGATTGGAGACGCCAGCAATGTGTGACCACGCAGTGGCAAACTACGGCTCCGGAAGTCGGATACGACAATCGAGAGATGGCATCGCGCAAGGTACGGAGGTTTATCAAAGAAGAAAAGATGAGTCCCTGAACTCCTAATCCTTGGATATCACTATGCAATGGATGGGGGATGTATGGAAACGACAAACATCGAAGTAGCAGAACTGCTAAACTAAACCCGGCCTCACCGAAGCAATGCCTAGCGGTGGTTACCGGTGAGTGTCCGAATGGGGTGGAGTAGGGAAAAAAACACACACGCACAAAATGCATAAAATTTGGCCCTAATTCAAGTACAAAATAAGAAAAAAATTAGTTCATGAAAGACGCACGAAATATTTCAGAAAGTTTTCAGTGACAGTTTTTAGAAAAGTATTGTCCACTCACTTTTTTTGTCTGAAACATTTCGATAAAACCTTTTTGAAGTTTTTTGTGAAACATAACTATGAAACATTTTTCAAATTTTCAAACCTATGAGTATGAAAATTAAAAAACTTTTCAAAATCCTTCCAGAAACCTTTCAGAAACTCTTTAAAAACCTATTAGAAATGTTTCAATAAATATTTCGAACTGTAGCCAGTTACTGTATGTTCGGTTTCATTATATTTTTCAACACATTCATGAGCTAGTTTTGTCCATGAACTCTTATTATCTTTCTCATTTACTGCACATCTTATTTTATTGATTAGAGTCTGATTCAACCTCTCGTTTATTCCATTGGAGAAAGGTGCGTTAACTGCTGTAAAAACTATCGTTACTTCTTTTTTCTTCAAAAAATCTTGAAATTCCTTGGAATTAATATCTAGATATTAATCGGTCAATACTGTATTTACTTTGTAATCTTCTAAATTTTCTCCATCAATTTGATAAAATTATGTGCATTTTGTGTCTTTGATGTTAATATGACAGCAAACCTTGTAAAGTGATCAACAAGAACATATATAAATATATTTTTGTTAACCGAGTCCCACCCAGGCCTCCAATTGTATCAATAGAGACGATCTTAAATAGTTTTTCAGCTGGTCCAAAGTGTGACATAATACCTATCTTGTGTTGACTTCTCAATTTATTTTTTTTACAAACATCACAGTTCCTACAAATCTCTTTTATATTGTCGGATATGTTTTCTGCTGTATAATGCTAATATTTTACTTTTTAATTGATTCATCCCCAAATGGAAAAATTCTTCATGAATTTCTTTTATAAATTTTTTACTGAACTCTTCTGATAATAATATTTTTCCTTTTTTCCTGACTTTTCTATAATACACTTATTTTTTCAATTGTAATTTATCTTTATATTTCTGCAATTTTTCATTATTTCTCTGATCTTTTATAATATCTATCACACTTATCATATTTACAATTCTCAATTCTTCCTCTTCTTCTTTTTCTTCTGGCTCCAACACTGGGTTCCTACTAAAGACAGTCTGCCTCTACATTAGTTTTACCTGGGTAATATATCACCTCAAAATCATACTGTGACAATTAATAAACTAGATCACCAAATTCTTCATCCATCCTTTCTTTAATATTTATTTTCTGAAGAGGTTTATGATCCGAAAAAAATATAAATTTTTTCCTCATCAGCCAATGTCGCCAATATTTAACAGCTTCCTTTATTGCCAAACACTCCAGGTATATAGCTTTTTTTTGAAAATCATTTAATTTTCTCAAAAAATATGCAACAGGTTTTTCTTCCTTATCTTCTTCATTTAACTGTGGTTGCATTAAAACTGCTTTAATACCTTGCAGACTGGCATTGGTATCGATGTGTATTGGCAAATTCGGATCATAAACGGCCAAAACCGGCTGAGTACACAGAAAATTTTTCATATATTCGAACGCTTTTTCACATTCTTCTGTCCACACAAACCTCTGCCCTTTCCTGAATAGATTATGTAATGGCTCCAGTAGTATCGCGATTTTCGGAACGTATGTATTATAAAAATTTATTTTTCCCAAGAACTTCTGATTTCTCGGTGCTGGGAAATTGCCTATGGAAATTAAGTTATCCTTTAACGGAGAGACGGAGTCGAACCTAACAGTATGACCGAGATACTGAACGGAATCCAAAGCAAACGTACACTTAGACAGCTTTAGTCTAAATCCTTTTTTTCTTATCGCTTCAAGTAATTTCGACAGATGATCTATGTGCTCTTTCAATGTTTTGGAAAAATCAAAATGTCATCTATATAGTTCACTATGCAATCCAACAACTTATATTTCCTAATAATTTTACTAAATATTCGCTGAAAAATCGCAGGTGGCGTTTTCATTCCAAACGGAAGACATGTCCATTGAAAATGACCCTCTTGAGTTACGAATCCAGTTTTTTCTCTGTCTTCAATCCGCAATGGAATCGACCAGAAAGCTGAATTTATATCCAACTTTGTAAAATATTTGCAATCTCTTGTCTTAATTACCATATCCCCAATCCGTGGAAATGGTTGTGCTTGAGGTACAATGATTTTATTTATATCCCTAAAATCAATACATAATATCGATTTCTTCCCTTCGTCTCTTTTATATGCTATTGTTACCGGAGCTGCAAAATGACTATACGATTCTTCGATTAAATTTCTTTAAGTAATTCCACTATTTGTGTCTCTATTTCTTTCTTATCCTCCACTGCGCATCTGTAAAGTCTTTTCCTACAATATTTATCTACTACTAAATCAATTCTAGCTTCATATTCTTTGACTGTGCCAATATCATATTTATCTTTAGCAAAAATATCACTATATCTATCAATAAGATCATTAATTTGATTTTGCTTCCTTCTTTGAGGAAGTTCTGTGATAGGCTTAAAAACGAGATTTGGAACCAGACGTCGTAGGACAATTTGGTTTACATATTCGGAAACTACATTGAATTACCAACTAATGTCTGTATGTGTGTGGTTTTTTTTTTTTTTTTTTTGGATGTATTAATATATTTTATTTAGCAGAAAGAGAAAATAGAAGTTTACATTGGGTAAAATGTAACAATAGAAGTGAGAGTGTAACATATTGATTTAGGGTACATAGTGTATGTAGATACATCCACGTCGGTTTCCCTTTGTTCCATCCCCGCGGAAACCGCCGTTAGGCATTACTTCACGGGGATGGAGGGGTTGGCGTTATGCGCTTCATGGAGGCTTGGTTGAGGTGGCGTCTTCTTCCGGCAGCATCGTCCGGTCGTCACCTTAAGTCTGTTTCCTCGTCTCTCAGTCTTGTTACGACTGAGTAGGCGAAGGAAGCAACAGCGAGTCAGTTCGGCTCGTTCGCGAGCATGAGCCTGGTGGTGTTTTCCGGCGTCATGACCTCGTGGAGCAGGGAGTGTAGTCTCGCTCTCTCTTCGCTGAACCTCGGGCAGTGGTAGAATACGTGCTCCGCGTTCTCGATGGATGAGGGGCAGACCGGGCATTGTGCGCTTTGATTGTGGTCGTAGCGTCGGCTATAGTGTTTAAAGAAGTCATGCCCGGTCAAGAGCTGCGTGAGGTGGTAGTAGTTCAGCTCTCCGTGCCTCCTCTCGATCCACACTCTGATACTTGGGATCAGTCGGTGCGTCCATCGGGCCTTCGTCGACCGGTCCCATGCTTCCTGCCACTTGCTTAGCGTTGCCAAGCGTTCTTCGTCCTCTGCGTCCTCTCGGCGGCGGCCGTAGAGTCGCGCTCGCTCGTCCGCAAGAAGGGCCAGCGGAGGTATGCCGGCAAGGAAATATGTGGCCTCATAAGAGACATGCAGCCGGCCTCCGATCACACGCAGGCTCGTCGGTTGGCTGACTCCGCCTGTCGAATGTAGGCTCGCTTTTGTGCTGCTGTGCTCCAGACGGAGGATCCATACAGGAGTATGGAGTCGACTACGTGAGCATAAAGATTGCGTCGGCTGCTTCTGGGCCCGCCAGAGTTGGGCATGATCTTCGTAAGGGCACCCATCGCACCGGCTGCCTTCGCGCTGACTGTTCGGAGGTGGTGGTCGAAGTTCAGCTTGGCGTCGATGTGCAGGCCTAGGTAGCGGATGGAGGGGGACGAGCGTATGCTGTGGTCACCTACCGTGATGGTGATGGTTTCCTCTTTTTTCCTGCTTGTGATGAGCAGAGCCTCCGTCTTCTGGTCTGGCTCGCACCTGTAGTATCGCAGCGTTCAGATCGTGTTCGATCTGCCATAGATGCTTGGCGACAGCCACCACTGCGATGTCGTCCGCGAAACCGACGATACGAACATCGCCATCGAAGTTGAGGCGCAGGATCACGTCATACATAACGTTCCACAGGATCGGGCCCAGTACTGACCCCTGTGGGACTCCTGCTGTGACTTCGTAGGACTCTGGACCTTCGTCCGTGGTGAAATCGAGCACTCTTGCCGAGAAGTAGCTGGCGATTATTCTCAGCAAGTAATCGGGTACGAGCAAACGGCGTAGAGCGGCGAGGATGTTGTCCCACCGAGCCGAGTTAAACGCATTCCTCACGTCGAGTGTCACCACGGCGCAATATTTCTTGGTGCCGCGGTACCATCTCTTGCCAGCGATGGCCTCACAGGCGGTGGAAATGACGTCTTCGATGGCATCTATCGTTGATCGTCCTTTCCGGAAGCCATACTGTCGCTCCGAGAGGCCTCCGGGTCTCTCTGTGAAAGCCTCCAGTCGGTCGTATATGATTCTCTCGAGAATCTTTCCCGCCGTGTCTAACATACACAGCGGACGATACGAGGACGGTTCATCGGGGGGCTTACCTGGCTTTGGGATCAGGACAAGCCTCTGGCGCTTGCAGCCAGATGGAAATACGCTGGTCTCCAGACACGTCGTGTACACCCGCAGGAAGATGTCGGGTCGTGCGGCAATAGCGATCTTGAGCGCTGAGTTGGATATGCCATCCGGGCCGGGCGTGGAGCGCTCCCTGATCCTCGACTGAGCTCCTTTGAGTTCCTTCAAGGTTACGGCCGGTATAGGCTCCTCCGCCCGCCGTGGCAGCTGCAGGGCGGGCCCGCTCGGCACCCGCGGAAACAGAGCCGCCACCACGCCGCGCACCAGGATAGGGGAGCTGGGCTGCCTGGCCTGCGGGCATCGCAGGCGCGACATGGCAATCTTGTACGGTTTGCCCCAGACATCGCTGTTGACCTCGTCGCAAAGCTGCTTCCAGCACCGACGCTTGCTGGTCTTGATCGCAATGCGCAGAAAACGCCTTGCGGAGGCGTAGTTCACGCTGTGGGTTTCTTCGTCATGCCGGCCTCGCGATCTCTGGGAGAGTCTGCGAGCCCGCATGCAAGAGCGTCGAAGATCAGCGATCTCGGCCGTCCACCAGTACACCGGTTTAAGACGGCGGCAAGGATTTGCCTTGGATATCGAGGCATCACATGCGCCGGTGATGACGGACATGAGGCTCGACGCCATATCCTCTGCGGTCCCGGGGGCGACCGATGCGCTGGACACGGTGACAGAAAAACGGTCCGCATCGAGTGTACGGGCATTCCATCTGCAGCTCCGGCGCGTCGAGGGCCTGGTGGAAGTCTCGGTGCCCTCGATCTCGAAGACGATGGCCTGATGGTCGCTGTGCGTGTACCGCCCGCTCACCGTCCATGATTTTACGCGGGGCGCAAGAGTCTCGCTAACAAACGTCAGGTCAACGATCGAGCTGCCCTGCCTGCCGTTGAAAGTTGGCACATCACCGGTGTTAAGCAGCACCGCATCGAGGAGAGCGAGCGAGTCGAGCAGGATGGACGCCCGTGGTCTAGTCTCCCTACATCCCCACTCCGTTGACCATGCGTTGAAGTCCCCTGCAATAATAAGGGGCCTTCTGTCGCAGGCCTCCTAGGTGATGTTGGCAAGGAGGGCGGAAAATTCCATCTCAGAGAGTCTTGGTGGAGCGTAGACACTGAAAAATAAAATTCCGCCGATTCGGGACCACGCGAAGTAAGGATGTACTCGCGCTGGACGCTCCTGCACCGGAATTCTTCCATGCACCCAGATAGCTGCTTGGCCGTCGGCATCGGCGAGCCATGTATTGGGTGGAGCAAGGTTCTTGTATTGCTCACACAAGATGGCCACATCGATGCGCAGCTTGCTGATAGTATTGCAAAGCAGTTCCTGGGCAGCCTCGCAGTGATTGAGGTTGAGCTGGAGGATTCTCATCATCGGTGGTCCTGAGTGATCTTCCGGGCCAGGGGGCAGCTCTAGCTTGTGGACGCGTGACGATGGTCGTCAGCTCCTCGTTCCTTGCAGAGAACGCATGATGGTTGGCCTCTGCAGTCCTTTGCCTGATGGCCCTTTTGGCCGCATCGATGGCAGAGCTCCGTGCGGTCGGGACCCTTGCAGCGAGCGGCCATGTGGCCAGGGCTCCATACCAAGGCTCCGCTGGTAGCTAAACACTTCCTTGTGAAGGTTGGTCTTGCCTTGCAGGAACTGGCCAAGACCCCGTATAAGGCCGTCCATCCGTTCGAGCTTGTCATCCATAGTCCCGGTTCCGAATTCCGCGAGTGACGGGAGCTTGAAATCCTTCTCCTTGCAATGCAAGGGAGCGACGATGATCTTTCCTGCGATTGCCTTAACTATTGTGGAAAGAGGCGTCCGCGGCGATGGGAGCGGGACACGCTCCGTCAGGTCCGGCACGCCGGACTTCTCGACCGTCGTCTGCCCCTGCAGGCTCCGCAGCCCGTCGTTCATGGCCGTTGTCATGCCGCGAGTCGCACCACGGCGCGAGGCAAGCACTCACACAAACGCGTGGAGCTCTCACCGACAGCTCAGTACGCGAGAAAACACAGAGCAGAGGCAAAAACACCACCACAACTGTACACGCACAGCGCGCGGCGCGTCAAGCTGCACACTTGGCGCCCACACAGACACTTCGGCACTACGTATGACCGCACTAGAAATTAATAAAACAGGAGCACAAGCAACACACGTACTACTTGCTTTCCAGTCCCGTGTGTGTGTGTGTGTGTGTGTGTGTGTGTGTGTGTGTTTTTTTTTTTTTTTTTTTTTTTTGGACGTGGGCAGAGTGAACTCTGCAGCCAGTGGCCCTTCGAAACAAGTGCCCCACCGGAAACCGTCGTTAAACATTACTTCGGTGGGGACTCTATAGAGCTTCTCTGCTACATCATGGACGGTGAGCTTAGTGAATTTGCTCTCGGTCCTCTAAGACGGAACATGACTGTCTCGTATGGTTTGCCCCATACGTCCTCGTTGACCTCATCGTACAGTTTGTTCCAGCATAGGCGCTTGCTGGTCTTGATAGCAGCACGCAAGAGACGTCTTGCGGAGGCATAGCTCGCTTGGCAGGCGCCTTAATTTGGCCGACTACGCACTCTCTGGGGGAGCCTTCGCGCTCGCAGGCATGAGCACCGAAGGTCGGCGATCTCCCCTGTCCACCAGTACACCGCGCAGCGACGGCGTCGTCCACTTGTCTTGGCCATAGACGCGTCGCATGCACTGATAATGGCGGTCATGAGCCTCGTTGCCATCTCTTCTGTGGGCCCGGGTGGAACCGCAGCATTGGCCATCATGACTGAGAGGGACTCTGAGTCGAGGGTGCGTGCGTTTCACTTGCAGCTTTGGCGCGTCGTAGGTCTAGGCGGTCTGACGGTCTCTAACTCAAACACGATGGCTTGATGGTCGCTATGCGTGTAGAGCTCGCTTACGGTCCATGATGTTATTCGGGGAGCGAGTGTGTCGCTGGCGAAGGTGAGGTCGATGACCGAGTAGCCCAGTGCACCGGCGAATGTTGGTGTGTCCGGTATTTAGCAGTGCAGCTTCGAGGGTGGCGAGCGCGTCTAGGAGGATGGTGCCACGCTGTCTCGTCACTCGGCATCCCCACTCCGTTGACCAGGCGTTGAAATCGCCCGCGACGATGAGCGGCCTCTTGTTCCAGGCTTCCTCGATGATGTTGGTGAGAGCGGAAAATTCTACATCAGCGAGTCTTGGTGGTGCGTAGACACTGAAAAAGTAGATTCCGTTGATTCGGGCCCAGGTGAAAAAGGGACGCGCTCTTGCTGGGCGCTCCTGCACCATGCCCCCTCCCTGCACCCAGATCGCGGCTTGGCTGTTGGCATCGGCCAGCCATGTAGCAGGTGGATCTAAGTTCTTGTACTGATCGCACACTACAGCCACGTTGATGCGCTGCTCGAGTATGGTTTAGCTCAGGAGGTCCTGAGCAGCCTTGCAGTGATTGAGGTTTAGCTGTAGTATCCTCATCATCGGCGGGCTTGATTGGTCTTCGGCCCGGGGCAGTACTGGCTTGTCGACGCGTGGTCGTGGTCAGCGCCTTGCTCCTGGCAAAAAACGCACGATGGATTGTTCTTGCATCCTTTATCCGATGGCCTGTTTGTCCGCAGCGGAACAGTGCGCCGAGCGATCAGGTCCCTTACAGCGGCGAGACGTGCCGGGCTCCAGCAGCGGTAGCAGCGCAGGGTATCCTCGCGACCACGGATGCGGCAGTTGACCCAGCCAATACGTATGTGGCCGAGTTTCAGCGCCTTGGCGGCTAGGTCGTCGGGAGCGCGGCGACAGCCGCCTGCGTTCCCGCGTACGCTTTCCGCAGCGTTTTGACTACGTCCTTGTTGAGATGCGGGACATTAAGTGACGTGCACAGCGCGTCGGCGATCTCATCCTTGGTGGTACACTCATCGAGATCCCTGATCTCGATCATGGTAGTATGCTGTAGGGCGCTGGCTGTAGCCGTGTCACCGAGGGCTTTGCACAATACCGCGCCGAGTGTGGAGGCATTTTCCACGTTTTTCTTGAGCTGCAGCTCTAGGGCACCCGCAGCGCTGCGTCTGATGTTTTGAACGCTGCTCCCGACTGATTGCTGCAACGTCGTGTCCGACTTGAGAGTTCGCAGGATGTTTGCATAAGAAGACGCCTCCTTCGCTTTGATCACGATTGCGTCTGGTCGATGGTGAACTCTACGCTGCGCTGGCCGTGGTTTCGGCAGTTGCCGGGCGTGGACAGATCCAGATGTTGTTGCTGTCTGATTACGCTGGCGATGACGACGATGGTTGACGAGCTCAAATTCGTCATTGTCTCCGTCATCGTTGTTGTTCTCGTCGAGCTGCCTAGATGCGGCTTTCACGTCGTGGCGCTCGGGTGTTGCACGGGTCGCCTGCGGTGACATTGCAGGCCGCTTGCTAGTTGCACCGACCGAAAATATCGGGGACGTGCAGACCGCCTTGTCCACAGTAGGAGGTGGAGCCGGCCCTAGACTCTTTTCCATCTTTGTGAATGCCGAGACGGCTTGTACCAGGCTCGACGTGTACCTGCCTATCTTCTTGTGCAGGTTGCTTTTGGGCTCGATGAAGGCGGCAAGTCCTTTCACTAGACCTTCGATTCGGGTCCACTTTTCTTCGAGATTCCCGGTCGCAAA
The DNA here is from genome assembly GCA_034770305.1 of Trichogramma dendrolimi. NCBI lineage: Eukaryota > Metazoa > Arthropoda > Insecta > Hymenoptera > Trichogrammatidae > Trichogramma > Trichogramma dendrolimi. The sequence continues at coordinate 101,515 of JAPMIB010000111.1, read as the reverse complement.
ATCTGCGAGGGTCGGGAGCGGAGTATCCTTCGTTGTCACCAGAGGGGCGCAAAGGATTTGGCGCGTGATGGCCGCTGCTATCATCTCGGGGGAAGATTCGATCTTCGTCGGTATCGCCCGCACCGAACCGCTCTTCGTTCGGATCTTTGTTTTACCATGATCTGCCGGCTTTGACGCCTTCTGATCCTGCTGCCCGTCACACATGGCTGCCGATTCGACGCGTGTCTACTCGGCCGCATGTAGCGGTACAGCAGCACGAAGCTCACACTCACACTAACGCGCGCGGCACACACCGATGGTACCAAGCGCGGGAAACACTGTGGTAATATCACTAAGAACTGACACACGGTGCGAGATAGCCTGCTACAGCTGCACACATACAGCGACGGGGCTGTACACACACATGCACCGACGCGGCGCGGCACAGCGAACGCGTAGCACTCACACACGCACTATGATTCAGCGTGAATCCACACAAAAAGGTCGAGAATACCGGAGCACGAGCAGAACACGTCCTGCTTGATTCGCTCTTCAGACTCAACTCCCGTCTGTGTGTATGTGTGTGTGTGTACGTCTGGTGGTTCGGAACCAGTGTAACTTTTGAACGGAGACACGTAGCGAGAAGCGGTTCGGCTTTTTTTGAAGGATTTTTGGGTCGTATGAAGCGTCAAAAACTTATTTTAGGATCTACCAAGTAGTTAAAAAATTATGCTTTATTGTATCGTGTTGTAAAATGGTTTTTTTTGAAAAAAATTTTTTCATGTATAAATGAAGGAATTTTTATACTTTTCTTACGGTAGAATGGAAGCTGAGCAGCCAGGCTTTAATTTAAGACAAAAAAAAATACAGATTCACCGAATATTATGAAAATTAACGACTTGAAATGAAAAGTTGTTTTTTGCTTCCTTATGGAGGACCCTAGACAGTGAATTCAAAAATGAAATAAGAATTTTTCTTTTAAGGGCCTATAGGGAGCTTAAAAGTTTGAAAAATCGAAAATTTTTTTTTTCACTTTTCTTGTAGGAAATGTTTCTAGCTTTCGAACGCCGTTTACCAAAGTTTAAAAATCGAAAGATACCCCTAGATACAGCTATTTTACGGCCGTAGGGATTTTTGTTAAATTTAAGAAATTCGCTCTATTTAGCGAATTCGATTAGGAAGTCCGCTAATTCAAACGATGTTCGATTACAAAAATCGTTTTTCAACAGTATCGTCTCCAAATCGATAGCTTTCTCTACTCTTTTTCTTCTCCAGTATTCCAAGTATTTAATATTATTGATAGTTTCACAGTAATTAGTTTTAGCGTATTGTAGTTTTTAGCATTAATTATAAATTAGTTTAGTACATTTTTAAAATAAGAAAAATTACATTATTTATATCATTACAGTATTTAGTTTATTGCTTAGAGGTTAGTTTAAAATCTTAATAATTATTTTTTAATAACTTTTAGTGAGTAGATTAAATTTAATAATAGTGTTTAGTATCATTGCAGTTCTTAGATTTTTGTATTTAATTAGCTTTAGAATATAGCATTAGATTAGTATAAAATATTACATTAGTGTATAATAATTATTAATTTTTTTTAGTTTTTGATTAGATAAGGGTGTTTTAAAGATTCAATTAGTGTTTTTAATTTCAATTATTCAGATTATTTTATAGTTAGTTTAGAATTAGATTAGTTAATATTTTATAATGGAATCTGAAAGAATAAGATTGAGAAGCAATCCACAAAGAAAAAGTTCTATTGGGCGAGTAAGAAACGTAGTTTTCAAAGGAAATCAGTACACAGAACCTGATCTTACACCAAAATTGCTCAGTGCAAGGAAAAGATCTGCAGCAGAATCTGCAATCTATGAAAAGACTGCTTCCACATCAAAATTGCAGACTCAAACTGTGATTTTGAAGCTGGACCTGCACAATATCGTCTAATAATTTTTCTATATTTTTACCATTTCTGCAAGAAAATTTACAGTGTAAATGTGGTGGACAAATAAATATTGTTGAGTCTTCAGTTGGTGGGCTTGGATTCATGGTGAATATTGAGTGCAACTCGTGTGACAGTTCTCCTTCAATTACATCATCAAAGAAAATAGGACCTAAAAAAAATGTGTATGAAATAAACAGAAGAATTGTTTTGCAATGAGAAACTTAGGCTGGGGATTAGCTGGAATTGAGACCCTCTGTGGATTATTAGACTTATCCAAAGCAATGGAACAGAAGACATATGATTCGATTGTCAACACCATGCAAAATGCCTCTGAACGTGTTGCTGAAAAATCTATGCACCAAGCTGCCACCGAAGAAATTCAGCTCAGTAAAAGTCATGAGTTAACTGTGTCAGGAGATGGTACTTGGCGCACACCTGGATTTTCTTCACTGCAAGGTGCTGCACTCCTTATTGGAAATAGATCAGGAAAGGTAGTTGATATAGTTGTCAAGAATAAATTCTGCAAACAATGTAGTACCTGGGAAAAAAAAGACAAGGATTCAGCAGAGTATATTGAATGGTTTGAAAATCATAAATTAGAATGTGATGTCAATCATAAAGATAGTTCTGGTGCCATGGAAGTTAATGGAATAATGGAATTATTTGAAAGATCAGAAGCCAAACATAGTGTCAAGTATAAAAATTATATTGGGGATGGAGATGCAAAAGTCTACAGTAAAATATGTCTAAAGAAACCTTATGGAGAAAATTATACAATAGATAAAAAAGAAGATATTAATCATGTAGGTAAAAGAATGGGAAAGCGTCTACGCAATAAGAAAAAAGAGCTTGGATCAACTTTACTTACAGATAAAAAATCCATTGGTGGAAAAGGACGTCTCACAGCCAAAGCCATTGATCAGCTTTCCTCATATTACACCAAGGCCATCAGAGAGAGCAAGACTGTTGCAGATATGCATAATGCAATATGGGCTACATGGTGTCATAAAAGATCCAGTGATGAAAATCCTCAGCATCAACTTTGTCCACCTGGAGCAAATTCATGGTGCGCATGGCAAAGAGCTAAATTTGGAGGCACTCACAACACTTTTCAGCACAATCGTTGTAGTTCACTTCCACCAGCTGTCATGGACAGTATAAAAAGCATTTATGAAGCCTTGAGCACCCCAGACTTGCTAGCAAGATGTGTTGGTACATATTCACAAAACGCCAATGAATCTTTTAACCACATATTGTGGAAATATATACCAAAAAAGCTCTGGTGTGGTCTTACGACTTTGAAGGCTGGTGCAAACATGGCTGTGTCAACTTTCAACGGTGGGAAGAAAGCTCTCCTGAATATAATGAAGAAGTTAGATATACATCCAGGTGCTACAGCCCACAAATATGCTGAAGCCAAAGATTCAAGAAGAATATATATTTCTGAATTTCAAGCAGAATCACGTACAAAAGAAGCAAGGACTGCAAAACGCCAACGACTGCACAGTCCACAAGATGATAGCTACGTTCCTGGTGGACATTGATTATTGTATTATCTTCTATCTGAAAATATGAAAGTTTATATGTTATTCAAAATTAAAATACCAAAATAAAATGAAAAATTATACATACTTTTTATATCACTCACATAAATTGTTCCTATCAGCTTTCTTGTAATACTAACCTGAAATAAAATAAACACAAAGTAAACAATATTCGTATAGGTAATATAGATATTATTTGAAAATTAATACTTATCTGATAGCTCCCGTGACTTTTTTTGGCTACAGTTTCAACTGAACAACTGTAAAACTTATTTGAAAATCAATCAAAAACCGACAGTAGTGGAACATTATTAAGGGGGGAAAGGTACCTTAAACCTACATTTATAAAAAATTTATTAAAAATAAAGAGAATAAATTTTTTTTGGATTATGCAGAGAAAACTCTGTTTTTTCCACTCTTTTTCCAACGTTTTTCACTCAGGAATATGAAAATTAAGGTCCCAGTCACCATAGAACCCTCCTCGATGAAGCAAGCCCCCAGTCCTGGGAGGTACCCCTGTGCCGTAGGATCCAGCTAGAACCGATGATTCAATCCTGATCATTGGGGTCTCATTTTGTTCATTAGATATGTGGTTACAAACGCAAGCACTTTCAGATTTTTTTATTATACCCAATTTGCCAGCCACATATACACATTTATTCATTAATATCATATAATAAAATACAATTATGCTAGGGATATAGCCTAAAAAAAGTACAAATTTTGTCCAATACCTATGAAAGTGCTTGCGTTTGTAGCTATTTTTGTGTAGAACAACTCCTGAAAGTTTCAGCTCAATTGCTCAAACGGTTCACATAGAAAGTTACGGCAACAGAGCAATTTTGAGATGAAACGTAACTGCCCAAAAGTTGAAAAAAACAAAATACACCAATACATGTCATAATGATACTCTCATGTCACTGAGGCTGCTTAAAATTTTTCGGACAAAAAAACAGTAATTAAATTTGAATTTTCAACATATTGGACCCACAAGGATAATGTTCAATTACCCTAGACAGCCACACAAAGCCAAATGCACCAATTTCATTACTACATTTTATAATTTGTATTAAAATATTAGTATACGCTAATATGGGTTTTATGTGGAAACTAGTAACTAAGTTTATTATGTCCAAATCAATTTTTCACACAAATATGCACAATCTCATATAAGAACTTGAACCCAGTCCTCTACCATTCACTAACATTCATAAAACATTAATCACTGGATCTATAATTGGAAATAAAATCACTCAAAATTGATCAATTATCACTAATCTTGTTTATCACATGCAACAAACAATAATATATATGATGCAGTCATGTACACATACATAAAGTACAGTGACATACATATACACTGATGTATATATGTCAAATTACATATGTACTGCTGTACTTTTTGAATTTGAAGTGTCAAAAATGTCACATTTTCATAAAAAGCTTTGGAACTTCTTCATAGCTTTATTATGAAACACTATGTGGAGTTGGAAAGATATAATTGCACTCTACATATACTTTTTTCACCTTCAAAAAAATGTAATTTTTAGCCATTGGAAAATCAAGATAGCAGACTGTTGTTGACATTTGATCCGGGCTCGCGCACGAAAGTGAGAGAGACAGTAGATATACCGAAATCACGTGCTGCGAGTGGTGGCGTTACTGTACACCTACAGCCATGTACACAAACAAATTTCTGCTGGATGCATTATAACCTAAGAATAAAACGAGTAACAGATGGCGCTACCAACTTATGAAGGTCCGGAAATTCATGAAAGAACGGCAATGTTTTTTTTTGTCGTTTTATTCATTTATGCTGTAATAATCATAAAAGTATCGGTACTAAATAGTCTGTACCTCTCGATAAAATCAAAATTAAAAAATTCTGAATACGGTACTGGAAAGCTGAGAAAAAATCCTATTGGAAAAGTCAATAAGCAAAAAAAATTTTTTTTGAAATTTTAGGTACTTTTCCCCCCTTAAATAATGTCTGCAAATTTTGCAGACTGCTGCACTAGACCGGTGTGACAGCTGACGTAGTAAATTGTAGGTTACGCACGCGAATCTGAGAGAGACAGAAGATAAGTTTACCGGCTGGAGTGGCTACTGTATGTACATACATACATATACACATACATACATAAAAGTGTACTGCTACATTTTGAACTCACAAGTCTTTGGGTGTGTTTGATGCTCAAAAATGTTATGGTTTTGACATTGTTTTTTTTTATATATTTATAAAGTAATGATAAAAGTTTTCATGTGCATTTTATCATAGTAATTCTATAAATATTAGCTACAAGTATTTTGCACAGTAGTTGAGTGAATATTAAAGATCAAGTGTGTTCTATGTGTAATTCAAGTGTATTTATTTGTGTAACTCAAGTAAAGTTATATGTAGAAAATCAAGAATAGTACATAATTAATGTTTTGAATTGTTTATTGATTATATACTAGTTATTTTGAATGTTTCTGAACTTTGTTTAATGTACAAAATACTTGGGAATACTTGTGATTATGTGCAGACTAGAAGTTATATGTACAGCCAATTGAATCAATATGTTTTAAACAAATTTAAGAATTTTCGTTTCTTTTGCTTATTCTCAGCAGTTAAGAATTTAATCAATTTAATCAATTTTATGCTGGTTGTCGTAAAATTCCCAGAGAACCGTTTGATGAATTGACTTCAAATTTTATACACTTCTTCAGTACATGTGTGAACATGGTCGCAACCACTATCCAAGTGATTGGAGCATTAGAAAGTGCTATTTCACTATTTTAGTTAAAAGTACCATATAAATTATATAAAATTAATCCTTTGCAGATAGTATTATCTATATAGAATCAACAGGAGTGTATGTATCACTTGGATAGTGATTGCGACCATTATCACACGTGCACTGAAGAAGTATGAAAAGTTTGGAGTGAGTTCATTAAACGGTTCTCAGGGAATTCTACGACAAACCTCATTCTAATTTTTTTATAACAGCAATCTACTTGATAGGAGCTGTACGCATACCATGAGCACATGCCTCTAATATGAGGATGAAAACATGTTTTCATAGGTATGAAAGACCACCAGTTTTATTGGTGAGAGTCAATTTTTATAAAATTTCATGTGACAGAAATTATAAGAAAATATAGATTTAAACCCCCTGTTAGCCCTTAATAACCGATCCCTTTTCTTAATATTGTTTTTTTATGAGGAAGCTTTTTGCCAATAAATTGGCAGCGGTTTTTTTCATATTGATCCAAATGATTTGTTGAAGCCTCGAAGCTTTTTACATTTATATGTTCATTAAAATCAATTTTATATTTTCCTTCTACAGTTGTTTTTTTACCTAATTTTGGTGTAATCTCTAATTCTTCATTTTGTCTTAATTTAAATTCCTTATCCAATCCATACCGATCAAAAATTCATCCTTAAAATGTTCGCTATTAATTATAAAAATATTAATAAAACTTTCTCTTCCTAATATTTTTAATTTTACTTTTATCATTCCCTCTATACCACTTACACCACTAATCGTTCTCAAAGTGACTTTTTGTTTATTGTTAATTGTTTTCGTTTGATTTAATTTTAACCAAATTGAACCATTTGAATTTATTAATGACACATTCGCACCAGGATCATAAACAGCTGTTACTCGAAATGTATCATTCAATATTACTTTGAGTCTAATAAGTGGGGGAATTACAATTTTTTTGGCTCAATTTATAATAATTCCGCTTCCAACACCGCGCTATTGACGATCTTTTCGTGATTTTTTTTTTGCTTAAAGCAACATTCTTTTTCCGGATGGAATCGCATTCCTTTTTCTTTTTGTTTACAAATCTCACACGGTGCTTTTTCCATGACCGTCGAATATTTATTTCTCTTATTATTTAAATTAAAATTCTTACTATCTAAACTATAATATTTCTTACTCACTCAATATTCTAACTCACTTATCTCAGCAAACAGATCATCGATCTTCTTCACTTTTTCTTTTTCTATTCTGTCTAGTACAAAATTAGGCAAACCAAACGCAATCAAATCAATCCTAGTCTCGGCGTTTATTGATTTTTGCATTTCTAACAACAATTTTTCCTTCTTTAGTGCGTAATCCAGTAAAAAGCCTACTTGCTACTCGAACGCAAGTGCGTACTTCGTTTCAGACCAACTTCTGCTCACAAATGTATCGCAAAAGTGTTCTCTCCAAATACCCCAACTTCTATTTATTGTAAGTTTCAATAACGCGCTCTCATACCAGTCTGTCGCTCCCTTCTCCATAAATGACTTCAATAATTCAATCTTCTTTTCATCTTCGTTTACTTGGAAACGCTCACATTCTTTCTCGAAATTATTCATTCATTGGTTTGCATTCGCATTTTTTCCGCAAAGATTGTACATACATAACAACCGTACATATGTAACTGTTAGGCTTCAGATGTTGAATTGCGTGAAATTGGGTGGAGCACGAGAAAAATAAAGTGGAGGCACTGGGTTAATGTTAAACACCATAAACTTTATTATCACTATAACTCTATGACTCTATGTACTCGAGGATATTATTAATATATTTAGCGTTTATTGAAAACAAAAGAGAACAATGTATATAGGGCTCAAGGCAAACGATGCGAAAGCAGCAAAGGCTGGATTGCAAGTGAGGATCGCAGCCGGACAGGCGGGAACATGCGCGTAGGATGTGCACCACATCAATCTCGTAGCTACACGCGTGCCTCGCCTGGGGGAACACAGGGAGGCCAGAGGGCCCCACGCTGATTGTGCTGTATAGAAAGGCTCCCCCAACAATAACTTTAAAATATAATTTTTTTTTTCTTTTTTCTACTTTTTCTACATAACTAGATGAGTAATTAATTACCTATCCAATCACAACATTTGTATTTTTTGTTTGATCTTTTGTTCTTTGTTCTTGTGCTTGCTTACTGCTTATATTAATCTGATGCTATTTATAATCATTGTATTAACTACTTGTATAAGAAATATGAATTATTTATGTATATTACTATACCATGTTATGTGTGTAATCGTAAATAAAAGAAGCGTAAATACCTCGAACGAGGTTAAAATACATTATAATAAAAAAAAGTACAGCCTAGGTCCGAGTACTGATCCTTGCGGTACCCCTGCATGGAGATCGTGCAGTTCGGTGAATTCTTCATTAACTTTTACTTTGAATGTACAGAGAATTTCAGTATAATTTTATGAAGTAAGCTGACACCGTTTTGAAGGCTTTGGCCACGTCGCACATTGGGGCGAAATAGTAAAAAAACGCACTAAATTCTTGCGTATTGCGTAGTTGATCGGAAAAAAAATAATGAAAATATTTTGTTGTTTAGAAAGGTATCGAAAAACGAAAACCACTGCATTTTTTTATTTACCTATCAACAATTTAAGTTTGTGGCAAATCAAAGTTAATGAAAAATACAACAAATAGAGCTTTAATTGCCCAATTTGCCCATTATTGAATTAACATACCTCTTATCATTGAACGTTATATTATAATCCCAATATGTTGTAAAAAGCTTTGAAACGTTTTTCAAAAAAATCATTTAAATTAATTAATTATATCTATTTATTAACAATAATACTGAATAAATAAAGATCGATGTCAAAATTAACAATGAAAGTAGTCATTATAATAATTACATGTTCATGGTGTTTTTTTGCAAAAATATATTTTTAACATTTTGTTCAAAAAAAAAAATTGTTTAAACAATTGTTTAAAAAAACAAAAGTAAAAACAATTTTTTGCACCAATATTTTTTTATATTACTATCATTTTTATTCGCATAAGTAATTTCGTATGTTGCATAAAATTATTGTTGCAATTTATACAATTTGTTGTTGCAATATTATAATTATTAAAATAAAAATTTTCTGTAAAAACCAATAAAAATTTTACCAAACAGCACTCTGACTGCACAATGAATACCTGAAGTAACATGTTGCACATGTAATTGGTAATTGGTAATTTCTTTAAATAATTGTTTAAACAATTAATTTATTTTCTTGATCATTGATGGATTATTAATTTTGATTGTTGCAACTTACGGTCATAGATTTGCATTCTTATCATATGCGCTCACAAACTTATTATTTTTGATAACAAATTGGTGCTCCAGAATTCTATGACATTTGTCTAGCAACAGCTTCAGTCGACAAAGAATAATTTTTTCATAGATTTTAGCATATACAGGTAAAAGACTGATGGACCTGTATGATGTAACGAGTTCTGATGTTTTTCCAGGCTGCGAGAAAAAATACAACGCAAAAAAACGATACTTTCAAATCATTGTACGCAAAAAAAGCACGAATAAACTGACTTAACTGATCTGGTGACGTGACGCAAAGAAGACACATGCTGCCAAAATTTCGAGCGAGACGACTCGCACGCAGATGCAAACTGAAAACCCGTTCAGGGCAGTGATTATGGAAGTCATTAGCTATTTAGCAGCCTTAGTAACGCATACCTTCGCGTCAAAGATGAACTTTATCAATAGCAGCTGCATCGTATCAACAGGAAGGGGCCCTTCAACATGTGGCATCGCGGTGTTGCATGAAAATTGGAACATTGGACTTGAGTAGTGTACGATTGGACGCTACTAATACCGACTAAAACTTTCCTCTGTTTCTGAATCTATTCTATTTCTACGGGACCACCCTAAGGCATTATTTCGTAGGAGAGACTATCGCTCTATACAAGTTTTTTCTAATGTTGCTCGCTTCGTCCTCTGCTCACGCCAAATCACAAGTGTGGTTCTTGCTTCAGGATCAATCTTAAGAGTGTGGTTATCGCTTTCCAGTGTCTCTTCATGCATAATGGACTAAGAACTCGTTGAATAGTACTGTCTTGTGAGCGTGGATTTTCGCTTCTAGCTCAATCTTGTGGGTAGGACCACCTGATCATGTAGTCCTAATTTTCCAGCGCCGCACCGTGATTGAGTCTACATCTGTTTCCGAGAGGCTGAATACTCAGCTGCATTCCTTTTTTCATAGTGGAATCCGAACCACTTTGAGCACAATTTTGATCTCACCGAGTGAAAAACCGTGAATGATATTTCCCCCAGTAAGGATTGAACCTGCCCCCTTAGTAACAAATTTGGCTCAATAAGCAAGTGTATTAACGCCCCTACCCACTGGACAAACGACTGGCTAAGACACATTACGTTACAAAGAAGAAATGCACGTAATCATGGTTGTTAGGTGGTCTGAGTTTATCTTTCGATATACTAGAGCGAACACACACACATTTAAGGGCTTATATATACCTTAAAATCACCTAATTTTAAAATTTACCAAAATATAAGTAAAAATTATATTTGGTTAAATGGAAAATTTCTCCTGTTTTTCAACCCTTTTTTCATCCAGAAATTACTCTGACATGGCCTAAATTAACTCCAAAACAGCCTAGATTACCCAAGCAAGTCAAAATCCTCAAAATCAATCATGTTCACCTCTCTCGTAGAATTCCAAGTGATATAATAACTTTTGAGACCCCAGGGTCATACCATCTTGTTTGTTGGAGCCTTGGCTATAGCCGCTACTACAGGCCACAGTTTTGATAAAATCCTTCTATACTTTTAATCATTAAAACCACTTTTTCAATGAATTTTTACCCATTTTCTTGTAATTTTCTGGGTAGTTGGCTTAGAGAAAGACTTACAGATGTCCAAACATCTTCCCTGTAGTAGCGGCTATACCCACACATGTGCTGAAGAAGCCCTTGCAACCTGGACCCTGTTGGGCAATCGCTTCTCTTGGAATCTTACGAGAGATGGGCCATTTTGAGCAAAAATACAACTTTCCAGGACAAGCGATTGAAGAAAATCTTGCAAATATTCTTATTGAATCACTATAATAAACTTTATCACTCCTAATAATTATTCTAGGCTAAGAGAACATTCAATTTTGATTTTGTTCTATATTGCCATGTCACCATAGAGCCATGTCGCATAATCCATAATTAACTGTAGTATTATATTCAGAAGCCTAATTGATGAAAATACAAGTATATGCCACTGAGACTGAATTATATTTCAAAGCCGGATTGACTCATGTGGCAATATACAACAAAAAGATAGGATCAACTCAAAGAAGACTTGATGAAATAACTATTATGATTAGAATTAGAACTAATAAAATAAAACAATCACACATGTTATTTGAAAAATAATGAACTTTATTTGAGAATTTACTTTGAGAACACACTGTAAATTGTGTTGTACATAATCTTTGCATAAGAATTGTACACCATCTCACTGTGTGTTCACTTTTTGATCAATTTCACATTTGGAACTGTTTACTATTTTTAACAACAAAACTTCATTGCACTTTATTTGAGAATTCACTTTGAGAACACACTTTTAGAATTGTATATAATCTCACTGTGTATTCACTTTTTGATAAATTTTACACTTGGACCCCTTTTAACAACATACTTTACTGCACAACTAAACAATATACTAACAATCAATGACTTCAGCTTTATTGAACTTGTGATCCTCTTCTGCTAAATCACATAGAGTTTACTGTGTAGTACATGAAATTCAGTGTTTACAATTATGTGTTCTATGGTGAGCACGAGATGGCGCTGGAGTCAGCCACCGGACTGAGACGCCTGACAATGATAAGTGACACAATGAGATGATTATCAATTAGTTAGGGAAAGTTTGAATGTCCTAAAATGGGATATAAGGATGGGCAGAAACATCAAATAATCGATTTGCCGAGAAAAATGAATTTCGTTAAAAATTTGTACATTGGATTTATTCAGAAAATCGAATGTATCTTTTGAGTCAATTTGAATTTCGAATTTCCGAATGAAGCATCAAAAAGAAGAGAAAATTTCCTATAAAACAAGGAAATAAAAAAAAAATTAATATTTTGAAAATTTAAGGTATATATAAGCCCTTAAGTAACCACGTAAACGAGGCATCTTTGAGTATAGAGCCAACGTGTAGAGTACCGGCTGGAAGGAGGATGCAAAATCAGGAGCAAAACACTGATAGTTCAGGTTGAACAACAAACTTTATTTTTGGTAGACAAAAGTTTCATGTTAACGTGTACAAAAGAATAAGAAAATAAAAGAACTTTTCAGCATTAAGTCTCTACTCAAAACTCGGTGCAAGCGATGTTCGCGCTCCGACTTCTCGAGCGATAGTGATGACGTACTCCGCAGCGCGGAGCAGGAAGAAGTGCAGAGCGGGGAAAAGCGCGGCGCTCGAGTTGAGACCAACGGTCCGAACTACTCGAAATTCGCCCGCTCTCGTTCGAAACACCAACTGCCTTGTTCCTGGAACGATACCAAGTTACACAGGCCGCCCACCGTGAAGGTGGACATCGTCGTCGTGGTCAGGGCGGCAATCAGACTCGGCCTTAATGGGTAGAAGGAATAGCCTGACGATTGGACGCGTGTAGACTCCGTGAGCCGTCTTGATAACTGCAGAGCGAACCAGCCTATCTCGAAAATGGTGAACCTCGATGACTCGGCCGAGAGGCCAACGACCTGAGAGCCGGAGAAGAGCCGGATCCATGAGCAACACCATATCTCCGAGGGCGAGCGAGTCACGGCGTCGACTCCACTTGTTATTCGCGGCTCCACTTCTTCCAGAACACGGCTCGCAACGCTTGGATGAGTGGCCAATGGTGGACATGGTCGATGGCACCGATGTCAACATCCTGCTCTGGAAGAGCGAGCAGTGGAGCCCCCCCGAGGAAATGTCCCGGAGTCAGGACGTGCAAATCGTCAGCCTCGTTGGTGACGGGACATAAGGGGCGACTATTGAGCACAGCCTCGATGCTCACCAAGAGAGTGCTCATCTCCTCGAAGGTGACTCACTGCGGGCCAAGTGTTCGCTTCAGGTGGTCCTTGAACTATTTGACCGCGGCTTCCCATAAGCCGCCGAATCGCGGAGCACTGGGTGGAATGAAGTTCCACTTGATGCCTTGTTCAGTGAGACGATCGGATACTGTGGTCCAGTTGAGATTCGGGTTGTTCAGGGCTTCGCGGATCTCGAGGTCAGCCCGATGGAAATGGGTGGCATTGTCTCTCCATATTTCAGACGGCCGGCCTCGTCGCCCACTGTATGAGAGCCCACCTCGTGAGAGCTCCGAGAAGGCTGGCGGTGGAGAGATCTCCTGCCAGCTCAAGGTGAACTGCTTTCGTGGACATGCACACGAACACAGCGACCCATGCCTTGGTAGCGTGAATACCGCGCCCTCGTGAAGACCAGACTTGAAATGGACCGGCATAGTCGAGCCCCGTGCGGGCAAAGGCGCGACAAGGCGTTAAGCGCTGTGGCGGGAGAGAGGCCCTGATTTGAGCCATTGGTCTCGCTCGTGATGTGGTACAGATGACGCAGTGATGAATGTGGTGACGAATCACCCTCTTGCCGTTGATCAGCCAGACTCTCTGCAACACTTGAACATACGTGGCCCGGAATCCCCCGTGTAAGGTCTGAAGGTGAGCCCAACCGATGATCAATCCAGCCAAGGCGTTGGAACCGTCTACTATTGGTGGGTGCTTTTGATCGAAAGGTAGCTGCGACTGATGAAGCCGCCCGCCGACTCGAAGAAGTCCGTCAGAGTAAATGAAAGGGTCGAGTGAAGCCAGTGGACTCCAAACTGGCACAGCGAGGCCAGCCCGAATGATTGTAAGCTCCCGCTCAAAGCTCTGACTCTGACTGAGTCGAACACATGCCTTGAATGCTCCGCTCAGCTCAGCGTAGGTCATTGGACTGAGGACCACAGGTGTAGGTAGACGATGGAGCTTGTGTTGAATACAACGTCGTAAACGGACCAAGAATCGCAACAGTCGGCCGAGATCGGAGAAACGAGTGATGTGATCATCGGTTGGAACTTCCTGAGCTGCTACACGAAGACAGGTGGCCTGGCCACCGAGAGTCCCGCCGCCCGGGGAACCGTGAGTTGTGGACAATTATGAATTATAGGGGTAAAAATACATGTATTTTCTCGAAGGGTTCGAAAATTTTTTTCAACATTTATGAAATACAGAGTTTTATTTAGGAATTAAACAGACCTTAATTAGAGGGGTTCGATTGTATTTAATAAAGAACTAATAGCTTAAATTAATGGGTACGATTATAGATCAGGAGTAATTTTGATGCGTGAATCCTTCGTTGTTATTTTCAGCCTCGCAGGGAAAATGTGTGACGTCGAAGCTCTCAACGTCATGTAGTTGGGGCCTGACTTCTTAAAAAAAAAATCTCTTATGAGTTAATTGTCCCGAAAGAACGAATAATGACTGCGCCCAAGAATTTGGAGCTTGTCCAAATTGCGCACGACCTTATGATTTACCTTGTATCACCATTTCCGATGAGCTACTAACTATTTTTATATCTAAAAGCTTGTCTTGATTCATTGAAACTTTACTACATATTATCACAGTCTATGACCTTACGTAAGAATAATATTGAACAATTATCTCATATAAAAGGATATAAGAAATGAGAATTATAAAATAATGCTTTATAATTGTTATTTAGTTTCAGAGAAGCAGCGAGCATGCTCTTTTCAGTGTTTCAGTAGTTGACGTTTTTACTCAGTTAACTCAATGTTTTGATGTTGTTTCAAAATTAGAATGTCCGGATCCTGAAATATGGAAAAGATACATGAAAAGATTTGCTAAGACCATCGTGAAGGTACTTATTTCTTATGCGGATATTGTAAAAAAAGAGTTTCCTAGCCACATGGAAGATGAAAGAGTTGTAAGTTTGTATACTAATATTATTCAGTGACAATACGTTAGACAAAATTTTAAACGAGATTTTTTTCAGGCTTGCATTCTCATGAATAATATACAACAGCTCCGAGTGCAATTAGAAAAAATGTTCGAGTCAATGGGAGGGGAAAATTTAGAGGTTGATGCTGCTAATATTTTGAAAGAACTACAATCGCAATTGAATAATGCTTTGGACGATCTTGCAACACTATTTGCAAAAAGCTTAGAAATACGGATAACAATATCTGTCAGAGAATTAGGGGATTTATTATTGTCATCAAAGCTCGCTAATCAACAGAATCAATCAGTCACTGGAGAAGCTGATGTAGTTCTGGCGCCGTTGATGAATCTTTTAGACGGTAGTTTGACTTTGTATGCCGAATCTTGCGAAAAAACTGTTCTAAAGCGGCTACTCAAAGAATTGTGGAAGATTGTTATGACAATTTTGGAAAAAACTGTCGTGTTGCCACCAATAACGGACAGAAGCGTAAGTAATATAATATTAATTAGAAATAGCAGAGTAATACGAGATTTTTTAATAAATTTCTATTGAAATGAATGAACCTTCACAATCAAATAATTTTAATTGGTTTTGCAGAACTCTTTTTTGTAGTGTACATTGTAAAGAATTTACATTCTTCATACTCTGTCGAAATTGAATTTAAGTAATAATGATACAATCAGCCTCCGTTATCCGCGGATAATTCGTTCAGCAAAAGTACCGTGGATAGCGAATCCGTGGACTGGGACCCATGTTATATGGGAAATAGGGGATTCGGTTCAACAAGGAAATTTTTTTAGTACATTAAATATAAATTACGATGAAATGTATCAAAATAGATTGAAATTTATTGATTTACAAAAAAGTCAAATATACGTGTTTGTTTAGCTTTTCTCAAAAAGTCCGTGTACAATTCTCTGTAAGCTGACATCGCTATTTCACACTTATGTTAAAACTTTAGGCTAAGAGCAACGATTTGATCTGCCTATACAGCCTCATCAATTGCACTCTGAACCGTGTTTAAAATCTGAGCAAGTGATTTTATAGATAAAGTGGGCTCTGCAGTTTCACTAGAATTCGAGTCTCTAAATCGGATTCCTGCATATCAGAAAATCATTATCGAAAAACGAACTGCACCACAAGAAAGCTGAGAAAAAAACTATATTTTTAATCATTTTTCTAGTTGAATTTAATTATCATACGTGCGAGTTGCGATTACAGCGAGCCGCGCAAAGCTTGGGAGTCGCTTATCCGCACGGCCGGACCGCCGAGCACCGATTTTCTTTGCTCGTATCTCTCATAGAAATTATGAACATTAAACTTTTAAAACAACCGCATTTTATGTAAAAAAAACCCTGAAACAATAAAAAACGCAAAAAAGGACCCTCAGCCGTCGTACTGACCGTGAGCATTGTTTTTCTGAAGAAGTGTACGCGACCCTGGTGCTAAAACTCAAACGGTACCCTCTGAAAGTTACAAGAGGTGGCCAACAATACTACTCGACAGAAAACGTAAAAAAAGAAAAATTTTAACACCTAAAGTATACGAAAAAAGCTCACGGAAACAGCTGTGTTTCAGTGCAAAATCAAAATTTTAGAATTTCGAAAAATGCAATGGAAATGGAAGAAGAAATTCTATTCAAAAAATGAATACAAAAAATTTTGAATTCAAGGTGTAGATAAGTCCTTAATGTGCAATCGCTCGACCCTCATATCGACGACTTATGTCGATTGTATTTCGACGCAGTTTGCATCTGCTTGAAATCAGTAAATCACGGCTATAGAAGCATATGCACTCAAGACTCTACAAAATCACTAGATTCACTCTTTTACGGCATGACTGAATTGACAGGAACTGTGGTGGAATTGCTTTTTACATGTGCAATTGTTGACATGTTATACGTGGTTGACCAATTGTGAAGTCCCTCGTTATACGCGGATTTTCTAAAAAATAATTCGGAATAGCAGTTTCACTTAAGCTAATTGAAGATGATTATAAATTCAATACACAGTGCAATCGACGAAGCCATGGTACACGATATGATCATTATTAGATCTGAATTTCTTAAACATAAATGTGACTTAGCTCTTTAAGTTTATGAAGATTGCATAAAAACTACTTACGGCAAATTAAACAAACAAAAATTACTGCAATTTTTAAGAAAAAAGCAATTCATATCACGTCTCAGCCCGCTGTAAGGGACCTGATCGCTCGGGGCATTGTTTCCGCTGCGGACAAGCAGGCCACCAAATAAAGGACTGCAAGAACAATCCAACGTGCGTTCTCTGCCAAGAACAAAGCGCTGTCCACGACCATACGTCCACAAGCCAGTACTGCCCTTTCGTACAGAAGACCACTCAAGCCCGCTGATGATGAGGATCATACAGATTAACCTCAATCACTGCAAGGCTACTCAGGATCCCCTGAGCGGAACGATCCGTGAGCAGCGCATCAATGTGTCCACAGTGTGTGATCAGTACAAGAACTTAGATTCACCCACTACATGGCTTGCCGATGCCAACAGCCAAGCCGCCATCTGGGTGCAGGGAGGTAGCCTGGTGCAGGAGCACCCGGCAAGAGCGCGTCCTTTCTTCACCTAGGCCCGTATCAGCGGAATCTTCTTTTTCAGCGTTTATGCACCACCAAGACTAGCTGATGAAGAATTCTCCGCTTTTCTCACCAACATCACCGAGGAAGCACAGGGCAAGAAGCCATTCATCGTTGCTTGCGACTTTAACGCCTGGACAACGGAGTGGGGTTGCAGAGCAACAAGACAGCGCGCCACCACTCTCCTCGATGCGCTCGAAGCCGTATTGCTGAACACCGGAGATACACCAACATTCGACACAGTGGGTAAGATCCTGGAGAGACTCATCTGTGATCGCCTGAAAGCCATTATTGAGAGTCCTAGGGGCCTCTCAGATTACCAGTACGGTTTTCACAAGATGAAGCCGACAGGGCGAACTGACTACCCTCCAGGCGGCGACAGAAGCGAGAACCACATTCACAAGATGGCACTGGGCGAGTTCTAATACTCAACTCAGGAAGAGACGCCAGCAATGTGTGACCACGCAAAAAGACGGCTCCGAAAGGGGGACACGACAATCGAGAGGGAGGATCGGAATCATCAATCATCGCGCAGGATCGGAGGCTCACCAAGTAGAAAAAAGATGAGTCCCTGAACCCCTCATCGTCGCATATCACTATGCGATGGATGGGAGATGTATGGAAACGACTAACAGCGAAGTAGCAGAAATGCTCAACCAACCCCGGCCTCACCGAAGCAATGCCTAGCGGCGGTTACCAGTGAGTGTCCGAATGGGGTGGAGTAGGAAAAAAAAACACTTATTATCAACTCGCCGCTTCTGCGATGAGACATACACACGCGAGCACGATGACGCAATTGTGCACACGTCCAAGTAACCGACCAACTACGTAACTTAAACGCTTACCTCTTCACGGGCTCTTTTTGACGTCAGGATCCTTGGCAAACTGTTTGGCGCTTCTTCAACCTCCGTCGGCTTATCACTCGCAGGAGTAAAAATCTCAATGCTTGGCCTAGGCGGCTCTCGAGTGCGTCTCGGCACCACTTCTTCTTCAGCAGAACCTAGCCTCACTTTTCCTTATTTTGGCCTTAGCACCTTCACGATTCGTACTTTCGGCACGACACTTTCACGTGGCTCGACTCTTTCTCGTCAGCAAATTCTCCACGCCGAAGACTTTCACGGCCGCAAACTGTTGCGTTTACAATAAACAAAAGGACTCTCTGAACTTTTGTCACTTCATTTTTCACGAGTACTCACCAAGGTTGCCAGATCGAACGGATTTCTCGGGCGTGCGCAGTTGCGCCGACGCGTCATTGGCCGAGCGAGGTTGGAATGCTCGGGCTGCGCGGCGTGGCGGGAGTGAGTGGGAGAAGCGGTGTCTGTGACCCAAAGCGGGGGGGCCGGGCACTGCTTTTATATAACTTCGATGACTAGCCTTTCAAATATGAGCGCGGCGCTTTCGGTAGGGCGAGCGCCTCGCAATCTTATGCACCCGGGATCGATTCCCGGCGAATTATTGTTTTTTTTTTTTTTTTTTTTTTTTTTTTTGACAAGTTATTATGAGCTTAAACATTTTTTTAATAGCGACAGTCTTCCACACCATCCAGGAGGTATTGTCGTAGGCGCGTTGACTTTTTAGTTAAAATTTAAACATGTTATATTATTATAATGTAAATGAAAATTTCTAAAAACTCGAAAAATGAATATAAAATATTTTAAATTAACGAAGGATAAGTTTTTGCCAATAGCCGTAAAACCCAACTTGCCTGTAATGAATAAATAACATCAACTATATGTTTATTATTATAATCTGTGAAAAACTTTCGGTCGATCTTTTAATTTTAAGAAGAAATAGCATGATTTTATTCATGAATCGAATCAAATTCAGCTAAATCAAAATTACCAAAGTCTACTTCTCCGTAAATATCTTTAAAAGATTTTAAAAAACATCTAGCATTCAAAAGCTCAGTGCTTGTTCGATTGCTTCGAGAATCTTTAAATAAATTAAGCATAAAAAAATTACGCTCTGGTTCACTATTCGAATGAGGCAATGAAAATATACTTAAAACTTATTGGCGTAAAGATGGAAAAGCAAAACCATTATTATCGTTAATTTTTAAATTGAAAATCACGGACCAGAATTGTTCAACATTTAAATTTAAATATTCTGCTTTTTTTGTGAGTCAAAATATGATGGAAGAGTACGCCACTCAAAAGCAATTGATTCTAAGTCTATAAAAGGAAAGAATTCTTTGCATAAGCCTGACAAATCTGCTATTTCTTCTCTTTTTTCTGAATATAAAGCGTACTTAGGTTCCAAAAACACTAAACTACTTAGCAAATTACGATGCTCTAATAATTTTACTCTCATTCCTTTCAAAGCTCGTTTGTAAAAATCTAAACAGTTATCACGAACTGACGATAAACTTTCGACTGAAAGTTTTTGTTTTGCAATTAATAATGTGATTGAAGGGCCGAAATAAACATCCTCTACAGAGCGACAATTCGACTCAACGTCAAAATCATGATCGAGAACGCGAGGCAGGGATTCTTTTTCTATAAAATTTTCAGCAATACGATTAATAAAAACTTTTATATCATTATAGAGAATATGAATTTTTAAGTCTCTACTTTGAAAAGTTGCATTAAAAACATTAAAAAATTTCAAAACATATTTAAAAAAGTACATATAAGCTTGATTTGATACATCATTCATAGACTTTATAATAATACTCGCTTCAGTCGGTTTAATTTCTTTCGGAGGTTTAATTGAACTAACTTTTTTGGAAGGTTTAGGTAATTTAGAAGGTTTATCAGATGATTCATTTTTACTATCAGGGTTACATTCTTCGTCGAAAAAATCGATCAAAGCTGGCCAATGATTTAGAATACGATCGAAAACGTGATATTATTTATTGTAAGCAAGTTGAGATTTACGTCTATTGGCAAAGATTTATCCTTGTTGTATAACATGTTTTAATTTTAATTAAAAAGTAAACGCACCTACGACAGAACTTCCTGGTGTGGAAGACTGTCACTATTAAAAAAATGTTTAAGCTCATAATAACTTGTCAAGAAAAAAAAAAACAATAACTCGCCGGGAATCGATCCCGGGTGCATAAGATTGAGATGTGCTCGCCCTACCGACTGCACCGCGCTCATATTTGGAAGGCTAGTCATCGAAGTTATATAAAAGCAGTGCCCGGCCCCCCGCTTTGGGTCACAGACACCGCTTCTCCAACTCACTCCCGCTACGCCGCGCGGCCCGAGCATTCAAACCTCGCTCGGACAATGACGCGTCGGCGCAACTGCGCACGCCCGAGAAATCCGTTCGATCTGGCAACCTTGGTACTCACTTCTTAGGCTCATAACAATTTGCTGGTGAGGTGGCTTGCTGGGTGGCGCGTGACTATACTACTGTGGTTACGCGGTCTGATAAGGCCTCTGCTCGGCCTAGGCTCATTGAATCTCGAGACGCGGTTCATTACTTTTGGCCTCGGTATCGAGTACTTAGTCATCTCAGCTCGTCTTCGTCTTGGCCTGAAACCTTGGCTAATCGAGGAAAACACGCGAAATCATTCATTCATGCATTCTCGTGGCGAAATATCTCACCGCGTTTTGCGGTTGTACGGGCTGCCTGCGGTCAGGTACGACATTCGGGCTCGCGGACTTGCGCTTCGTCACAGTTTAAAAATTAAATTTAAAATAAAAGGCCACAAGTCAATAACAATAAAACAATAACAAGAGCTGGTAAATAGGATACAATGAAAAATCGTTACGTTCATATATGTTGGTTATTTGAAATTTAAAATGCTTTTGTAGATCTTATTAAATTTGGGCAGGTCTTCTTTTTTATTTAACGTGTTACTATGTCCATCTATATATAGCATTTCTGACAGTGTTTTGCATTTCCAATTCGATTCTTGGTCTAATACTTTTACTTTATCCCAGTCCATTTCAAATTTAACCCTGTGAGATGTGACTACCGTTTTTTTTTTACAATTCTGATGCTCCTGTATACGAACTATTATATACCAATAACCTAGTATTAAGTATTCTTAAAATAAAAATAATAATGAAGTACGGTGCAATATAGACCGGCAAGCAAACTCGCATGATACAATGACAAACACACGATTTCGCGAGAGAAAGGCGGGACAGCTCGAAATGTACACGAGGCTGGCAGGCATAAATATTCGGTGAATATGAGGAAAAAAAATAGTTACACGCGCGCTCGCATGCTTACTTAATCGCAGTAACTATAACGTTTATGAAACCCAATCTTAATTCCAATCTGCTTTGCTTGCCTAATTTAAATTGTCATAGACATGATCGTCTGCATCGAGATGGATGTGGCCTGGGTCTATATGCCCGCTCTGATCTTATGATCTCGCTATTACTCTGCTCGGATCCAGTATACTCATATGTCCCAGAATTTGCTGCCTATGAAGTTTCTCAACGTAATTTTAAGTTGCTGTTTGCCGTTTTTTGTAGGCGTCCAAAGGCGTCTTATCTACACACATTTTTCGTATAGATCTCTAAATACCTGCCTCTATACATGCATACTATCATCGTCGGTGACTTTAACATCGACACTGTCTACTGACAATCAACATGCTCGCTACTTATCAAGTGTGCTGGAGACGTTCAATCTTCACCTAGCGAGTGTTCAGCTGACTCATTATGTGATGAACGCGGATGGCTCTGTTCATGAGTCGTGTCTAGAACTGGTTAGCACGAGTGATCCTGACCTTATACTCAATTACCATATCTCCGATTCTCTTTTTGCTGCTGGTCATCATTTCATTAAATTTAATTGGCAGAGGGTCTGGTGCTTGTCCCTCCGACACTGGAGTGTGGACTGCTCCCTCCTACTGAGAGAGCGTGAAGAGCTCGAAGAGTTTTCTACTGTTATTATGTTCTATTGTGTAAATTTTTTTTCTTCTCTTTGTTATAATTTCAACTCAAACTGTACATATTGTCTATGTGGGCCACATGGGGATCTACCCCGAGGTCCGTATCAACAAATAAATCAAATCAAAACATATTATCACCGAGATATGACTCATGTAAGCCACTAGGGTCACTGAGCAACCCGAGTTCCACGAAAAACTCGCCCAAATATAGGTATATAGAACGGCACATGCGTGACCCGCGGGTCAACAAGTGACCAACGGCACACTATTTCGCAACTCGGGAAAAACACTGTTATGCCCCCGTTGAGAATATGCTTGCATGAATTAGTATATAACCGGGGTAAAAATTAGGCTCGCGGCAGATTATTGAGTGGAGTGAAGATATGAACAGAACGGTGAATATCGTTAAATAGAGCAAAGGTTCGGGCGGATCAATTAATTACTTGGTGGAGCGAACTTCTGTGTCAAACGATCGTATTGTTAAACTCCGGTTGATTCTTTATACAAGGTACAAGATACATAGATAGAGCATTAAGTAGCATCACTGAATACCGTGCAATTGATACTCCGCGACGAGTCGAGTCCTTGTGTGCAACGAGTTATTATTTGTAAGAATTGTAAAACTTGAGGTGGTGCATTTTGTGTCACTCAGCAACTCGATAAACCGTCGTCATCAAGGTCTTTTGCCGCAATAGTTTGTAAGCGTTTTTAATAGTTCTTGTAATTATTTTCAAGTCTACAATTGTAAATAAAGTCTTGTGTGTGAACCTCACTCTAGTCTTATATTTATATTCATTTCAACGTTCCTCTCCTCATATGACAACAGTGGTAATATTTTAAGTAAAACATTAAAGTTATTAGTCACAGAAAGGGATATATAACAGGACTCCAAGTTGACATTTAGTTTCACCAATGTATACTGCTGAGCATTTTTTACATTTAATTTTATATACTACTTCTGTCTTGTCCCATTTCTCTGTCTTGTCTTTACCTAGTCCTATTATTCCTTTTAATGAAGCTGTTGCGGAAGGAAATGTTCTTATGCCAAATCTTTTGAGAAATTTGCGGCACGAGTAAAAAATATTTTGTCATTCACCTTCACGAATTTCTTGGTCACATCATGTTTTTTATTTAAATCGTCACTGCTGTTAAAATCACGTGAGTTCTTCTCGTATATGTGCATCGATCCTTTTATGTTAAAGACTATTGCACTTTTTATATTATCGTCTGTTTTTGCTTGCAAATCATTGATGCTTCCAAGAAATGTTTCTACATTTCTAACAGTGTCAATGACTGTTAAATTGTCCCACTGACCCCTCAAATTGAACTTCAATCCCAATGAAATTACTTCTCTCACTGACAGTGGCAAATACACTGTAACGCAGAATTATAATTCGCGCGTTAAGTCGTGAGCACGGATTTGAATTTCGCGGAAAGTAGCTCCCGCGGCTCGTCGTACAGCAAGTACAACGTGCAGACGATAATTATTAATTGAGGGACCTACGATCGATTGTTGTAGCGCGCGAACCCTCACTTCCTGTCTGAGCGTCGAACTGTGTTTGTGAACTTGCGTGTGAGCGAATCAACGCGGATCCACATCGAGCGACGTCCTTGTGCGAGTGGACCCTGCAGACGACTTTGTCAGCGACGAGTAAGAGACCGAATGTCCATTGTAATTGTTGCGAGCGTGCGTGTGGCCCTAGTTTTGATCAGATTACTAATTATTAATATTTTCATGCGAATAAATAGCTCTATTTCATTTTATTAATTCGCGACTAATTATTTATTTCGTGTTGCCTATTTCGACCCATTCCAGCAACGCGATTACTCGACGAGCAACGGCTCATCGAGCATCTGTACGCGAAGTCATCACCAGAGCTCATCGAAGCAAGGCATTGACGAGTGGTATTGTGCGACGCGGGTTTGCGACCATATTCTCGTGTGGCACGAGCTAGCCGGCTCCTCTGCAAGGTATTCCCCGTTACAACACTACCCGTCAATTACTTTTGCTATACCTAAGCGAAAAATGAGTAAAATCCAAAGAGTCGTAGCTCAATAAAAAAAAGTCAGATTGAAATTTGGGAGGCACCATTTGAAAGGTCTATGCAAGCCCTTTAACTTTATAGAGATTTTTATTCGGTTAATTAATTTATTCATAAATTTTTATAAGCAATTGACGAAAAAAAAATATTTTTTTTTTTGTCTCAGCCATTTCTCTTGCCGTTTTAGTTAGAAGGGTCGTAGAAACATTTTAAACAAATGGATAGGTAGTAGGTTTTGACGGGACTTTTAATTCCTTTTTTTGAATATTATCCTACGAGTTTTTTTCACAAATATACAGCCCTTTTAGTGCGAAAACGACCTTTTTATTCGTTCATGTGTACACCGCCTTCAAGGGGGCGTAGAAAAAAATTTTATATACAAAAAAGGTTGGTTTTTATGTGTACTTTAAGAAGCAATAATTACGATACATTTCTGAGAAAAATTACAGTTGTTTAAACAAAAAAAAAATTTTAAATTTGGACGAAAAATCAACTTTAAGAATTTGTTTCGACAAACAACTATAACTTTTCAACTAAGAATCAAATCTCAAATGTGAGCCTGGATTCTAAAAGGGCATTAAATTTTACGTAAAGTTACGTATGTCCGAAGTCATTTCGAGGCCCTAAACATGGATAAAAATCGCATCAATCGGGAATAAAAAATTTCATAATTTTGAGTGTCGGTGGATTGAAATGCATAAAAAATCGAAAAAAAAATTTCCTCAGAAACGGCTCGTAACTATTGCTTCTTATTGTACACATAAAAACCAACCTTTTTTGTATATAAAATTCTTTTCTACGCCCCCTTGAACGCGGTATACACGTGAACGAATAAAAAGGTCGTTTTCGTAAACGCTGTAAATTTGTGAAAAAAGCTCGTAGGACAATTTTCAAAAAAAGGATTTCTAGGTCTCGTCAAAACCTACAAATCTATTTGTTTAAAATTTTTCTACGACCCTTCTAACTAAAATGGCAAGAGAAATGGCCGAGACAAAAAAACAAAATTTTTTATTCGTTAATTGTTTATAAAAATTGATAAATAAATAAACCTAATAACAATTTATATAGCTTTAAAGTGCTTGCAAAGACCTTTCGAATGACGTATCCAAAATGCCGATCCGATTTTTTTGACTGAGTAATTGACGGGCAGTGTACGTAATTTTATGTGAAATTTAATGCTTTTTTAGAATTTGGGTTTAAATTTGAGTTTCGATGCTTAGTTTAAAAGTTATAGTTGCTTGTAGAAAAAAATTCTCAAAGTTGATTTTTCGCAAAAATTTTTAATTTTTTTGTTTTGTTTAAAGAACCATAATTTTTCTGATCCGACCTTTTTGACTGAGCTACGACACTTTGAATTTTACTCATTTTTCGCTTAGGTATAGCAAAAGTAATTGAAGGGGAGTGTCAGTAAGATTAGCAATCAATTTATCTTCTATGTTATTATTCACTCTCTCTGATGTCGTTTGTGGCTTACGTAACCGGTCAAGTTTTTTTATTTAAACTTGAGGTCCTCCTTAGAAATTCATTATCGCAATGCCTGTTAGTCGAGTCATAAAATGTATCTAGGATTTCTTATTCAATTCGACTCGCGTTTAGATGGGCTCTTAAGGGTCCTCTATACACGATGTGAAATGCTCAGTCGGTAACACCAGCTACCTAGTTATATTTATGTTCAATCTGAAAAATTGGAAATGTTATTCGCAAATAATCGAGTTGACACACATTTCTAATACACTCATTAACATTATGGTCGAGTTTTATCCAATTCCATGGATTATTCAAGGAGAAAAACGAAAACTACGAATAATCATATCCTATTAAATAAAATTGATCATGATTATTCGTATTTTTCGTTTTTCTCCTTGAATAATGCATGGAATTGGATAAAACTCGACCATAATAACATTTCCAATTTTTCAGATTGAACATAAATATAACGAGGACCCTTAACTTATGCAACCATCTATACAAGATGTTGATATGAGTACAAATGTCAACAAAAAACACGTAAAATCACTTATTAACAAATCTTTCAGTCATCTTATCAAACCATTATTTACACGTCACACTACGTAAACTCACACTTGAGCGGATTCTACTGTCAATAATCAAAATTTTTCTCGGAATAATCTTTAGCTTTCTACATTGAAAAAAAGTTTTTTCTTGCGTTTGCTCTTGCTAATTCTTTCCTCCATTTCATGTATTTCTTCAGCATAATTACTAAAGATGTTCCAAATTCTTCCTTAATACACTTGAAGGACGTGCCTTTGTTGTATTGAAAGCCCCCGTATGGTCTCTGGTCGTTTTTCAGCCGGAGACAATATCCTTTATGAATTCTTCTGCTTTTGCGTAGTTTAGTCAATTGTTTAAAACTTGGTCCGACAATACAAGGGGGGCCCGACAGATAAGTAACAATTAATTTCATCTACTTCATACGTAAATGAAACGTTGACAAACCCATTCAGTTATAGCTTGATAAGCAGAAGGCTCGCAGAGGCTGATTAAATTCAAGAGCCGCTGTTTAAAAACCTTCACTGAGAGTAAGCAATAAAAAAAGGATTGAGATAGTCGAAAAAACATAAAAATTGGAAAATAGATGCTAGAAAAAAAGTGTTATGGTCGGATGAATAAAAAATTTGAAATTTTTGGATCAAAACGGAAAGCTTACGTGCGTCGAAAAGTGGGCGAAAAATATATGGATGATTGTTCAATTTTTAGTGTAAAACCAGGTGGCTGTTTTGTGATGGTGTGGGAGTGTTTTGTGGGATAAAAAGTTGGGGATTGAATTCGTATTTAGAGCACAATAAGGACAGAAGACAATAAACAAATTTTGTAAAAAATGCCGTTTTAAACGGCAAATGATTGATAAAATCTATATTTACTTTCCAACACGACAATGACCCTAAACACACTTTAAAATCATGCAAAGAATATTTTCAAAGTTTGGAAAAAATAAAAAAGTAATGTTTATAGAGTGGCCTTCCCAGTCACCAGATTTAAACCCGATCGAATTGCTGTGGAACAAGCTCGGTCAGACAAATTTGACGAACTTCAAAAAATGACCTAAGGAATAAAATACAGGAAAAATGGCATAATATATCTAATTCAACGTAAGATGCATTAATTGATCGTCTGCCACTTTTGTGCATGACTGTTATTAAAAGCAAAGGTGGACAGTTGGACAAAAAAAAAGGTTTAATTTAGTGTTAATTTTGAATTTGTAGACTATTTTTACTGTTTGATTGGGGATTGGGGGGGGGGGGGGCGTTCCCCAGCTACTCGTGGGATCTCTTATGGATTTTAATACACAAAAGTTGACTCAGAAGGGGGATGGATCTGGAGGGGCAGTAGACCCGAAGGATCCAACTAATAACACGCGGAGGGCAGAAGGAGGGGGGCATTTGCACCTCAAACTCGACCCCACCGGGTGGAATTTAGTAGGGAAAAGGGGGGAAATGACCCCCTCTTCCAACGCGGACGCGATCGGTTACGTGACGGGCGCGAGTTCCGGTGCCGCTGGGTCGGAGCCCAAGATGGTGGATTCCGGGGCAGCGGCATCGGCCGAAGAAAGGGGGCCTTCGCCCCCTTTCAAACCATGGCGGGGCTATGAGGAGGGACTAGTTACCTCCTACATGGCGTCGAGTGGCCGGGAGTTGACATTGGCTGAAGTAAAGGGCAACTTCGCTACGGTCATGGGATGGATGAGGACCATCCCCAGGGAGAAGTGCAACGAGTTTGCGAAGCAGACACTCTGGCAGGGGAAAGTAAAACTCTCGGGGAGTCAGCGACGCAGGCTCGCTCTGTACCGGGGCAGTGAACCGGTACCTGTGGACAAGGTGGCGCCACCGGGGCCAAAGTCCCCGTATAGGGCACAGAAGTCCAAAACACCACCCAAGGAGGGGACGCCGTTGCCAAGAGGGCAGAAACGCCGAAAGGGCTCTTGCGATATCCCGCCAGTCGGTGTGCCTGTCAGCAGGAGAAAGTTCACCGATGAGGGCATAAGTGCGGCCAGGGTGGCGGACCAGCTGACCAGGGTAATCGTTGCAGATAACTATCCCGACGACCCGATCACTCGGACGCAGTGGCTGTTGCTACAGGAGGCTGTCATGGGCGAGATGGATAAGATCGCCAGGCAGTCCCTGCCAGAGTTCGGTGAGTAGCTGTTCAGAGAGGGGCCATCATCGTGGTCGCGAAGAACGTCTTCTTCAGGGATTGGATCGAGGGCATTGTACCGAAACTCAGTCCCTGGGAGGGGGCAAAATTAAAGGTGGTTAGCCATGATCACGGTGCCTGGAATACTGGATAGAAAGACAATCTTCCAGCGCATAGAGCGCCTCTGCCCGGGACTAGGGACCGAGCAATGGCGCGCATATAGCGAGGTCCCCGACAAGGAGGGGTAGGACCCAATTACCACTTTGGTGCTGGGCCTGCCTGAATCTTCCGTAAGGAAGCTCCGAGAGCGGGACTTTACTATCGCGTGGGGTCTTAGACGCGTCAGGGTGAAGGTGGATGATAAGGACATCGATCCCTCGAAAACTGCGGATAAAACGGAGTAGCTCCAATGGCTACCTCCACTATCCATTTCTGGCAGATTAACTTGCACTATAGCAAAGCAGCATCGGCTACACTGTTGGGGATGATGACTAGGGTGCACACAGGCATATGCCTAATACAAGAACCTTGGCTGGGGCGAAGGGGGATCCAGGGAATAGGGCAAATAGAGACAGGAAGTGGTCGATGATACTTGAGAGACAGGATACTACAGACTCGTCCACTTCACCCCAATCAGCATGCGTATGGGCGGGCCACTCGACTGAGTCAGCCCTGCATGCGGCTGTGGCAAAAATTGAAGCCAGGCTGGAGAGGGGAGGGTACGCAGTTGGTATCTTTATGGACATAGAAGGGGCGTTCAACTACCCCCACTGGAGGGGGCGTGTCGGGAAGCGCTAGACCGAGGAATAGCGCCACCGCTGGTGGACTGGATGGAGGAACTTCTACGCACCGCAAGGCTGAGGAATCGCTCGGGACACATAAACGAGTCGCCTTAGTCGATAGGGGATCCACACAAGGGGTGTTCTTTTCCCCCTCATATGGTGCCTGGTTGCGGACAGCCTCCTCCGAACCATAAACGGAAGAGGCTGTTCACCACAGGCCTACGCGGATGATGCTGTTGCTGACCCAGGGAACCTTCCTGGACACAGCGATGGACAGCATGCAACTCATCCTT
Source organism: Trichogramma dendrolimi (assembly GCA_034770305.1). Lineage (NCBI taxonomy): Eukaryota > Metazoa > Arthropoda > Insecta > Hymenoptera > Trichogrammatidae > Trichogramma > Trichogramma dendrolimi. The sequence continues at coordinate 71,565 of JAPMIB010000111.1, read as the reverse complement.
AAAAAGGTAGACAAGTGGCGCGCTGAGACTGGGCTGACAGTAAACCCAGCGAAGACGAGCTTATCATCTTCACTAGAAAGCACAGGGTAAAGCAATGCGCGGATCTCACACTTCAAGGCAGTAGAATCGAAGCAAAAGAGTCCGCGAAATACCTGGGCGTCAGTCCAGACAGGAAACTCAAGTGGAATGAACACACGGAGTTTCAGGTCCAAACGTGGGGCTTAAAGCCCAACACACTCCTATGGATAACAAGGCCATACTACTCCCTAGGCTAACCTATGCCTCCGTGGTGTGGTGGCCCAGAGTGAAACTGACAGGGATTAGGGACCGGTTAGAGAAACTCAGGGGCCTCATGCTAAGGGGGGCAACATGGGCCATGAGGACTACCCTAACAAAAGCGTTGGAGATAATCATGGATGTACCACCAATCCATGTAGAGGTCCAGGCAGTGGCTGCAAACGCAGCACATCGCCTCAGGTCACTTGGATTGTGGAAACACGGTACGAGGCATACTAGGCTGGAGCTGCTTGATGACCCAGTCCTCTGTATGCGGGGCGACTGGATGTCAGCCCGTGTAGCCGAGAAGAGCCAGCATTGGAAACCATATTCCCATCAAGAGAGGGCTGGCTGTTCATGCGGGACAGTTTACCAGGCACTGGAGAATGATGGTATACCGTCGGATCAAAAAACGGTCGGCTGTCTGGAGCAGAGTACTACAGGCCACGGTATTCCAAACAGAGATTATGGCCATTCTGGGGTGATCGTACAGAATAGCTGAACTCGTAACGGAGAGCAAACGCATAGGCATTTGCTCTGACAGTCAGGCAGCACTCAGGGCATTGGACTCCTGGACTGTAAACTCAAGGTAGTTCTTGGAGTGCAAGAAAGCCCTAGGGGCCCTGGCAGCTGAAAACATGGTCCGACTTATCTGGGTACCTGGCCAAATGGGCATCAAGGGCAATGAGATAGCGGACAGATTAGCCAATTTGGGGTCAAGAAATATCCCGGAGGGGCCTGAACCAATTATAGGGCTGGCAAGAAGCCAAATCAGGCGCACCATCATGGAGTGGACCGAAGGCAAACACAAAGAATGGTGAAGTGCAGCTACGGACTGTCGTCAAGCAAAGTTAATGCTGGGCCAGAGCCCAACAACGACTGGCTGCGGCAGGAAAACATTAAGTTTCTGGGCTATGTTCTGGACGAGACCCTTTTGTGTCAAGAAAACACTAATTGTGCCTCCGTGAAGAGCTTCACCGCCCTGGCACGTTTTCGAAGGATGGAGGATTTCTCGCCTCGCTACAACAGATTCATGCTCTTGACATCGCTGGTTTTTCCTCACTTGTATTATAGAGCTGGACTCATGGGTGGTCTGTTGGTACGATTTACAACGGGCGTGCGCAGATTTGAGCATATATTTCAATCCTACCGTCATATACTACGTATATCACAGTTATAATGTATTTGAGCCGTATAGCCATGTGCACGAAAATATAGATTATAAAGTGCATCATACGAAATCTGACCAACGCTTGAATTTTATGATGTGTAATAACACAATTGAAGATACCATCCAGCCAGCTGAGTAAACAGATGTGTACTGAGATCAGATATCTGAAGTAACAGGATAATAAAACTCTTTCCATCTTAATCAATTTATAATCAGAGCACACGAATGCATAGCACATGTTTTATGATCAAATGATAGACGTGGACTATCGACGAAGTTAGGAAAAGATTCTAAAGTCTCGAATTCTTATCTTATCTTTGGGTCTGAGCCTGGGAGAAGGGGACCAACCATTGGGCCTTATAAAAAGGTCTATTCTTGGACAGTCGAACTTAGCCTTATTCTTGATTTTGACTTCGAACAGTAACAACGCAAGTTTTAGGGAAGGGTCAGGCTAGGTGCTCCTCTGCCGAGGCAAAAGGTCAGCTAATGCTTATTATCCAGAGACAGCCGACCCGTACAGAGCTCGTGCAAGTGTTGCAATCTGAGAGCCTTACAAAAATCTAAGTCAAGTCTCAAAATTAGTCACGAGTATTAGAAGTACTAGAATCCTCTTTAAAAGTTAAAGTATAAATAGTTTTTGGAAATTAAACTCTTTGCTACGCGAGGTGCCCAAGTGATTCTAGCTCATCCTCAGAAGATCGTCGATTCTCCATCGTTCGGGGCAGCGTTTGAGAAGGGTATCATCGAGCCAAGAGGAAGCGAGCCTTTAGTGTGTGTTTCAAAGTCGAGTTAAATAAATTAATGTAAGTCATTTTAAAAATTATAAAAAAATTGTCAACGTCTTTATTATTTCAACCCAATCCTAACCACTTCTGTGAGAAAGATTTAAAAATAAATAAACTATGTAATTTTCATTAATTCGGATGTTACACTATTTTGAGTTGCCCATTCTAAAGCTTAATGAGCACCGCGTTCTTCTGCGCATCGCTGTACTGAGATTCCTTTTGTTCGACTCAGTTGTCTAAGGAATGCCTTTTTCATACGCGTCACCAAACTATCGAAAGATGTGACTTGTGAGACGGAAATTCTCTTTCGAAGTCCTGGTTTCACGAAAGACTTACGTGAGCTGTATCTGCGCCGAGCAATACTTCACTGATGTATTTCATCATATTATTCATATTATGATATTATTTTTCTTTTTATCTTTTTATCATTTATTGAACTGATTATTGTTTTTGTTATCATTATTTAATTACTATTTTTGCTCATGTATACATTGTACCAGACAAATCGCTCTTAGCCAATAATAAATTGTTTCTGTCTATCTATCTATCAATCTATCGAAAGCAATCTAAGGGTACAACCACATCAACTATGATTGCCACCATTGATGTTCCGAAACAGTATATTTCATTTTATCGCTATGCCTCAAATGATTAATTGCGAAGAGCATAATGACACACAAGCTCGAAACCTTGTTTTTTTCCTTGAGTATAAATGAATACATAGAAATAAAAACTTTTTTTCAAGTATTTTAAGAAGTTCAATTTATTCATGCATAATTTCTGTTTTAGATGATGTTTAAAAGCTTAACTGATAATGCTAAGAATTTGGCAGCCAATGCCAAAATCGAGGATATGTCACGAATATTCAAAAATCACATGGCCGGTAAACCAGATGTAAAAAATGCATTGAGTGGTGTCATGGTAAGTAGTACTCACGTAATTCATAATTTATTATGAAGTTATAATTAGAATTATATTCATCAAATATGAAAAAAAAACCAAGTAAATCGATTGATTTTTTCCTCTCTATTTCTCCTTCCCGAGAAGGCCTGCAAAAAACATAGCCCGTGCGCAGAAGAGACTTTTACTACACCCCTCCCACTGTCTAGCGTTGGCCCGGGCCCGAAGACTTGTGGGGCAAAGAAAATCTCAGGGTGTCTGCCGTGAATATGCACTGAGGGAACACCTACCCCGCAGGAAAAACCCACCCCGAGACAGCTGGAGCACATTGGGTTCTCATCTCGTCGAATGACTATAGGAAAAAACCGAATGCCGGTCCCTCGAACTGATGTTGTCTTAATGCCTAAAACTCTAACCACTATTCCAACGACCACTCTAATTTCCATTCTTATAAACTTATTGTTAAACTGTAATTTACTAATGACAGCAGTGAAGGTATGCGAGAGTTAAATTATCTATTGATAATATAATATTTCCAAGGTAGGAATTATAGGATAACTTTATTTATGAAGTTAATTAATAAGTACTTTTATTAAACGTCTTTACTTGACGAGATCCCAGAAAAACTGATTGTCTGTCGGAGACAACTAACATACGATGTACAAGTTGGCGATGATCAATACATTTTACATTTGTCAAATGTAAAATTTTCCGACCGTTCAAGGGAACCCACAAAACTAAACAGATAAGACGAATAACAATAAAAAGTCACAAAAAACACACACACAATGTCACGCATAGAACGACTTCTTATTGATGCTTACTGTCACTGTCTATCTTTATTAAAAATTAAAAATTAAAATTAAAAAATTAAAAATCGACGTTTCGTCAGACACACGCTGACCTCTTCAAGGATAAATTTTAAAACAATTAAAATTAATACATGTGGCCTAATGTAGCAGCCACAAGTCAATGAGAACGTACAAGTCAAATATAATACAACGTAGGTCTAGAATCAAAATATACATGTCAATAAAGTAAACGATGAGACGTTACAATTTTTAACCGCGGATTATTTAAAAGTCAAGGCATTATTATAGATTTTATTGAACTTTTTTAGGTCTTCTTTCTTATTGAGCGTATTTTTATGACCGTCTATGCACATCATTTCTGCTAAAGTTCTGAGTTTCCAGTTCTTTTCTTTGTCTAATATTTTGACATCCTCCCAATCAAATTCATGTTTTGTGCTATGTGTCGTGACCACTGTCTCATTTTTACCTTTCTGATGTTCTTCTATGCGTACTGCCAATTTCCGCTTAGTTTCGCCAATGTAAACTGCCGGGCAAGTTTTACACTTAATTTTATATACCACACCTGTCATATCCCATTTTTCCGTCACGTCTTTACCCAGTCTTATGATGTTATTTAATGTAGCAGAAGTCATTGGTGAAGTTTTTATGCCAAAACGTTTGAGATATTTGCTGCACTCGTCATAGAAAGGTTTTTTGTATGGAAGTCTCATATTCAGACATGTTGTTATCGTCTTAGCTGCTTTGTTCTTAGGATTTATTTGATTTTTATGCTCTTGTAGTCTAATTATCCTCAGTCTTTCATTTATGCATTTGTTAATAAACGGCTCCGGGTATTGGTTGTCTCGCAATATGCTTCTACTATTTTAAAGTTCTTTCTATGGAACTTATGATGTGATAGTCCTACTGCACGGTCAATAAGGTTGTAAATTACATTTTTCTTATGTTGCATAGTGTGTTCAGAATTGAAGTTTAAAGTCCGGGTGGTGTTAGTAGGTTTTCGGTACCAGTCAGTTATGATCTTATTCTCAGAGATAATGAGAGTCAAATCAAGAAAATTGATTCTATTATCCGTTTGCATTTCATATGTAAACTTAAGATTATCGTCATAACTATTAAAAACCTCCAAAACCGCTTCAATCTGGTCACGTTTCACACACATTATCATATCATCCACGTAACGGTAATAAAATAATGGCGTGCATTTTCTGTCCTTTAGTGTTTTTAAGCAATGTAATTCTAAGTCCTCCATTACCAAATCAGCGTACAGCGGTGAAGTGCACGATCCCATGGCGCAGCCAAACCTTTGTCTATAAACCGTCTTGTCAAAGACAAAGAATGTGTTGTTAAACAAAAATCTCGTGACGTCAATGATTTTGTCAAAAGGGATCTTGCAGGAGGTCAACTTGTTGTATCTTCGGTCGAGGCTAGCTATCGCCAGTTCACATGAAACATTGGTGAATAACGACGTTACGTCAAGTGATAATAAGCAGTGGTCATCAGGGATATGGAAATTTCTAATAATATTTTTAAATTGGTGGCTATTGTCTACTCTTGACAAAGGGTTTAGGTATATGTCTTGCCAGTTCATTATATAAAATTTTAGATAAACCATATGTCGGGCTATTGACTAACGAGACAATCGGTCGTAAAGGATAGCCTTCCTTGTGTATCTTAGGTAGACCGTAAATTTTCGCTATATTGGTGTCAGTTTGCGTCAGATTGTTTCTGTGGGTCTCAAATGGTAAGAAGTCATTATCCTTAAGGTCGTATAAAATTTCTTTAACCTTCGTTTGTAACTTTTTAAGCGGGTTATTCTCAATCACCTCGTACGTTTTCTTGTCACTGAGTAATGTTGTCATCTTATTTTTATAGTCATCTTTGAGCATACATACTGACACATTCCCCTTATCAGCTCTGGTGAAAAATATTTTGTCATTCTCTTTTAAAAATTTTTTAGTACTCAACAACTCTTATTAAACGCGTCAATCTTGTTAAAATCACGAGAACCCTTCTGTCTACGTACGGACTCTTTAATATTAAACATTATTGTACTTCTGATTTCGTCACCTATTTTGCACTGCGCGTCATCGAGATTTCCGAGGCACTTTTCAACATTCTTCACTGTGTTCATAACTGTAGCATTGTCCCATCGATGACCCAAATTAAATTTCGGACCTAATGCAACAACTTCTTTCACTGTGGGTGGTAGAGAAGTATTCGTGAGATTTACGATCCATCTATCGTTCTTGTTATTATTTTTTCCGGTCTCAACTGCTGATTTTGTTTTTTGTAACCGGTCAAGTTTGTTGTTCAATCTTGACGTCATTCTTTGAAACTCATTATCACAGTGCACGTTCGTCGAGTCATAAAAAATATCTAAAGTTCTTTTATCAATACAACTTGCGTTCAAATGCGCTTTTAACTTATTCAGACGTCTATACAGGGTGTTAATATGCGTGGCGAAACTAAGCGGAAATTGGCAGTACGCATAGAAGAACATCAGAAAGGTAAAAATGAGACAGTGGTCACGACACATAGCACAAAACATGAATTTGATTGGGAGGATGTCAAAATATTAGACAAAGAAAAGAACTGGAAACTCAGAACTTTAGCAGAAATGATGTGCATAGACGGTCATAAAAATACGCTCAATAAGAAAGAAGACCTAAAAAAGTTCAATAAAATCTATAATAATGCCTTGACTTTTAAATAATCCGCGGTTAAAAATTGTAACGTCTCATCGTTTACTTTATTGACATGTATATTTTGATTCTAGACCTACGTTGTATTATATTTGACTTGTACGTTCTCATTGACTTGTGGCTGCTATATTAGGCCACATGTATTAATTTTAATTGTTTTAAAATTTATCCTTGAAGAGGTCAGCGTGTGTCTGACGAAACGTCGATTTTTAATTTTTTAATTTTAATTTTTAATTTTTAATAAAGATAGACAGTGACAGTAAGCGTCAATAAGAAGTCGTTCTATGCGTGACATTGTGTGTGTTGTGTTTTTTGTGACTTTTTATTGTTATTCGTCTTATCTGTTTAGTTTTGTGGGTTCCCCTTGAACGGTCGGAAAATTTTACATTTGACAAAAATAACCCAAGGGAGAAAAACAAAAAATTATGAACATTTTACATTTCTTTACCATTGTTAATAATGTTTATAACATGTATACTAAGAATTCCCAATATAACTTACAATAGCCTGTAACGGGGAATAAGTTTGCCTCTAAGGCCGGCTAGTTCACCCGGCGTGAAACAAAGGAGATGTTAATCCCGGGTCACAAAATGATTGCTCGTCGGGCCAGTCGCTCGACGAGCTACTTACTTTCAGTGGAGTCGTTCGTGTGTCGTTGCTCGGCGAGTCACCTACTCGTCGAGATTCTCGGTGCCTGGAAAGGGAGGTCGACTAAAAGAAGGACTCGCGTTTAACAATAAAAAAAAATAGATAAAGACTCTAATTTATTAGAAATGAATGTTAAGTAATTTTACACCGTCGAATTTATAATTCACTCGAATCACAATGTACAAGAGGGGCCGCTCGCTCGCTCGCTCGCAAATACAATTTATAATAGCTTACTCGCTGTCGATCACCGAAGGCTGGTTGAACTCGCTTGCAGGGTCGTAAATACAGCGCTTGTTCGTCGGGCCCGGGGAGTCGCTTTCCGGTTGGTACCACGTCGGCTTGGTAGGTTGCAGTGTCGTGGTCACCGGGTCTGCTTCGCACGTATTTACTCGGGATCTCTACGATTTGGTTTACACGCACGGCACTGCACACGATTTACAAAGTAAATATCGATCGATCGCGGTGACTAGTCACGCTGGCGCACGGGTCGAGAGTGACTCTCCGTTCTCTCGTTCGTTGGCCCTTCGGCTCTCGCGTGTTCGCTGCTGTCGTCTGCTCGTCGTGCTCTCTGCACGGCGAGCTTCGTTCTCTCGGATCTATTCGCGCCCGCGGTTTTTAATCGAATTTCCAAATTCCATTACAAGCCATAAATCAATATAACGTACAATAGTAATATCGATTATAAGTGATAAAAGAATAATATAATTATAAATGATATAAGATTAAGTTTAATATGATATATATTATAACGAATAGTTATTATTATATAACTCGAGCGACTCTCAACCTGTAAGTATCGACATCTATCGACTACTTCGGGTTAGCCTGAATAGAGCCTCTGAGCAAAGTACAGAAGTTCAATTAATTTGCATATCCAATAAACTTATTCTTGATTCTACCAACTTGTATCTACATATTTTATTATTTTCCACTTTCATATTCTTTCATTCGATTGTATATATTTCCAACAATATCCTGACAAAATTTTAGATCGATATGAGCAAAACTGGCATAGATATAAGGTTGGAGCGAAATGATCGAAAAATTTTAAATCACTTTCTAATAGCGTTCAATGTTAACCTTTTACAAAAATAAAACAACAAACGTTGAGTAGATGTTAAAAAATAATTTTTTCTTCTGCAACCTGAACGTCAAACCCAGTTTTTTCGTCTGTTTTCGTTTTTCTTAATTCAAAATCGAACTTCAAGCCAAATAAACGAAATAAAATATATCGGGCACTCATAAATTGATTCCACCTAATAGATTGTAACGGAGTACACTCGGGATGCGTGCTCAAGCGTTCGGCGAGACGTCCACGTCGACCTGTAAAAGAGAAAAGACAAAAATGGGTGCCGAAATAAATCTATATAATATGTTAGTTTATTAATTTTATTATCGTTGGTCTGGGGTACGATTAGTATAATAATAAACTGAAACGTTTCTCTGTAAAAATGAGTTTATATTATATCATAAGGCTATTAACAACTTACTTATAAGATTAATTAAATACCTGTAAAAATGAGAAACAACATTCAATGTTTATTAATTATAATCTTGTCTCTCACAGACTAACAATTACTTTTAACAATTTCACTTCAACTTATAATGCTGTTCTCAGCTCGATAATTACTTTCTAATAAGCCTAGTCACTTACTCGTATCACATGTTATCGTTTATCAGTACTCTACCTTATCTACTCGACTAACGTGGTAGAATTCAAATCCCTTAGAAGTATACTTCTTATACCTATATAATCGTCAGTTAATAATAATAACAATTAGTCTTAATTTATTGAAGGGCGCCAGTCACGACGGTGATGCCTCAATAATTAAATATTACAAGAAGACATAGGTTACAAATAATGTTCGGTAATTCACCATACGGCGTATTAATAGTTTACCCGGTACAATCGATACGTGGCTTCGGGCCACCGCGGCTAAATTCGGTAGATACAGCAGTCGTAGGACGAGCTATACGAGGACGACGTCGAGAGAGATCGAGCGGTAGGCAAGGTATATAAAATTGGTGCAACGCACAATAGAGAATTGGGCGATTTACATTAGTTGACTAGATGTCGATTGACGGAGAATTGGGCCAGACACAGACTGCAATGAAGTGAGGTCAGACGAGAAGGCAGCCAGACGTTGACACTCCTCAGGACTGCAAGCTCACACACACATGCAGGTACAGATTCAGAAAGCTGCATGAGTTAGCTTCAAAAATGTCGTAGAAAATTTTCTAGGTAATTTTAGAAGCGATGATTACAAAATTTCAATATCAACAATGATAAAAAATGTCGGTAAAATGAAATGTGTAACGAGTGCCACTCTGGGCAAGCCGTTGCCCATCTTGGTGTACTTCTTTGCTAAAATGGAGTCAAGGACTGTTTAAATGAATATTCGAATTCAATTAATAATTAAAAAACAATAAGAGAATTTATTAGAGCGCCAGTCACGTCGGTGACGCCTTATCGATAGCCAAATTTATATACATTGTAACGGAGTTACAAAGAACACTCGGCTGAGTGAAGTCGCGTTGCCGAAGCGTCGAAACGGGCATGTGTGAGTGTGTGTGTGTGTGCATGGTTGTCGCGCGTTTCAGGTAGCAGCGAAGAAGATGCAGTCACGTGGGCCCGAAGCGCCGCGGAAATTTAGCGAGAAACAGCAGCAGTACTCCCAAGCGGGTAGATTGATTTGAGCCATGCTTTGGCTAGGAGCTCGCGAGAGAGTCAGTTATCTCGCAAGCAAAGCTACGCAGCCAGATGGAGTCCACTGCATGTTCATACGATACGAATACCACCGAGTTGGGCGTGAAGAAGCCCCGAGGCTTGGCCTGTGTAAGGCGTGTGTTCGCCTGTGATTAAAGTTGTGATTGGGCTGGTGATCAAATAGGTGAAGAAGCAGTGTAACATCAGGCGCTGAAGAAAGAAGGTAGTTTTAGGTACTCGGTCGGCGCGTGAAAGTGTGCCCGGAGGGCAGAGGTATGGTGTGTCATTGACTGTGCGAATATCGGCCTGGTTGTAATCGGCGTGAGTAACGTGGGTCAGATAAGGCTCAAGGTCGAGTGCAGGTTGCCTGAAGACGCGACGCGACGCGTAAAGTAAGCCCTCGTGGGCAGTCATTCAGCATAAATTAGCGAATAGTTGTAAGCAATAAAGTATTTTGTTTGATTGAGAATCACTCGTATTGTTTGCTAAGCCCCGAAAGGCTCATTTTCAGATCTGAAGGCTCAGAACAGAGTGACGGGTTCACCAGCGGGCTCAACTCAGCGAGAGGCCTGGACCTCCTCGCAAGTTGGTAAGGCCGGGCGGGTCCCGAAATAAAAGTATTTCGATGGCAACATTTTGCAGCGCGCATTAGGAGGCCCGGAAGTTGCCATTGCAACATAAATTTGAAATACGATCAGTACAATAGTAACTTAATTCTACGACGTGACTCAACAATACGCGGCTTTATAAGACTCTTTATGGTGGGTGTGGGTATAGATTCGATGGATATTGATCGCGACACGATACGAGAGCACACTTGGCAGGTTTTTATCCTTGTAAATTTCGACTTACTCGTCGGAGACTCGGCTTATTGACAATGAACGGCTTGACCTCGTGGATACGGCAACGGTAATAGGCAGGCAGAGGATGACCACACTCCATTTTCCTCACACACACATAACCCAATGGTACTTTTTCAGCTTCCTTAGCGTATTCGTTGGTGGTCACGCACAGAGTGACAAACTCTGCCTCGCTCGTTTATAATTAGGCCCATCATTAGCTGATAGTGCCGCTTACTTGATCCACAGTCTTGCGATCAATCACCTGATCGATATTCAGATGTGTACGTATCTCAGCTGCTCCATACGCATTACATAGCCCTATATGTCTCTCCCTCTCGCGTATACTTGCGTATTTAGAATTTTGATAAGAAAAGGAACAGAAGGGTTTTAGCCATCCACCGGACTCTCCCGTGACCATGTGGTGCGGTAACACGCCACCGTGCTACAAATGTAATATGTCTGACAAATTGCATTTCTTGCAGTCATTCAGATGAGTTCCCGAAAAACTGTAGTGATTTTAGTGATGAGCAAGGAGAACGATTCCATAAACACATAAAAAATATGGAGCAACGATATCAAGGTAGATGTGATGTTGTGAGTAGCATGTATTTTGAGTAGGTACTTTCAGGCCAAGAAAGAGTGCAGATGAGCCCCATGATAACCAGCAGCATGATCGCGACACGAAAATTCGACGGTGTGCGAAAGTAGACCACCTGCTGCCGTCTCGCGAGCGCCGGTAGGCACGTGCCGGGCCAACCGAGCAGACGCAAAATATACAGTAACCACGCAGTCCTCGTAGCGAATGGAGTGATCGAGCGGACGCAAGAGAAGCAATAGATTAACTTGCGGCCAAGATCGTAAAAGTAGTGAAGTTGCGAGTGCAGTTCAGTGCCCGAGAGCAATAAATAATAAGCGTGTACGTGCAGATCGCGATTAGTAATTGAGCGAGACGAGTATCGACGTCTGCACTTGATTTGCAAGAGCAAGTCAAGCCTGCGTGCATCGCTGCGTGGCCAAGAGAAGACAAGTGCTCGCTCGTCTGAGAGCTACCGGCGAGAAAAGAGTGAGAGAGAGAAACATAGTGCCACGGCTGACAGCGAGGTTAAATTTGCTCGGCCAAAATCGTCGTTGCTACTGCAGAGGCGTGAAGCTGCCGTACACCACCGAGAGCTCTAAGAACGAAGAGCGTCATCGAGTAATTTCAAAATATCATTAATTGATCACTAGCTTGGTCGAATTTTCGAGTCTCAAAAGAAAATACGGCATATTCGTAAAATAAGGCGTACTTGTCAACATAATTTCTGATCAATGTGTAAATAAGATTTGGTGTTAACTCAGCCAACGCAGTCATAGAAACAAATACCGATCTTGTAGCATTTTGCTAAGAAAAACCTTTCAAATACCAATTGGTGCAAAAATGACGCAGTAAATATCTAAGTATAGCTGTTGGGGCAAAATATGGACATAGCGAAGATAACGTTTATACAATTTACGAATAAAATTATTTTTCAATTTTTTTATTTTAAATATGTTACAGCTGCGGGCCAAATGAAAGTTGCGACTAGATGATTGCAAGCGTTTATAGAGATTGCAGTATGCGAACTAAGGTCAATCAAAATAGTAGACGCACTTTCTTAATAAACAAATAAGTTCTTTATTCTAACAACCAGTAAGGACAAAAGGGGCAATTCTCTTGTGAAACTTGCAGGCTCAACAAAGCTCCGTGCTGGAGTGAGAAAAGCGAAAGCGATGGCGAGAGGCGATACTCCAAAGAACTAACGGCTAACTGACTAATTTTTCACTCAAGATATAACTATACAATATTTGGCGCTCTTTCGCTCTCCATCCCTTCTCTCCTTCCAGCAACCCTGTCCCGAAGCTCCACAACCGAACAAAATATTTAAAATATTTTTCAAAATTATAATAAAAATATAAGTCATGTTCCAAAAATGAGGTGCATGCGTTTTTTCCAAAAAGATATAAGACATAGCATGCTTTGGGTAGAATACTTTTTTTTTTTAATTTGGACAATTTCCAACAATAAAGCTCTGTGTCACTTTCACTTTTGAGTCATTCTACACTGATGTAGGAATTATTTAAATGCTTACGATTTTTAATAAATTTCGAAAAAAACGCTTAAATGTACAACTTTGGGCCTCTAAAAATGGTTCAAAGAAGACTCCAACTTTTCTAAAGAATTTTTAGGACAAATCTGATGGGAACAACAAGTTTTTCATACTTGCTTAATTAATTTTTTTTCGCCATTCGACTACACGGAGAATCACCCATTTATTTAAGCACTAATTGGCCCTAAAAAGTTGCTGGAAATTCATTAAAAACTATTTACTTATCTTTAAACAAAAAAATTTTGCCATTTTTCTTTTCAATTTTTTCCAAATTTCCACTTTCTATTATTAACAGAGTAAAGTTATTGTCACAGATAAAAAATTAATTCCGGCGAAAAAAACGATCGAGTGCGTCCAAAAAGGTCCTGGAGGAGTAATCGGAGACTACCTCCAGGTGCACTGCCTTGGTCACCATGCACGTGAATACAGCCACGTATCCCTTGGTTGATTTGTGACCACGACCTTTGGTTGTGCGCACAGGAAAAGGTCCAGCGTAATCGACGCCTGAACAAAAAAGGCTCGTGAAGGAGTGACGCGTACAGCTGGTAAAGGCGCCATTTGTTGTTGAAGTGGTTTTCCTTGGAAGCGAATACAGCGTATACATTTCCGAAGCACGGCCTTAATATGAACTCGCGCGCTGGTGATCCAAAAGGCTCGCTGAAGGTGACTTTGAGTCAGCTGCGGGCCCCGTGCATGGTTTCAACGTGAGCGTGTTGAATTAACAGCGCAGTGACTCTATTTTTGCCTGGCATGATGATAGGATGTTTTTCGTTGAACGGTAGGGTGGAGAAATGCAGTCTCCCACCCACGCGTAGCGTACCTTCATCATCCAAAAATGGTTTGAGTTTTCTCAACGAACTGCCGCGCATGGCTTTATCCTTGTTGTGTAGCCGTGTAATTTCTACGCTGAAGGCTTCTTGCTGGACAGCTTGTATTATTGCTGTCTTGGTTGCATGGATTTCCTCGGCAGCCAATATCAGTTAATCGGGCCCTGCATTCACGGCTCGGTTACGGATTGATGTCCGTTGACGCACATACGACATGACTCGCAGCATTCTATTCCACGATGAAAATCTCGACAGAATGTCTCCTTGGTCATGCGAGCTTGCGAATATTGCACACGTCGATCGTTGTTTCGTTCAATCGCGGTGGTGAATTGCAAGTCTGGAGGCGCTGTGTGGGTATCTTGCAGCAGCAGCCATGGTGGCCCCCTCCACCAGAGATCATTTTCCACCAGTTGCGAGGGAGAGAGGCCCGCGTAGCAAGGTCAGCGGGATTCTCCTTGGACTTCACGTGCGCCCACGTGGCCTCCGGCAGCGTGTTGAGAATCTCGCTGGTGCGGTTAGCGACGAACGTTTTCCATCGGCTGGGGTGCTCGTTCAGCCACGCCAGCACGACCTGTGAATCTGACCAGCAGTGAGTGGGCACCTTTAGCTTTAGCTTTAGTTCGTCGATTACTCGAGAGTTGAGCCGAGCGAGGAGTACAGCTCCACAGAGCTCGAGTTTGGGGAGGCTTATGGTTTTGATCGGCGCCACCTTGCTTTTAGCAGCGAGCAACGTCGAAATTGTCTTTGTGCCATTGTGAACAACTGCGTAGACTGTTGCTGCATAAGCTTTCTCAGAAGCATCGGAGAACCCATGTACTCTTATTCCGCAGTGCATGTACGTGCCTAGCCAGCGTGGAATGCGCAAGATTTGCAGTTGCGGCAACTCGTCGCAATGCATCTTCCACGAAGCGGCGACGTCGTCATTGACTGGCGTGTCCCAATCTTTCCCTGCGATCCATAGTTGTTGTAGCATAACCTTTGCCCTAACAATCAGTGGGCGATCCACCCCATAGGGGTAGAGCTTTGCCACACTTGAGAGGATTATGCGTTTAGTTATCATCGCGGTTGCTGCGGTTGGTTGCACGTGATAGGTGAATGCATCCTCATGCGGTATCCAGCGCAGGCCAAGTATTGAGACGTTGTCGGGCATAACGAACCTGCGTTCAGAGGGGGACTAAGGTTGATAAGTTCAAAATTAGCTGACCACTTATCAAGGTTCATACCCACCGACGACAACATATCGATGAGCTGGCGTTGAGCTTACAGGGCTTCGGCTTCAGTATGTCCGCCGGCGAGAGCGTCGTCGACATAAGTATTCTCTTGTATGACTTTCGCTCCGATGGGGAATCGATCTCCTTCATCGATTGCGAGTTGCTTTAGAACTCTATTGGCGAGATATGGGGCGCATGCAATCCTGTAGGTGACGGTCAAAAGCTCGTAGTCGGCAAGCGCCTCTGTGGGAGCGTTGCGCCAGACGATTCGCTGCCACTTGATGTCGTCGCGGTGGACTCGTATCTGCCGAAATATCATGACGATGTCGGCAGAGAATACATATCGGAAGATTTTGCAGTAAGCTTCGCGCAGTTTGTGGTTTCGTTGGAGACGATGCTCATTCTGCATCAAGCGACGAGTGGCAATCTGTCTCGAGCCTGTGAGTCGGGGTTGTTCCTGAAACGGCAGACGTACCACGTACCGTCCGCTCTCGTCGCGTTGATTACCGTGAATTAATTGCTGCTCGCAGTCTCGCTTATCTGCGGTGAGTTGTGCTTTTGCTGGCGTTATCTCCTCGACTTCCCAGAAGCACCGGAGTTGATCGGAGAGGGATTCTTGGGCAACCGTCAAGGTAGTGAATGACACGGCACTGCCTGCCTGGGGTGTGGAGTCGACAGGCCCGGTAAGTATCCAGCCCAGCCACGTGTTTTGAGCGAGCGGTGTACCCGGGGGTCCTGTGCGTAGTCCCTCCATCATTATGGCCGCGTACGCGTCAGCTCCGAGTATGCAGTCCACTGATTTGCTCGTTGCATAGTCGGGGTCTGCGAGCGTCAGTCCCTGTAGATGAGGCCATGAGGCGCGCTTCAAAGATTGTCGAGGCAACTGCTGTGTGAGCCTCGTCAGTACGGCCGCTGAAATTGATAAGATAAAGTTACTGTCTATATTTGATTGTATCGATACATGGACAGTATGCTTTGAGGTGGCAGTGGGAAGTGCGCCTACTCCCGACACTGTTAATCTGAATGGCATCTTTGGAAGAGAGAGTTATTGTGCTACTCGCTCTGTGATGAAGCATCTCTCCGAGCAAGGGTCGATAAGGGCGCGAGCTTCTATGCGTGCGCCGGTCTTGTTGGTGAGCTGTATTATCGCCGTACCTAGCAACGTACTTTGTTGCGCGATAACAGTGTTGGCTCTGTCTGTGGTTATTGACTCGCTGCTGTGAAAAGCCGTAGTGGAATTCGATGTTTCCTGACCATCGTCGTCCTCGTCGTGCAGCAGTGTATGATGTTTGGACCCGCAGGTTTTGCATGGATATTTAGAGCTACAATTGCAAGCAAATTTTTTTTCCTGGAGGATAGAGGAAGAGGATGTAGTGTATATGCATTATGTATACCCCCAGGTTTCCCTTGTCTCACAGGTCCTTGGGCCTGGGCAAATGAGAGATGACAGGGAGGTGGCGGGAGGGGGGGGGGGATTAGTAGTAATCTCTCCTGCACACGGGATTCAACTTCCTGCAGGCCCCTTCTCATGAAGGAGCAATAGAGAAAAGAAAAAAAAATGTCCCTATGACACATGCTCCAAAAGTTTGAGCCTATCACATAGCTTCCTCTATGATAAAATAAAAGAGTGAGATACAGAATCGACAATGGAAAAAAATAAATCAATTGAAAATTATTTTTTTAAATTTCACAGTATTTCATTAAAGTAATTTACTTCTTTCTCGATTAACTCTACTTAAAAAAAAATTCTTCCAAATAATTCTTGCAACAGAAAAATTTTAACTAAACCACAATTCAAGTTTTTATTCACCTTATTGTTTTAGGATGGAGGGGTTGAAAAAAATCTATCCCCTAAACAATGCGCTATTCTTGAAGCCGCTTTAGATACTATCAAGTCTTATTTTCATGCTAATGGAAGTGGATTGAAAAAGAACTTTTTGGAAAAATCACCTGAACTTCAGAGCTTGAAGTATGCATTGAATCTTTATATAGAAAGCACTGATACGCTCATTGAACGGTTTGTAACAACTCAAATTAACCAAGGTAAGAAAAAAACTTTCATCTACTTTTGGTTCTGAATCAAATATCAACATGAAATAGAAACAAAAAATCTCTTACAAATTATCTTTAAATAAAAAAATCCGAAAAATGTTTCGAAAAGTCTGAAAAATGCATGCATATTCTTTTGACTTATTGTAAGCACTTTCTGTAGAGTCCTTGCATAGGAAGTGATAAATTTAAAATCTTATTTCAAGTTTTTGGTCATAGTACCCCCATTTAAAATCGGTTGGCATTGTGGAAAATTTAACTTAATAGTGTTAATATAATTGTTGCGTAAACATTATATTCATGATTGCAGAAAGATTGTGGAGAGAAGCAAATAGCATCGGGTATGAAACAAGTTAAAAAAAAATTATTACACTTTTAATAGTGACGGATTTTCAAAAATCAGGAATCGAGCATTATGAAGTCTAGCACGCGTGCAAGATATGTAGTAATCACCAACGCGTATAGAGTCTATACTATAGACCACTCAATTTTGATAATTTTGACAAAAGAAAGTATTAAGTAGTATATTACCTAAGATGAAATAAATATTTCTTTATTTGAAACATGTTGATTTTGTTGTTGTAATAATTCTGCTTTGGTTTCTAAAATTTGTTTTAATGTTGTTTAAAAAACTTTTTTTACATTTTTGGCGAAGATATCAACTTTATTTTAATCACTGTTTGCCCATCCACTATCAGTTTGATTGGCAGAATAACCGTTGTAACTGTTTTAATTAATTTTAGCTCTTTATAAAGAATAGTCCGTAGCTTCCGTTGGGGAGTTTTTTATCTTTTTGTTTTTATTGTGTGACTTGCTGACAAAAGAATGTTGTCCTTATGTACTATAGCTCATAAACAATCAGCTTCTGGAGGAAAAGGATTCTTAAAATGAAGTTGTAAAAAATTGTGCAACACAATAATTGTCTTGAGCAAAAACAAGAATATTCTATGTAATTAGAGATGCCACAATAGTTCAACTTGTCACAAAACAATAATCTATTAATTTAATTTTAAAGTAACGATTGATATGCAACGTAGCAGTTACATAGTTATAACAATAAAAATTAAACTTGACTTTGATGGTGAATTTACGATTAATTATTTATTTATGATTTTCCATGTAATACTTCACTAAAATGTCTTAATACTGTTGGCATTGCTGGTTTTACCGAAAATATTTTAGTTATTGCGGCTAATATCTAAAAAGTTTGGAGTTTTCTAAAGCCAAGGTGTATCAAATAAAAAATGAAAGTGACACAGAGAAAAATTGAAGTATTATCGTTTATTAGTCTCTTTCTTTGTGCTTGCTTTGAGTTCCAAAATAGTCTGGTTGCAAGCTACAAACATCCGTCGCTCGCTCTCCGCCAACAAGCGTGTTACTATGGAAACCCTTATAAATCTCTGAAAGAGATTCTTGATTCGATGTATGGAAAATTTAATTATTAAAATTTAAAAAATATCCTTTCAAGTTCTCTTACCACATTGTTTGACCGATAATGTCAACAATGCAGCTGCGCGTTATATAACTTATCAAGCGTATAAGTCTGTAACTGCCATTCTTGCCTGGATCATAAGCCTGCCCAAGACGACTGCCACGCTCTGCCTTTGCAGCGTTTGAAAATATTACACCCTTTTGAAACATGACGTTTCCCGACAGGTGACGGTATGGAGCAGTTTGAAGAGGCTTGAAAGAAAAATAAAGAAAGGACAAATACATCACGGCAGCAAACCCGGATATTTAGGCAGAAAATATTTATAAAAATTAAAATATTAAATTATGAACAAATAACATAAATCTTTCCGTAACACAAGGTAATCCAACGACTTTCAAATTTAATTTATACTATTTGTTAATTTACTACACACAATGCTAATCTATTTAAGAACTGAAAAAATGTTCTCGTTTTCTTTGATAATTTTTGCTTCCTCCTTGAGGAAGCTTTGTGATAGGCGTCAAAACCAAGTTTTGATTTTTTTTTCTACTCCACCCCCTTCGGACACTCATTGGTAACCGCATTGCTGGCGTCTCCTCCTGAGTTAAGTATTAGAACTCGCTGCCCATTGATTTTTTATTGTGCTGTAAACTTTTTTTTTTAATTTTTTCATACATAAATGAAGAAAATATTTTGCTTCCTCATAGAGGAAGCTCTGTGATAGGCTCGAAAACGAGATTTTGAACCAGACCTCGTAGGACAATTTGGTTTACATATTTGTAAACTTGATTGAATTCTCAACAAATGTCCGTATGTATGATGTGTGTGTTTTTTTTTTTTTTTTTTTTTTTTTTGTCAGAGGACGTGGGCAGGGTAAACCCTGCAACCAGTGGCCCTCTGAACTCCAGGCATTGTCCCCCACCGGAACTATCGTTAGACATTACTTCAGTGGGTGCCTTTTTATTAGCAGTGCTGCTGCATCGATGTTATTGGTCATTTCCCTACTCCCCCATCCACCGCACGCTAAGGCGCGGAGATTAGGGGTTCAGGAACCGTGTCAACTCGTTGGTGATCCCCCGCTCGCCCCGCGAAGCCCTCATCCAGCGTCATTCCCGCCTTCCGGAGCCGTCTTTGTCGGTGCTCTCCCTTGTGCTGATGTTTCTTCTCGGGTATCTTCGGCAGAACTCGTCGAACAACAGGACTAGTGTCATCTTCGTGAGAGAAGTGACGACCCAGGTCTCACGCCCGACACCGTCCCACGAGTCGGGAAAGAACTTTCCCCGCTTCTTGATTTGCCATCTTGCGAGCCCCTCTCGTTTTTTTCTGGCTTCCTCCATGATGAGTGAAAACTCCGTCGGTCAGCGCCAGCACTAGAAGTTCTGATATCGGGCTCCATCTTGGAGCCGAGGGGTCGGTGCTCTTCCTTGTGTTGGCGCTTTTCCTCCTGAATGATGCACTTCGTTGGCCAACATCAGCACTAGGAGTTCTGGCTTTCGGGCTCCATCTTGCGGGAAATCTTCTCAACTTGGGCCGCGGGTGATTGGAGGATATTTCACCCTCCAGGAGGCCGCCTACAGCCGTGGACCTACAGTTTGAAGTGGAATCCGAACCACTTCGGGCTCGAGCTTGACCTCACCGAGCGAAAAATCACGGATGAAATTTCCCCCAGTGGGGATCGAACCCGCGCCCTAGACGACACTCTCAGATTCAGCAGGCAAGAGGCCTGAGCCCTTTACCAACTGAGCCATCGAGGCGTCTTGTGTGTGTGTGTTTTTTTTTTTTTTTTTTTTTTTTTTTTTTTTTTTTTTTTTTTTGGATGTATTAATATATTTTATTTAGCAGAAAGTAGAATTAGAAGTTTACATTGCATAAAATGTAGCAGTAAAAGTGAGAGTGTAACATTGATTTAGGGTACATAGTGTATATGTAGATACATCCACGTCGGTTTCCCTTTGTTCCATCCCGCGGAAACCGCCGTTAGGCATTACTTCACGGGGATGGAGGGGTTGGCGTTATGCGCTTCATTGAGGCTTGGCTGAGGTGGCGTCTTCTTCCAGCAGCATCGTCCGGTCGTCACCTTCTGTCCGCTTCCTCGTCTCTCAGTCTTGTTACGACTGAGCAGGCGAAGGAAGCAACAGCGAGCCAGTTCGGCTCGTTCGCGAGCATGAGCCTGGTGGTGTTTTCCGGCGTCATGACCTCGTGGAGCAGCGAGTGTAGTCTCTCTCTTTCTTTGCTGAACCTCGGGCAGTGGTAGAATACGTGCTCCGCGTTCTCAATGGATGAGGGGTAGACCGGGCATTGTGCGCTTTGGTTGTGGTCGTAGCGTCGGCTATGATGTTTTAAGAAGCCATGCCCGGTCAAGAGCTGCGTGAGGTGGTAGTTCAGCTCTCCGTGCCTCCTCTCGATCCACACTCTGATACTTGGGATCAGTCGGTGCGTCCATCGGGCCTTCGTCGACCGGTCCCATGCTTCCTGCCACTTGCTTAGCGTTGCCAAGCGTTCTTCGTCCTCTGCGTCCTCGGCGGCGGCCGTAGAGCCGCGCTCGCTCGTCCGCAAGAAGGGCCAGCGGAGGTATGCCAGCAAGGACATATGTGGCCTCGTAAGAGACATGCGGCCGGCCTCCGATCACCCGCAGGCAGGCTCGTCGGTGGGCTGACTCCGCCTGTCGACGTGAGCATACAGCTTGCGTCGGCTGCTTCTGGGCCCGCCAGAGTTGGGCATGATCTTCGTAAGGGCACCGATCACCCGGCTGCCTTCGCGCTGACTGTTCGGAGGTGGTGGTCGAACTTCAGCTTGGCGTCGATGTGCAGGCCCAGGTAGCGGATGGAGGGGGACGAGCGTATGCTGTGGTCGCCTACCGTGATGGTGATGGTTTCCTCCTTTTTCCTGCTTGTGATGAGCAGAGCCTCCGTCTTGTGGTCAGCCGTTTGTAGGCTGAGAGCCTGGAGCGCGTCTCGCACCTGTAGTATCGCAGCGTTCAGATCGTGTTCGATCTGCCATAGCTGCTTGGCGACGGCCACCACTGCGATGTCGTCCGCGAAGCCGACGATACGAACATCGCCATCGAAGTTGAGTCGCAGGATCGCGTCGTACATAACGTTCCACAGGATCCGGGCCCAGTACCAATCCCTGTGGAACTCCTGCTGTGACTTCGTAGGACTCCGGGCCTTCGTCCGTGGTGAAGTCGAGCACTCTTGCCGAGAAGTAGCTGTCAATTATTCTCAGCAAGTATTCGGGTACGAGCAAACGGCGTAGAGCGGCGAGGATGTTGTCCCACTATTTTTAGTTATATTTACGTAAATTAAAAAAAATTAGTGTATCATGACACTACGATGTACAATTTACGTTTGTAACATGTGCGCGAAGCTATACAAAGACTCGAGTTATTATTTAATCGATCAACACGCATAAACAATTTTATTTACATGAGCGCAAAGGTTTGCTCGCTCATGCTGTGCGTATCGCAGGAAAGGCTAACAGTCACACGACCCTACCAGTAGCGCTTACTCGCAAGTTCAACGTATACCAAACAGTTCACAGTATAAGTGTTTATTTACAAAAAGAATGGACTAATTTTGCTTCCTCATAAAGGAAGCTTTGGAACTGACCGATTTTCGACTTTCATAACTAATAATTGTAGAGTACTTTTACTTATATATTCTTAAACTAGACCGAATTGCTGTCACATGTCCGTATGTGTGTGTGTGTGTTTTTTTTTTTTTTTTTTTTTTTTTTTGGACGTGGGCAGAGTGAACTCTGCAGCCAGTGGCCCTTCGAAACGAGTACCCCACCGGAAACCGTCGTTAAACATTACTTTGGTGGGGACTCTATAGAGCTTCTCTGCTACATCTGTGTCTTTTCCGTACATCCCCCGTCCACCTTACGGTGATTAGGGGTTCGGGAACCAGAAGCGTCGTTTTCGATTTCGTCTTTTTCAGGCCCCAAGACCGATCCTTGCGGAACGCCTGCCGTGACTCTGTAGGACTCTGGCCCGTCGTCCGTGTCGTAGTCGAGGACTCTTGCTGAGAGGTAGCTGCTGATTATTCTCAGCAGGTACTCAGGCGTGCGCATCCGGCGCAGCGCGGCGTGGATGCTGTTCCACCTAGCCGAGTTAAACGCGTTTCTCACGTCGAGGGTCACGACGGCGCAGTATTTTTGGTGCCGCGGTTCCATCTCTTGCCCGCGACAGCCTCTCGAGCGGTAGCGATGACGTTCTCGATGGCGTTGATCGTCGATCGTCCCTTCCGGAAGCCGTACTGGCGGTCCGAGAGGCCCTCAGGGCTCTCGGTGATGGCTTCGAGGCGGTCGCAGATGATTCTTTCCAGAATCTTGCCCGCTGTGTCGAGCATGCAGAGCGGCCTGTACGACGATGGTTCCTCGGGGGGCTTGCCTGGCTTTGGCAGTAGGACTAGCCTCTGCGTTTCCAGCACGCGGGGAAGACACCGGTGCGCAGGCATACCGTGTACACCTGCATGAAGATGTCAGGGTGCGTGTCGATGGCGATTTTGATAGCGGAGTTCGGTACTCCGTCCGGCCCAGGCGCAGTGTGGTCCTTGATCCTCCTGCATGCTCCTCGTAGCTCTTCCGAGTGACGGCCGGTACAATTGTTCCTGCTTGGAGTGGTGGTGGTGGAGCTGGCTCGTCAGGCACGTGGGGGAAGAGGGCAGCCACTATGCGGCGCACCATTGACGGAGAGCTCGGAGAATTTACTCTCGGACCTCTGAGGCGGGACATGACCGTCTCGTACGGTTTGCCCCACACGTCCTCATTGACCTCGTTGCACAGTTTGTTCCAGCATAGGCGCTTGCTGGTCTGATAGCAGCGCGCAGGAGACGTCTTGCGGAGGCATAGCTCGCTCGGCAGGCGTCTTCATTCGGCCGACCGTGCGCTCTCTGGGCAAGCCTTCGCGCTCGCAGACATGAGCGCCGAAGGTCGGCGATCTCGCTTGTCCACCAGTAGACCGCGCCACGACGGCGTCGTCCACCACTCTTGGTCATAGACGCGTCGCATGCACTGGTAATGGCAGCCATGAGGCTCGTTGCCATCTCTTCTGCGGGTCCGGGAGGTATCGCGGTCCCGGCCATCATAACTGAGAGACACTCTATGTCAAGAGTGCGGGCATTCCACTTGGAGCTTTGGCGCGTCGAAGGTCTAGGCGGTCTGGCGGTCTTTATCTCGTACACGATGGCCTGGTGGTCGCTGAGCGTGTAGAGCTCGCTTACGGCCCATGATGTAATTTGGGGAGCGAGTGTATCGCTGGCGAAGGTGAGGTCGACGACCGAGTAGCCCAGTGGACCGGTGAATGTTGCATATCTCCGGTGTTCAGGAGTACGGCTTCAAGGGCGGCAAACGCGTCAAGGAGAGCGGTGGCGCGCCGTCTCGTTACACGGCATCCCCACTCCGTTGACCAGGCGTTAAAATCACCCGCGACGATGAGCGGCCTCTTGCCCCTGGCTTCCTCGATGATGTTGGTGAGGAGGGCGGAAAATTCCGCATCAGCGAGTCTTGGTGGTGCGTAGACGCTGAAAAAATAGATACCGTTGATTCGGGCCCAGGTGAAAAAAAGGGCGCTCTTGCTGGGCGCTCCTGCAACAGGCATCCACCATGCACCCAGATCGCGGCTTGGCTGTTGGCATCAGTTAGCCAGTATGGTGGATCAAGGTTCTTGTACTGATCACACAATACGGCCACATTGATGTTTTGCTCGAGAATGGTTTGACTCAGGAGGTCCTGGGCCGCCCTGCAGTGGTTGAGGTTTAGCTGTAAGATCCTCATCATCGACGGACTGGTTGGACTTCTGTGCGAGAGGACAGTACTGGCTTGTGGACCCATGGTCGTGGGCAGCGCCTTGCTCCTGACAAAATACGCACGCTGGCTTGTTGCTACAATCCTTTATCCGATGGCCTGTTTTTCCGCATCGGAAGCAGTGCGCCGAGCGATCAGGCCCCGTACAGCGGGCCGAGACGTGGCCGGGGCTCCAGCAGCGGTAGCAGCGCAGGGCATCCTCGCGACCACGGATGCGGCAGTTTACCCAGCCAATCCGTATGTGGCCGAGTTTCAGCGCCTTGGCGGCCAAGTCATCCGGCAGCGCTGCGACAGCCGCCTGCGTTCCGCGTACGCCTTCCGCAGTGTCTTGACTACCTCTTCGTTGAGATGCGGAGCACCCAGCGATTTGCCCAGCTCTTCGGCGATCTCCTTCTTGGTGGCACACTCGTCGAGGTCCCTGATCTCGATCATGGTTGTGTGCTGTATGGCGCTGGCAGTGGCCTCGTCACCGAGAACCCTGCCAACCTCCGCGCCGAGATAGGAAGCGTTGTCTACGCCTCTTCGAAGTTGCAGCACCAGGGCACCAGCAACTGCGTCTGATGCAAGTGTGTGTGTGTGTGTGTGTGTGTGTGTGGTTGTTGTGTGTGGTGTGTGTGTGTGTGTGTGTGTGTGTGTGTGTGTGTGTGTGTGTGTGTGCGTGTGTCCAAGGCAAAATCTTGAAAATGTTACGGTGGATTGTACAAATTTCAATTGCATTCATTGTCGTGTGTAGTATTAATGAGGCCAGAAAAGGTTTTTTGGCAGTAGACGGGAAAAAAAAATTTTTTTCTGAAATTTTTTGAAATTTTTTTTCGTAAATTTGAAAAAAAAATTTTTTTTTCATTTTTTCACGTATAAATGCCGGAATTTCCACTATTTTTTTTGTTGTTTGTCATGAAAGCAGAGCAGTTAAGCTTTAATTTAAGACCAAAAAGATAGAGATTCACCGAATATTATGAAAATTAACGACTCGAAATGAACAGTTGTACTTTTGCTTCCTCATAGAGTAAGCTCTGTGATAGGCTTGCAAACGAGATTTTGAACCAGACCTCGTAGGACAATTTGGTTTACATATTTGTAACTTGATTGAATTCTCAAAATGTTCGTAGTATGTATACACGGCCTTTTGACTAAGATTTTTTTCGTAAATTTAGAAAAAAAATTTTTTTTTTCATTTTTTTACGTATAAATGCAGGAATCCATGATTACAGGAAATGTGATGGTGATTTTAAATAAATATTTAATTTTTTATAAAAACAATATTCATTATTTTTTTTTAGTGTAGAAAAAAACTGCTGCCAATTTATTGGCAAAGAGCTTCCTCATAAATAGTATATTACGTGACAAGGGACGAATTACGACAATTAAACATTTATTTTGTAAAATTTTGAAAATTTGAATAAAGTAATTTACTCAATCTGAATAGATGAGTAGAAACTTAAGTGACCAAGAATAACGTTTAAAATTGAAAAAATTCATTGAAATATATTATAAAATTAACATTTTGACTATCTTTGTTCTCTTAGATCTCATTTTGATTACAACTACCATCTTTAACTATTTAAAGTTCAGATTGGAATCGAATGTAATGAAATGTGTACGTCAAATTATGGAACTGTTCAGTTTTGATACTTCATAGAATTGTTGGTATTTCAATAGTTATTCAATCTGGCATATGCACGTCATAAAATAAATCAATACAATTCATCGATTGTATAGTCGAAACCAAACGATTATTAAAATGTAGGTTGCCGTAGTCATGGAGATAATAACTTTCGCACGATATTGACAGGGAGCAAAAGTGTTACTTTCGTCCCCAAATTTGAAGATGAAATTACGTACTTTCGAGCATGGGATGAAGAAAGAATGTATTAGTGAATCTGTTTGATTATTGTAGGAAAAATAGTCGGTGAATCTCTACGTTTTTGGTCTTAAATTAAAATTTTTTAGCTAGTCGATGGATCCTAAAATAAGTTTTGACACTTCTTACGACATACAAATCCTTCAAAACAAGCCGAACAACCTCACGCTACGTGTCTCCATTCAAAAGTTACACTGGTTCAAGATCGCCACTTTTGCTCTATAACGTAGCAAAAATAGAATTTTTTGCTTTAAGATCTAACTTTCTTAATATTCAGTGAATCTTTAGGTTTTTAGTCTTAAATTGAAGCTTGGCTGCTCCACTTACATTATACCAAATAAAAAATATAAAAATTCCTTCATTAATACATGAAAAAATCGAAAAAAAAATTTTCCAAAAAAATCCTGTTTACAAAACGATAAAAAAAATCATAACTTTTAAACTAATCGATGGATCGTAAAATAAGTTTTTGACGCTTCTTACGACACACAAATCCTTCAAAACAAGTCATACAACTTCTCGCTACGTGTCTCCGTTCAAAAGTTACACTGGTTCCGAACCACCAGACGTACACACACACACACACACACACACAGATTCGCGCTCGGACCAGAAGACAGGCAGGACGTGTGTTGCTCGCGCTCCTGCTTCTTCTTGATTTCTAGTGCGGTTATACGTAGTGCCGAAGTGTCTTTGTGTGCGCCAAGTGCGCAGCTTGACGCGCCACGTCGATACATGTGTGTGCAGTTTTGTAGCTGTGCGTACACGGCTGTAGTGGTGCTTTTTTTACTTTGCTCAGTGTTTTCCCACGTACCTAAACACCATAGCCGACGCTACGACCACAATCAAAGCGCACAATATTCTACCACTGCCCGAGGTTCAGCAAAGAGAGAGCGAGGCTCCACTTCCTGCTCCACGAGGTCAATACGCCGGAAAACACCACCAGGCTCATGCTCGCGAACGAGCCGAACTGGCTCGCTGTTGCTTCCTTCGCCTACTCAGTCGTAACAAGACTGAGAGACGAGGAAACAGACAGAAGGTGACGACCGGACGATGCTGCCAAAGAGACGCCACCTCAACTAAGCCTCCATAACGCCATAACGCCAACCCCTCCATCCCGTGGAGTTATGCCTAACGGCGGTTTCCGCGGGGATGGAACAAAGGAAACCGACGTGGATGTATCTCATACACTATGTACCCTAAATCAATATGTTACACTCTCACTTCTATTGTTACATTTTACCCAATGTGAACTTCTATTTCACTTTCTGCTAAATAAAATATATTAATACATCCAAAAAAAAAAAAAAAAAAAAAAAACACACCTACAGAAGAGATGGCAACGAGGCTCATGGCTGCCATTACCAGTGCATGCGACGCGTCTCTGACCAGGGCAGGTGGACGACGTCGTCGTATACTGGTGGACAAGCGAGATCGCTGACCAGAGGCTTGCCCAGAGAGCGCGTGACCGGCCAAATGAAGACGCCTGCCGAGCGAGCTATACCTCCGCAAGGACGTCTCCTGCGCTCTGCCATCAGCAAGCGCCTGTGCTAGAACAAACTGTGCGATGAGGTCAACCAGGACGTATGGGGCAAACTATATAAGACAGTCATGTCCTATCTCAGAGGACCGAGAGCAAATTCACCAAGCTCACCGTCCATGGTACGCCGTATGTGGCTGCTCTCTTCCCTCGTGTGCCTGACGAGCCAGCTCTGCCACCACCACTCCAAGCAGGAGCAATTGTACCAGCCGTCACCATGGAGGAACTTCGAGGAGTGCAGGAGGATCAAGGATAACACTGCACCTGGGCCGGACGGAGTACCAAACTTCGCTATCAAGATAGCCATTGCCACGCACCCTGACATCTTCTTGCAGGTGTACACGGCGTGCCTGCGGACCGGTGTCTTTCCACGTGCTGGAAAAGCAGAGGCTTGTCCCTGCTACCAAAGCCAGGCAAGCCACCCGAAGAACCATCGTCGTATAGGCCGCTGTGTATGCTGGACACAGCGGCAAGATTCTCGAAAGAATCATCTGTGACCGCCTCGAACACTACTGAGAGCTCTGGGGGCCTCTCAGATCACCAGTACGGCTTTCGGAAGGGGCGATCGATGATCAACGCCATCGAGAACGTCATCGCCACCGCCCGAGAGGCCGTCGCGGGCAAGAGATGGAACCGCGGCACCAAGAAGTACTGCGCCGTGGTCACCCTCGACGTGAGGAACGCGTTTAATTCGGCTCGGTGGAACAACATCAACGCCGTGCTACGCCGAATGCGCGTACCTGAGTACCTGCTGAGAATAATCAGAAGCTATCTCTCAGCGAGACTGCTTGATTGCGATACGGACGACGGACCAGAAACCCACAGAGTCACAGCAGGCGTTCCACAAGGATCTGTCTCGGGGCCCATCCTGTGGAACGTCATATACGACGCCGTTCTGCGCCTCAACTTCAGAGGCAACGTAAGGATCGTGGGCTTCGCGGACGACATCGCCCTGGTGGCCGTGGCCAAGCACTTGTGGCAGATCGAACACGATCTGAACTCTGCTATCGCGCAGGTGCGTGGCGCGCTTCAAGATCTCAGCCTAGAAACGGCTGACCACAAGACCGAGGCCCTTCTCATCAGTAGCAGAAAGAAAATGGAGACCATCACCATCACAGTGGGTGACTGCAGCATAATGTCGACCCCCTGTATCCGCTACCTGGGCCTACACATCGATTCCAGGCTGAGGTTCGACCAACATCTCGAATCTTCAGCGAAAAGGCAGCCAGAGTGGCTGGAGCCCTCGCGAAGATCATGCCCACGTCGTCGACTCGATTCTCCTGTATGGAGCACTCATCTTGAGCTGCGCGACAAAGACGCAGGCCTACATCCGTCAAGCAGAAGCTGTACATCGACGAGCCTGCCTGCGAGTGATCACTGATCGACCACACATCTCATACGACGCGACGTACGTGATAGCGGCGTACCACGCTGCGTGCTAGCGGATGAGCGAGCGCGCATATATCAGCGCCGCCCCGAGGACGTCAAGGAGGAAAAAGAAGAGAGACGCTGAACAGGTGGCAGGACCGGTGGGACCGGGCCTCAAGGGCCGATGGACACACCGGCTAATCCCGAACATCACGATATGGGTCGAGAGGGGACATGGAGAAGTGGACTACCATCTCACACAACTCCTGTCTGGGCATGGCTACTTTAGAAGCCATAGCCAGGCTATGAACACCCTTAGCGCACTCTGCCCGGCCTGCCTGCCCAATCACAGAAGACGCGGAGCATGTGTTCTTTTGCTGCCTGCGATTCCACGAAGAGAGGGAGAGACTCCAACAAGTCCTCGAAAAGAAATCGAGCCTGAAAACATCGTTAGGCTCATGCTCGCAACCGCAGGAAATTGGATGGCGTAGCGTCTTTCGCACAATCAGTCGTCTCCAGACTGAGGCAAGAGGCACAAGAGGCGTAAGAGCGATCCGGACGATGCTGTAAGAAGAAACGATGCTTCTGGTTCCCGAACCCCTTATCATCGTAAGGTGGACGGGGGATGTACGGAAAAGACATAGATGTAGCACAGAAGCTGTATAGAGTCCCCACCGAAGTAATGTTGAACGACGGTTCCCGGTGGGGTACTTTTTTCGAAGGGCCACTGGCTGCAGAGTTCACTCTGCCCACGTCCAAAAAAAAAAAAAAAAACACACATTACACACACTTGAAGATACCACATATGTAACCGAAATTGTCCTAAGACTTCCAAATAAAAACTTGGTTTTGACACCTATCACAAAGCTTCCTCTATGAGGAAGCAATTGTATATTGTTTTTGTATGATTTGGAGAACAACAAAAAACGTTTTTTCAAATATTTATAGAGTTTTTTCGGTTCAAGAAAGTATTGCCTATTGTTGGAATTTGTTTAGTTATTTTGAAATAGAAAATTTACATAGTTATTGAGGGTATGTAAGTATTATCGTATCACCTGACTTTTTTTTCTAACGAAAACCTAAAATTAGCGGGAAAGTCGCAAATTTCGGGTAAAAATAGGAAATATTATTTTTTTATGAGTTAACAAGATATTATAAATAATTAACTAATATCAATTAATATAACAACAACAAAAAAATACATAAATACATTCAAATCAAAAAACTTTTTACGGAGGAAGCTTTTTGGCAATAAATTGGCAGCGGTTTTTTTTATGGAGTGTAAAAATAAACCAAAAAAATATAGGAATACTTTTTAAAAAATGATGATACTCAGTGATTTAATTTTTTAAATGAAATTATGTAAAAATTTAACAAATAATCTTATTGATCAAATGCATAAAGCTGGATGTGTTATAAAGCTTGTATGTTATGCGACGGGCACCTAATATTCCACTCACTTCGCCAATATTTGGCAAATTATCCTCTAACAAGAGTAGGATGCTTATTTTTATTATTTAAAGGTAGGCGTAGCTATTCTCACCGAAACAATTCATATTGGTCCATTTTCTTCAGGGAGGACCTGTATTATGCGCCCGACGGCCCATTTACTCATGGTTATCAACTCTGTGCGTTGCCCTTTGCCACTTTAGCCGATTTTGTAGTACTTGTATGTATTCCATTGACCATCTTGCCCAAAAATGCTCATACATTTTTTATACCATCTGCAACTAAAAGAATCTGACGATGGACAAGTCAAGCGTGCCGGTTCAGGTATCATACACGATGCAGTACCCTAATAAAGTTTGCAAGCGTTAGTCCCGTAAGATCCGTTGGATTGTCATTAATTGCCTGCAGTGGCCTACAGTTGATGCATGCTTCAATTTGAGCAAGGAGTGTCGAGAATTCTTCGAGAGTGAAACGCGTGTCGATAATGATCCTCTTCAGGGGAAATTTGATGCTTTTCACCGCTGCCTCTCAGAGTCCTCCAAAGTGCGAAACCGCAGGTGGGTTACAGCGCCATTCCATATCCTAGTTGATCAGCATCCGCGCAAGTCTCCCTGATTGCTTCTGGACCTGGGCAAAAAGCTTGCTGAGCTCTCTGTCGGAAAATTTCACTGAATAATCAGAGGC
The DNA here is from genome assembly GCA_034770305.1 of Trichogramma dendrolimi. NCBI lineage: Eukaryota > Metazoa > Arthropoda > Insecta > Hymenoptera > Trichogrammatidae > Trichogramma > Trichogramma dendrolimi. The sequence continues at coordinate 40,370 of JAPMIB010000111.1, read as the reverse complement.
TACCCCGAGAGGCCCTGCATGCGTCGCCAAGCACACAAAACAAAGATATAGCCTTTAAAGGTAGCTTTTCCTCTGTCTTTGAAGCACTTGATGTTAAAGGACCAGCGTAGTTGACTCCAGTATGAAGCAAAGGTTGGCTCCGGCTATACTTGGCGGGCAGGAAGATCGCCCATGAGCTGAGTCGTCGTAGAGGATCGATATCACAAACATCTTATTCAGCGATCTATTACTCGCTTAAGGGACTATTACCGGTTGAAAAAAAGCTATTTCATCATTTTTTTTTACGGCTCGCTTATTATATAATTACATGACATTTATTGCTCAATATTGAGGGTAGAAAAAAAGTATTCAAAAATTTTTTTTAAATTGTTTAGTCTTTTTTCTCGTAAGAAGAATCGTCTTCATACAAAGTGATTTTGAATGGCGGAAAGTTTCTCAGAATCTGCTCAGCCGATCTTAACCAAATTTTACTCACTTCTTCATTAATGTGTGATTCATGCCAATATACCAGAAAAAATGAACATTTGATCAAAAAAACAAAATGGTGGTAGTTTAAAATTTTTTTTCCATAATAATCCTTTTTTAATTTTCTTATCATCTCATACATATTACAATTTTTCTTTTTTTTATAATATTCTGGTATACTGGCATGAACAATACTGTTAAATAAATACTAGAACATGGGTGGCTTGCACACACAGGCGTTCACGTGCTGTGCGAATTGGCCGCGCTTCTTGCCACGTAGCGATAGATAGCGCCGCACCATAGCCCGTACCGGCGGTATCTCTAGCTGAACACGTATAATATGCGGCCAATTTTCGCCCTCTCATAGTTTTGCAAGAATAAAAGTAGCACCCTGCGTGTACTTAGTACCTTACAACTTGTGCAACTGCGATCCTTTCAACTTCCGCTAACTTGATATCCCCACTCGCTAGACAAGACCTCTGCGCGTCCCCACTCAAACGACCTGCATTGCTGCACTTGTCCCCACCTTGCACCAACGGCCAATCAGCGCGCTCTTGCTTGCTATATAAGCGAGGTGCCCGGCCAAGCGAGTGAAGTCGTCTCTCGGTATACAGCCAGAGCACATCGACTCTCGTCCTCGCGCTCGCATCGACGAGTTTTTGAGAGTTTTTACTAAGGGCAACTTCTCAATAGTGAATTGATGAACAACTTGCTCAAATAACAAATTCTCGCCTCATCATTTCGTCACCTTTCCCAACTTTTCTACTTTGAGACTTCTGACTCAGCTGCCAGGTGGCGCAGCGCCACGAAAAATTCGTGCCCAATAGAAGAAGAGTCGAGTTAAGAGTGTTAGTATAAGCGCCTCCTGGCCAAATTCAATCGGCTTTGACTGTTCGACTTCTTACAAAAGTGAGAGCAGAAAAGTTCTGTTCAACTTTTACAAGTTGGACCAGAAAAATGATTGGATTTTTTGTCACTCACGAGTCAAGTGACAGCCAAGCATCCCAAGCATACAACTCGCTAACTTCCAAAGTCATCCGTGCCTAGCTGCTTGGCCCATCGTGAGCTTGGACCTAAGCCAACAACGACGTCATCGGCCATTCGGACCTTCATCTCCAGGAGAAGGCTAACCTTGCTCAAGACTGCTCATCAGTGGCGGACGGTCACCAGTTGGTCATCCTACGTCATTAACAACCTGCATTGACACTAGTCCTTTTCAGGACATAACGTAGAGCTACAAAACTTTGTAACCTAAAAGGCTGAGACAACCTCGACCATTCTCAGGGTCACTCGCCCGTTTCGTGACTATCAGTCTACATTTAGCTAAAACTGACACATCTTCTACAATGTTGCTGAATCTCTGCAAAACGTCGCAGACTCTCTCGAAATTGCCCCCCCCCCCCTCACAATACATAGTACAACAAACTCATCAACGTTACATCGAGCATCAACAAAGACTTCTCAATATCTTTTTTCTCAACAACTCTGCAGTACGACTTATCTCGCGTCAAGGTAGCTGAAGCGATCACCTCAACGACTGCATCTCGAGGCATCTCAGGAATACGCTGATCACCAATCATCAAAGTGTACACAGCTGATCAACAGCGACTAGATACAGAATCTGTCCAGGCTTTAACAAAAACTGTGCATCTAAAAATAGCTTATTTTGTTATTGTAGCAGTTTGGCACTGTGCGCAAGGTTCAGATCAGAGTTTTTGAGGTAGTCACTTTTCGTATGGCCCAAAATCTTTAGAATAGTACTCTTGATGGCCTAAGTTTTCTGGAATTTTGATTCAAACCTTGATATCAGTTTCATATTCAATATGTGCTCAAAAACATTAATAACTTTTCTTATTTTTGCTTTTTTTTCAATCTGTTGGTGTAAAAACTTTTTTTTAACTCTAACCAAAATTCCAGAAACTAAGCCCATTAATGGTCACACCAAAGTGACTACCTTAAAAACTCTGATCTGAACCTTGCGCACAATGCGAAACTACTAAAATAGCAAAATAAACTATTTTAGATGCAAAGGCATATGCTGCCACTTTTTCACTTTTTTTAGGGCTCAAACATGCCAATTTTATTGAAAATGAATATTGACATTAAACTTTTATTTATTCACTAAAATGCCAAAGAGGAGTCAATTGGGTATGACTCCCCTTGAGTTTCGAAACGTATGATATAGAAAAATTTGTCTTTCAATGATACAAAATGGAAAAGAAAATGCTAGAAAATTTTGAATGACATTCTTTGTTAGAACTTTTTCCGTGAAATTGAATGCCGTCATTGCGTTTAACCTACAAAATTATTTTTAGTAAGTAAGTGCACTTATGTGAAGGTTTTTTGTTAGTGTACCGTGTTAAGTTATTGGTTGAATTTAAGAATTTCTTTATTAATTGATATTTTTTTTTATAGTACGACTATTCAGCTCAAAGTTCAAAGGATCTATAAAATAATAATTAACGGAAGTAGTGATAGTTAATATTTTTTTGTTGTTTACCGGCTTTGAAATTATTCTTAAGCATTTTTATATACTAACTCTAAATCGGCAAAATGTATAAACAAAATATCTCATCAAATATAGAACTCATTAACATAATAGAAAATATTTTCAAAGCTGTAATAAACATTTATTTTACAGATCTTCAATGTCGATGACGATGTGGGAGAAATTCAAATGCAAGTGGACTTATCAACAAATTCTGGATCTGGAGAAAAAAAATATGTGTGAAAGGTATATAATTTTAATTTTTAAATGTCGATAAACCTAGGTTACATACACGATATTTGTTAATTGAAATATTTCTTATTTTAATGATCGAAAAAAATGAAAGAATGGTTATTTACTGCAAAATAAAATTACATTTGGTATGTACAAGCAGAAAAACTAGGAAGAATTGTAACCTGTTCATTTAACGTGAAAAACATCTCAACTTTTTGCTTAAAGGCTTATAGACATCTTTTAATCGAAAAAATTTCCGATGACTTTTCGGACCCGCCATTCGAAAGGTATTTACTAGCACTTTAAGGCTATATAATTGTGATTAGGTTTCATTTATTTATTTATCAATTTTTATTAACAATTAACGAATCAAAAATATTGCTTTTTTCGTCTTCGCTATTTCTCTGCCATTTTAGTTACAAGGGTCGTAGAAACATTTTAAACTGATGGATTTGTGGGTTTTGACGAGACTTTAAATCCTCTTTTTTAAAGATTGTCCTACGAGCTTTTTTCACAAAGTTACAGACCTTTTAGTGCAAAAACGACCCTTTTTTCGTTACAGTACAGCGCGTTGAAGGGGTCGTAGAAAAAAATTTTATTTCTAAAAAAAGTTGATTTTTATGTGTATAACAAGAAGCCATAGTTACTGTTAACATACCAAAAATAATTTTGTATGTGTGTGTGCTCTCGCGTTTTTCGTTATCACTTACTTAGCGATATGTGCGAATGGTGGGGAAGCGACCGCAGTAGAGTACAGCATCAGATCGGAGCCTGCGAGCTCCTCACTCTCTATCTCGTATGCTTACGAGCAAGAACTTACGTTCTATATTTATTTTGTTCTTTATTCAAAGTGCCAACGTATTCATTTCCACTACCCTCGCTATAGGTTATGGGCCCAGTGAGATTCGCATAGTGAAACGTGGTGCAGTGTTCTGATTTTTTCTTTTGTCTCACCTGTGAAATAGTTTTTACTGTGTCTTGTCTACCGTCCGAATTTGCAGAGCAAAAGTCTTTACGGTGCACAGTATAAAATATGTCCGACAGTACGTCTGATTTTAAGAACATTCCCAAATTCAACGGGCAGAACTTCCAGCTATGGAAATTCCAAATCAAAACCATACTGGTTGCCCAAGATCTCCTGGAGATGGTCGAAGGGACAAAAATAAAACCCGACCCTGGTGATGCGAACTCTAACGCAGCTGCGGTCAAGTCATGGGTAAAGTCCAACGCGAAAGCTATGTTCGTGATATCATCAGCAATGGAATACAGTCAGCTCGACTACCTGGTAAATTGTACAACCGCTTCTGAAATGTGGACCAAGTTATCAAACATCCACGAGCAAAAGAGCACATCGAACAAGCTCGCTTTAACGACAAGATTCCACGAGTACAAAAAGTTATCGGGCGACACCGTCTCGCAGCACATAGCGAAAATTGAAAATTTGGCGAGTCAGCTCAAGGACATCGGCCAGACGGTACCCGAAGTTATGATAATGGCTAAAATCATCAGCACTTTGCCAGCGAAGTATAATGCCTTCATCTCCGCATGGGACAGCGTACCCGAAGCAGACCAATCACTCGACAGGCTGCGTGAGAGGCTACTGCGAGAGGAGACCCGGATGACGAGCGACGACGACGTCGCTAGAGCCTTCGCAACGACCACGATCAGTCCAAGGAGCAACGGACATCATCATCCAACCAACGGCAAAGAGAAGAAAAATTCGGTATGCAACTTCTGTAAAAAACCAGGGCATATAGCTAAATATTGCTACGCAAAAAAACGCGCTGCTAAAGCAAAAGGGGAGAGTACAAACGTCGATTCCTCGCGTACCGCGGCTTTTGTTGTAGCGCAACGAACCGGAAACTCTAATAAATCCATGCTGGAAGAATTTCGCGAGCGCGCATTATCTCACGACTGTGATGAGAAAGACGTCTGGTACCTCGATAGCGGGGCTTCGCGCCACATATGCTGCCGGCGCGAGTGGTTTTCAAATTTCTTGCCGACACGCGACGACTCCGTTTATCTCGGTGACGGAGCAGAGCTCAAAGTCGAAGGACAAGGCAATGTTGCCATTAAGCGATGCGTGAATGATGTATGGATGGATGGAATAATATGTAACGCGTTGTATGTCCCCGCAATGAACAAAAATTTAATCGCCACTGGAGTGTTGACGTCGGATGGATACTCAGTCTTACTTATGAATGATAATGCGAGCATTTATTCCAAAGATAATGTGTTGCAGGCTTGCGGAACAAAATTGAGCAACAATTTAGTTCAAATGCACTTTGTACCAGCAACTCGTTTTAATCGCCACGAAGCAAATTATATATCGAGCGCGCCGATCGCCTTGTGGCACGAGCGCCTCGGACATGTTAATCGCGAAAACATTATAAAAATGATCAACGCGGATGCCGTGTGTGGACTATCTGTGCGAAATAAAATAGAATTCTTCTGCGAGAAGTGCCCGCTCGGAAAGCAACACAAAGATTCGTTTGTTAAAAATGCGAAAGTTGTATGTACGACACCCGGCGAAGTAATACATACTGACCTCTGCGGCCCGATGCAGACTCCGTCCGTCGGAGGTGCAAAATTTTTCCTTCTCTTTAAAGACGAGGCCACAGGGTATCGTACAGTGCACTTCCTGCAGCATTTATTTTGTTCTTTTTCACACGATGTTATAATAAATCAGTTTATTCAAAGTGCCAACGTATTCATTTCCACTACCCTCGCTATAGTTACGATCCGATTCTGAAAAAATTTTTTTTTTGATTTTCAAATTCAAATTTCATTACCTAGAGCGTTGGTGGGTGAACATGCATAAAAAATCGAAAAAAAAAGTTTTTCTCAGAATCGGATCGTAACTATGGCTTCTTATTATACACATAAAAATCAACCTTTTTTGGAAATAAAATTTTTTTCTACGACCCCTTCAATGCGCTGTACATGTGAACGAAATAAAGGGTCGTTTTTGAACTAAAAGGTCTGTAACTTTGTGAAAAAAGCTCGTAGGACAATCTTTAAAAAAGAGGATTTAAAGGTCTCGTCAAAACCCACAAATCCATCAGTTTAAAATGTTTCTAAGACCCTTGTAACTAAAATGGCAAGAGAAATAGCGAAGACAAAAAAAGGCAATATTTTTGATTCGTTAATTGTTAATAAAAATTGATAAATAAATAAATGAACCTAATCACAATTTATATAGTCTTAAAGTGCTAGTAAATACCTTTCGAATGGCGGGTCCGAAAAGTCAATCGAATTTTTTTTGACTCAGCTACAAAACTTTGAAGTTTACTCATTTTTCGCTCAGGTATGGCAAAAGTAATTGAGGCAGCAGTGTATATGTATAATTTTGAATTAGAGAAATATAAGTCATTTTGAAAAGAAGAAATGGAAATTACGTATCATTAATTAATATTGTTAATTTACTTACATCTTTAGACTCTGTTTCAATACAGAAATTTGAAAGGGTAGAGCGTGGGTGGACTGTCACGCACTTGTGGATCGGTTGCGAAGTGCATCGAGACTGACTTTTATTATTCATGTTCATTTTCAAGACTGCTCACACAAAGGCTCTACTTTAGTGGAGGAAGCTACGGGTGTTTTATAATTTGATCCGATTCAAACGCGTAGGTGCGATTAGTCATTTTCTTCCAACCATCATTCTACTCTTTCGTTTCTTAGCTTCAATTATTATTAATTAATTATAAAAATAATAGTAATAATTACTGTTATCTTCCATTTTATGAACAAATTGTTCCATTCACTAACACTATGTTGCATTGAATCTCATACGTAGGATCATTCAGAAGAAAGGATAAACTATTAGATAAACATATTTATAATATCAATAATCTTTAAATTTACTCAATAATATAACATTAAATATCGGCTTATTCATGGTGATATCACAGAAAGCATCAAATTAGGGTCTCTGAAAAAGGGTAATGAACAATTCGAAAAATCCTGAAAAAATTCAGACAGATTCTTTGAAAAATTTTAAAACTTTTGATCGGGGCATTTTTTTGTTTAAGTGCTCCTAACTTGATATAAGAAAACTCAACGATTTTTAATTAAATTAGAAAACCCCTTTTAAAATGGGTCCTAAGGCCCATTCAATAAAACTAAGCATAGGAAGCTTTACTATTAGGTTTCTAGAGACCCCAAAAAAATGTTGGTAAATATCCGTGACCAGAAGGTGAGGTCTCCTTGTCAGTATTGTATTGAACTTAGTTGTTCACACACCTAACAATATTATTACTTGTTTAACTTGTAACGGGGAATACGAGTAAAATTATGACCAGCTAGATCGTCTCGAGTGAGATCATGAGAATGTCACTTCCGAGCTACAAAATACTTACTCGTCGAGCGAATGGCTTGGCGAGTTACTTACTTTTCGATGGTGAACTTCGTGTGCCGTGACTGAGCGAGCCCTCTTCTCGTCGAAGATTTCGATTGCTGAAATGGGCAGGTGTTAGCAATATAATCTTTAGCCGAGAGTTTAGTAATTAAATTGAGATAATTGATTTATTGATAATTCGCGTGATTCTCGGTTTATTACAAATCAGTTTATGTTCCGCGGTAACGAGTGATAAACTAGGGTCGATCGCTCGCTCGCATATACAATTGATTTAGCTTACTTTTCGTCGTCCGCAGATCTGCGTCGCAGTTCCCTTATCGGGTGGTGCTGTACAGCGTTTTCTGGTACGGCGCGTCTGGAGCTCGCTCTGGGTTTTCGGTATCGCAGCGGTAGCTCGATGGTTGCAGTGTCGGCAAGGATTGCGGCGCACGATATATATCACGAGATATTGTATCCACGGCACTGCACACTATTTGCGAGATGACGATTGAGCTCACGTGTAAAGCGACGCTCGCGCGACTGTTCACGACCACGTACAAATTGAGAGTCACTCTCGGCCTCTCGGCTGCTTGCCGCTGTCTTCTGCTCGCCGTGCCTTCTTTGCACGGCGAGTCCCACGTTTCGCCGCGCTATCATGCTCGCCCTTAACGCGAAAATCTACTTTTCCGTTACAAACTTTAAAGTTATTAGCATTTTATAAAAAAGCCAAGAAAAGTTACTAGAGAGCAACGAGCAATTACCGGTTCCCAAAAAAAAGAACATCCGAAAAAACGTTCCAGCAGTGAAATTATGAATGGAAAATTCCGAAAGAAAAACAAAACACGAGAGTAAAGAATCCCACGTCCAAAGGAGACAACATCAAAAAGATGCTCTTGACATCTTCCATAAAAGCTCTCAATCATTATATGGGCCTGGTAGTGATGATTGTGTGAGTATTAGATTTTATTTAAGGGATTCCTATTAAGGGATTTGCGATCTGTGGCATTCCACGTCAATTCATTTTTTTTCCGAAAATTTTTTTGCGTATAACAAATTTTCCGAAAAATGGTCGATTTTTATGTCTAGACACAATTTTATCGTTTTTTTCGACTGCAAAATTACGTCAAAATTCGAAAACCGCTGCCAATTCATTGGCAAAGAGCTTCCTCATAAAAAAATACCAATTACATTTTTTTTTAAATAATGAATATTGTTTTTGTATAAAAAATCAAATATTTATTTAAAAATCACCATAACATTTCCTGTAATCATGGATTCCTGCATTTATACGTGAAAAAATGAAAAAAAAATTTTTTTTCCAAATTTACGAAAAAATCTTAGTCAAAAGGCCGTGTATACATACATACGAACATTTTGAGAATTCAATCAAGTTTACAAATATGTAAACCAAATTGTCCTACGAGGTCTGGTTCAAAATCTCGTTTGCAAGCCTATCACAGACTTACTCTATGAGGAAGCCAAAGTACAACTGTTCATTTCGAGTCGTTAATTTTCATAATATTCGGTGAAACTCTATCTTTTTGGTCTTAAATTAAAGCTTAGCTGCTCTGCTTTCATGACGACACAAAAAAATAGTGGAAATTCCGGCATTCATACGTGAAAAAATGAAAAAAAAATTTATTTTTTCAAATTTACGAAAAAAAATTTCAAAAATTTCAAAAAAAAATTTTTTTCCCGTCTACTGACAAAAAACCTTTTCTGGCCTCATTAATACTACAAACGACAATGAATGCAATTGAAATTTGTACAATCCACCGTAACATTTTCAAGATTTTGCCTCGGACACACGCACACACACACACACCACACACACACACACACACACACCACACACCATACATACATACACACGCCTCGAGGCTCAGTGAGTAAAGGCATCGCGCCTTTGTTTACTGAATCTGAGAGTGACGTTAGGGCCTGGGTTCAAGCCTCGTCGGAGAAAACTGTCACTTGTGACTTTTCTCTCTCGATGAGATTGATCTCGGGCCTGGGTGGTTCGGATTCCACCTAAAATATAGGCCCATGGCTGGAGTCCTCCTCCGAAGCGTGGAAAACCCCAATCGTTGCACAGCGCGGGGGTGGACCCAAAAAGATGAATAAGTGCTAACGCACACAATAACGATGGTCCCTGAACCCCTAATCGTCGCATATCACTATGCGATGGATGGGGGATGTATGGAAAACGACCAACCACCGACGTGGCAGAAATGCCCTGCCCCGGTCCTCACCGAAGTAATGTCTAACGATGGTCCCGGTGAGGTACCACAAATGGGGAGTAGAAAAAAAAAAAAAAAAAAAAAAAAAAAACATACATACATACATACATACGGACATTTGTTGAGAATTCAATCAAGTTTACAAATATGTAAACCAAATTGTCCTACGAGGTCTGGTTCAAAATCTCGTTTTCGAGCCTATCACAGAGCTTCCTCTATGAGGAAGCAAAATCACTATAAATAAAAAATTCTACGTCAGTATCTGATACAACTCATAAACTATTGACGTAATTTTGAATTTTTTGTTTCAGATGATTCCGTGAAAAATTACGTGTCTCACCAGAATTTTCACGATTTTTCCGTAGATTTGCTCTCAAAGGCCCAAAAATGAATTTTTAACAAATTACTCTCAAAGTCATGTACTTTTACATGTTTATTAGGGTGGTCCACTTTGTCAAAAATTTTTTGTATCTTGGGGGATCCATCGGAATCTGAAAGTTTGAGGTTTAAAATGAAGTTTCCTTTAAACGACAACTCAAATAAATGATTTTAGTTGGTGTCGATGGATTTTTGAAGTTTAAAAACGTGCTGCTAAAAAGGAGCAAAATCGGGCAACCATTCGATTTATTACAAACTTTGTTCAAAGTGTAAAAATGATCTTAACGATACATTTTCTTACGTATTTTTGTCTGCGGAATCGAATGCCGTAGTTAGTTTGACCTAGGAGTACAATTTCATTGAAAAAAATACACTTTTTCGATCGTTCTTTTTCGCAAATTTCGAAAGTTCATTTTCGAGCGAGCGGCAAATGAACAGAAAAATCTAGAAAATTTTTTGACACCGCCAAAATTTAGCATTTTTATGACGAATCCAACGGTATCTATTAGTATACACTTTAAAATTATTTTAGTGCCGAAAAAGCACGATTTTATCCCAAAAAACGATATTAAAAAATGGAAAAATGGAAAAATATATTCGTTTCTTCAAGAAAATGGCTGAGTATAATCATTCATGAAAATAATGGAATACAACTATCTGATAGGTTTTTTTTTCACCTTTCAAACGCCGTTTTCAGAGTTAAAAAATTCGTAAAATTCACCGAGATACAGCTGTTTTTTTACGATGCACTTTTTTTACTTAAAATCTGCTTTGCTGGTTTTTTAATGATAGAGCCAGCTTAGAATTATGAATTTTAACTCAAAAAAGTGCATCGTACAAAAACAGCTGTATCTCGGCGAATTTTTTAACTCTGAAAACGGCGTTTGAAAGGTGAGAAAAAAACCTATCAGATAATTGTATTCAATTATTCTCATGAGTGATTATACTTAGCCATTTTCTTTAAGAAACGAATATATTTTTCCATTTTTTAATATCGTTTTTTGGGATAAAATCGTGCTTTTTCGGCACTAAAATAATTTTAAAGTGTATACTAATATATACCGTTGGATTCATCATAAAAAATGCTAAATTTTGGCGGTGTCAAAAAATTTTCTAGATTTTTTCTGTTCATTTGCCGCTCGCTCGAAAATGAACTTTGCGAAATTTGCGAAAAAGAACGATCGAAAAAGTGTATTTTTTTCAATGAAATTGTACTCCTAGGTCAAAACTAACTACGGCATTCGATTCCGCAGACAAAAATACGTAAGAAAATGTATCGTTAAGATCGTTTTTACACTTTGAACAAAGTTTGAAATAAATCGAATGGTTGCCCGATTTTGCTCCTTTTTAGGAGCACGTTTTTAAACTTCAAAAATCCATCGACACCATCTAAAATCATTTATTTGAGTTCTCGTTTAAAGGAAACTTCATTTTCAAACCTCAAACTTTCAGATTCCAATGGATCCCCCGAGATACAAAAAATTTTTGACAAAGTGGACCACCCTAATGTATATTTCAGAAATAAATTTTTTTGTAGTAAAAAAATGCTTTAAAAAATGAAAAAGTATCGATAAATCAGCACCGTCCCCCCTACCCCCCCCCCCCCCCCTAAAGTTTTACATGAAAAAAATTGCAGCCAATACTTTGGCTTTTTCGTAAAAAATTATATTTTATAAGGGTTTGTCTATTGAGGGGAAAATTCTAACACAGTATTTTTTATTTTTTATTTTCGTACACGAAATCATAAATAACCCAAGGAATCACTAGAGTATCATATAAGATTCCCTTGAATAGACTCTACATTTTATGAATTCTCATTAATTTAAAGTAACTGAACCTTTAATGTTGATAAATTAATTATAATTATAATAATTCTTCTATTAAAGCTAAAAAAAACAGGACGTGCTGAGTGTACATTCTATTCTCACTGGTTTCCATTCTCTCATACCTTTTGTAACGGAATGTCCATTCTCAGTCTACATTGTCGTCAGTGTTACATGCCGATATGACCAACATACTGTGACAAGCGCGTTGCGCGGTCTCTCTCTCTCTCTCTCTCTTTTTCTTTCACTGTAGAGAAGAACGGTCGTGTGTCGGATTGCTCCAAGTGTTTGGTGCTCGTGTGCTGGTTGTTTGTGTTATAATTTTTTCTCAATTCGCCCTGGGTAGGCGACGAGCCTGACGCAAGCCATTTTATTGACGAATTGGAAGATGAGCCCTTCGCTCATACTACGATGAGCTTGACCAGCGAAAACCTAAAAAAGTGGCCGCGATCTTTTTTGAAGAGCCACGCTATACTGCTGAGCGTGATAGTGTGACGTCCAGTACCGCCACTTGATACATTTTTTCGCCTGCAATCATAATCGATCTCCTATTTACCTATAGCCGCGCCATATCGATCCTAGACCACAAATTCCTACACTACCGACCCAACTGGTGTTACGATGATAATAGACAAATTAATCCTGCGATTTATATTTATTTTATATTTTTTTGTAATTTATAATTTATATTTTTCTATTGTAATCATGACTTTTTTTTTATTTTATGTTATAATCAGGTGAGATAACCCAAGTAATAGATATGACTTTCATAAAAATGTATTACACAAAATGATATTTCATAAACACAACATAATGTAAACATGTAATTTAACAATGATCCGAAGTGTAAAAATACTAAATCAATAGCAACTACTATTGTAAACAATCCAATTTTCAGTCAAATCAATACTTGTAATCTTAACTTGTTAAAACAATCTTATTAATACTTTGTTAGCACTTTGTCAGCACTGAGTTATGCGAATTATGCACCGTTTGGTATCGTTGCACTTGGCTCACTGCACTGATTTTGCGAAGACTATTGTATCACCTTTTTGTAATTAATTATGGCTTTTATTTAATAAATAAGGATCGGGTCTGCTAAGTATAAGAAAGGTCTAGAATTCGAGAACAGTTGGTCGGTCATGCAACTTGATTTTTTCGACCCTGGAGCAAATCAGACGTTAGCACGTCCTTTGCCCGTCTAGAACAACGCAAATTCCTCGGATATAAAAACCCGGCAGACCAGCCAATCGCTCTCGCATTCAAGCTTTATCTATCCCTTAGATGACTGCTGTAGAAAACAGTAAAAATCCGTTAAAATAACAAGTAAGTCTTTTCATTCGTTTATTTCTCCTTTCCTATTTCTCAAAGCCCATGAAAAATTCATGGCAAAGAACTTACAATAAATTCGAACAAAACTGTAAAATACAGTTCGAGTATTGTTATAAAATATAACAATCTCTCTCTCCCTTCCTACTTTTAAGATGTAAAATACAGCTCAATATATTGTTATAAAATATAACAATACTCTTTTTCTGTTTGTGAGCCCGTGGAAAAATTCACGGCATTCTCGAGCTTTAAAACAAAACAAAGTCCGCGCTGAAATAGCGTGCACCTGTAGAGCGCACGTGCTTGCCAGATAAACCGTATTCCGTAGCACACCTTGCTACCGCGAATGCGTGAATCGGCTGCTATAACAGCAGACTCGTAGCTCGTCCCCGGGACCTACACAAGATCCCGCCCCGGCGCACAAAAGAGCTACACCGACGCATCACCGCACAATCGTACTCGACACATACACGGGCTGCACCAACGTGCACCACCGCACAATCATACTAGGCACACATACACACACGCACCACCGCAAAGTCATACTAGACGTATACACGAGACATACGCGCACGCATATTTACATATGTACGTATATGAGAGTAGTCGCGCCTGTTAGAAAAGAACGAAAAGGAACTCCTAGGCTATTTGGGGTAAACCCAAGATCTAAAATTAATATTGAATAACAATCTAGTACTTTACAATAGCAACCAAGCGAGTCATGGAGAAGAACAAGAAAATACAAGTGGCTGTAAATTCGTTGTGTGCATATTTCTTCGCGGTTGTATGCGCCTACACTGCCAAGCTTGCCTACTTGGATCTCGCAAACGATGGCAAGGGCTATTGTGGCTACTTGCAGGAACATCAACCAGGCGATGACGGCGTTGAAGACGGAAGCCGTGAAGACTCAGTCAGCGAAGTCTAATGCGGAGCATACGTGTTGTCGCTTGTCGCAGCGGTCATATGCGCGAAGGAGAGTGAAGAAGTGAATATGCGCGACGCCCCTGCTGTCAAGGCAGCACTAGTGAGAACTGTTAATCTGGTGACACTTTGTGGTCGTGTTGAACGAGTGCACTACGTCCGCAGTGCGATGGGTGTGATTGATGAGGGCGAGGGACTATGCGCGGACACCTTTATTGCATGCCCGGAGCTTGCAGTTGCAGGCCTGGAGATCAAGCCGAGCTCGCTGCTGAACCCTCGTCTAATTGTGCACGACGTGCCTGTTGAACTTACAGGAGAACTTATCGGCGAATGTATTAGGCAGGACATGCCCGGCACCTTGCCTATCAAGATAATCTATTTATATCCGACTGGAAATAAAAAGCAGCGTTCGTGCGTGATCGAGGCCTCGGCAGATACCAGGAAGTTGCTGTTATCTGGTGGAAGAGTCAATCTGCGTTGGCACTCTGGTCGCGTCGAGGATCACCTCTCCATCATGCAGTGTTTCAAGTGCTCAGGTTTCTCGCATATAGCTGCAAGGTGCAACAAGGAGCCGTGTTGAGCATACTGTGCAGGCGAGCATCTCTCCGAAGCGCGTAACATGAAAAGTCAACTTAAGTGTATCAACTGCATCAGTGCTGGGCTCTGTGACTACTCGCACTCAGCTAAGGATAAGGATAGATGTGTCGTGCTGCGCCAGAAGATTGAGCAGAAGACCAATACAATCAATTATGGATAGCACGACCCATACGCTCTTCAAGGTTGGCCACGTGAACGCTCAGTCGCTGAGCGAGCGTTGTCATTTTCGAGAGGTGAAGAGTGTCATGCATGAGCCGCATATCATGGCCGTCAGTGAGCCTTGGCTCAAGAATCATATTTCGTCATGCGACATGCATGTGCCCGGCTACGTCCTTCTCCGCCATGATCGCATCAGCCTTGGCTGTGGAGGCGTTGCGCTGTACGTGCGCAATGACGTAATTGCGGTGTCGGTGTGTGGCTTCGTCCGAGCGAACGAGGGCGTATCTCATGAGGCTGGAGTTTCTTTTGTGCATCTGAACGTGGGCTCAACGGAGGCTTTGTTCGACGTCAATGTGCACTACTACTGAATAATTCTCGCTGGCGATTTTAACATCAATTGGGCGGTGCAGCTTTGAAAAATCGTCACCTCAGACCACGCTTAGGGACTTTTTCGACGCCTTCAACATAACGCCCGTTCATTTCGACCCCACTCATCATGTCAGTACACCTCACTCAACTATAGACTACATTTGTTTTAGTGAATAGCCTTGTGTGAGCTCCTATCAGATATACCAGCGTATCATCTCCAAGCATGATTTTTTTTGCGACGTTTGAGCTAAGTGTGCTGAATTTTATGTTGAGACCGCTGTTGCGCGCCGTGACTTCAGGCAGCTCGACCCGCTGCGCTTCAACGCTTAATTGGGTTCGATTGACTGGGAGCATATTGCTCGTTTGCCTGACGTGGACAATAAGATCGAGACTCTCACGCTCAGCTCACGATCTTGACGCACATGCTCCCCTCGGACGATCGTGCAAAAGAAGTGCGGTAAGCCTTGGTTCGGCGATGGTCTTAAAGCCATCATCAGAGAGCGTAACCCGGCCTGGCAACGCTATCGGCAACTTGGCCATCCTAATGACTTGATGGAGTTTAAGCGTTTGCGAAATCATCTGCGTGTCGCTGCTCAGAACGCGAAGGCGGCGTACTATCGCGCTAGACTCACCGGATGCGCCCCTGCATGGGCTTGGAGGATTCTCCGTAGTCTCAGCGTGAGTTCTCGCACTCAAGACTCTTTTATGCTGAGGTGGACAAGGACACGCTGAAGGAGGGCTTCGTGCGTGGTGGCGGTCATGTTGCTGCGTCTGTGTTTCATCTGACTGTAAGTGTGCCACCCTGAAGAGCACTTATATCTTACGGACGTCGACGCCTGCGAGGGTGTCGCCGCATTCAAGTGCGCACGCTCTAATGCCAGGGGAGTGGAGGGTCTTGATTTGGACCAACTTAGGCTCTGTCTCTCCCAGATGCTGCCCATGCTTTGTCAAATATTTGGCGCCTCGTTTCGTGCTGGTGTCTTCCCGAGACTTTGGAAGGAGGCACTGGTGCGCGCGCTACCCAAGCGCTACCCACCGCGCGATGCGAGCCACCTGCGTCCAATAAATATACTCTGCTCTCTCTCGAAGATCTTCGAGTGTGTGTCCCTCAAGCGGATGGGCGACTTTGTGGAGGAGCGGGACTTACTTGACGTTTTCCAGTCCGGCTTCCAGAGATGCCATAGCACGCAGACTGCACTCATACGCATCGTCGACTGCTTGCGAGAATCGGTGGAGCGTGGAGAGGTCACCCTCATGGTGGCCATAGACTTCTCTTGAGCGTTTGATATGGTGGACATCGACTTGTTGCTCCGGAAGCTGTGCGCACTGGAATTCTTGGACACTGCTGCGCCTGGCTGCGCTCGTACTTGTCTGGACGACCTCAATGCGTGATGGGACCTCGGGGTGAGCGATCCCGGCCTCTGTTCAGGACAAGAGGGTGCCGCAGGGTAGTCTGTGTGGCCCTTTCCTTTTTTCGCTCTTCATCGATGATCTACCCTTAGCTTGCTGACAAATCAAATACCATCTTTATGCCGATGACTTCACCATCATCTCGAGGGGCCCGGCTTCAGAGGCTGAAGCAATCATCTCGAGAGTTAACGGGGACCTTGCGCGCATATCGGCCTGGGTAATGGACAACGGCTTATCCATCAATGTGAAGAAGACCCAGGCTGCTTGGATTGGTGACCGTGGATTCACTGCGCACTTGCATTCAGTGCGGACCTCGCCGATGCTTCTTGATGGAGAGCCCATCACCCTGCGGGACAACATTGGGTTGCTTGGGGTCATCCTGGATGAGACCCTGTCATGGAGAATACAAGTCACCGCTACGGCAAAAAGGTGTTTCACCGCACTCGCTCGTCTGCGTCGCCACCGTGACTGTCTGCCGCGGGAGACTAGACTAATGCTGGTGAGGTCGCTGGTTTTTCCGCACCTGGATTATGGTGCTGGACTCCTGGCTGATCTGTAGAAGAAGCTCGCTACCAGGATGGAGAGATGCATTATTGCGGGCGCTGCGATTCGTCACCGGAGTATCCACATTTGACCACATCACGCCGTCTTATGTCGAGTGTGGGCTCCTCAAGTATAGGAGGTGCACTGGTGGGGGCCTTGTCGTTCCCCGTGACAGAATGAAAAATATTCTGACTTAGGATAATTTCTATTTACGCAGTAATAGCAGTGTCGCATGTGTGTCTGTACGTGTTTTTTTTTGACGTGGGCAGAGTGAACTCTGCAGCCAGTGGCCCACTTGCTCATATCTCTCTCTCTTCCTCCTTGACGTCCTCAGGGAAGAGAAGTCCCGTCTGGTGTAATTTTGTAACGCTATGCGTCCTAAGAACGTGTACCCAATATGCAAGAACCAGACTCGTGTGAACGAGTAGCGCCGTATGTCACGGGTGTGCCTGGTATACGATTTGGAATCGCGTGCATCCGCAAGGACAGTCCAAGAGAGCCAAACTGACTCAGGCAACGACGAAGTGCGCAACAAATTATAAGTACTGAACCCTCTCTAAGCATGTGCAATCGCGATTCCAGTGTGTGAGGAATGAATGTCCACAATTACGCGGCTGCGTTTGCTGTAATTTTGATGCAGAAACTTTTAACTCAATAATAATTTGTTATGTTAATTACTAATTTAATTCCTGAGTGATTATTTATTCTCGTCAATCCTTATTCCCTAGGTTGAACCACAAAGCCACCGCGGTCAGTGCAAAGTTTTGCACCGAGTACCGAGCTAGTCGGTGATATCGCGTAACTTAGGACGATGAATTAGTTTCTAATTTATTTATTCAATTATTCATCGTAACGGTCAGTTTCTAAATATGTAACTCCAATTTTCCTACGACAACTGGTTCAAAATCTCATTTTCGAGCCTATCACATAGCTTCCTATATAAGGAAGCAAAATATGTCGATAGTTTCATAATTTTAGCACTTATCAAACAATTACATATGACAGAACTAATTTACAATGATAATTTTATCTGTTACAGTCTTATCTGCAAATAAATTGAAATGGTCTTTGAGCAGTGGAATGTTTAAGCCATTTGTAGAAATAAATCTTATTGGACCAAATCTTGCTGATAAAAAGAAAGCAGGCTACCAAATCGAAGAACAACTCGTTATCTCCTAAGTATAATGAAACATTTAATTTGTAAGTATATACACTTGACTCAACGAAATCGTTCGAAAACTTTCAAACGATTTTAAACCTTGAAAATATCGACCCTTGTGAAAAATCATCCAAATTCTGAACTGCTAATTCATTTTTTAAACCCATAAATGCTTTATATTACGATGGTTAACTGGATCTGAACCTGAAAGCCGCGGTTTAAATGTTATTAGAATATTTTTATTATGGCAGGTATGTTTCACTCCTTTTACTCCTCAGCAAAGGTTTTGAAGCCATTAATTTGGCTAAGGCTGACCATTCAGCCCCACCGACTAAATGTGTTTGGTCCTTGAATATACATTATAAGGTTATGGCTACCAAGTTTAAAATAGTTGCATTAATTTCCTCGTGAATCAGTTACGTGGAATCGATGCTAATCGAAAATAGATTCTCCGTGGAAATAGCGTGGAAACAGCATGGAAATATCGTGGAAAGAACATCGATTCCACGAAGATAGTTTATAGATTCCACGAGGAAAGATCATAGATTCCATGTAGATTTTTGCCAGTTTATCCATGAGGACTTTCTTGGGCGATCCACGAGGATGATTGGTACGATAGTGCATTTCGAAGCTGGTACTCTAGGGACTGATCTATCAATCAGATATACGGAGTGGGGAATAAATATGGAAACCCCTGGAAATCTCGTAAAATAAGTTGGATAAAACCGCTGCCAATGTATTGGCAAGTAGCTTCCTCATACTTTTTTTTTAACTTGAAAATGATTTGGAAATATTAATATCATCTTTTCTAATTTGTTCACAAAACCGTTTCAATCATAAATTATTTCTTTTTGTGCAATCAATTGCCAACGTTCTTCTATTCTTTGATATATAATTTTTATCGAATTTTTCACGATGACTTAACAATTAAGGTAGTTCCCTCAAAAAAAAAAAAATTGTCATACCAGCGACCCGAAAGTGACTACTTCCTTGCCACTGCGCAAAGCGGGAAGAGCGATTTTCGGGCCACTGTGTATGAATAATAGTATACAGGCCTATGCCACGAAAAAAAGAGCTCCAGAGCACGTGTTTATCGGCCTCGGCTTCGCCTCGGATACAAATTACACGTACTCTGGGACTTTTTTGTTTTTCACGGCCTAGGGCAGTAATATATATTATTGGAAATATTAATATCATCTTTTCTAATTTGTTCACAAAACAGTTTTAATTGTGATGGCTCGTTTGACCATCTATTAGTTATTAATTGTTTAATGTATCGGCAGCTAAGACTCTACCATCAAAATGCTTCTATGGCGCAGTGACTCGACTTTATACTCGTTGTCTCTTTGTTGGGTGAGGTGGAGGAAATGAATAACACAAAGGCATTGGTTTCACACAGGACTGTTCTATATTTTTACTGCTATAAATATTCATACAAGAACATCGACGTAACTTATTGGCTAATTAAATTTATGGCTTACGGTTATAGAGTGACGCGTGGTTCGGGTGGTTCGTGGTCGGTGGCAAAGAAACACCAAATTTTTTTCCGGATAATTTGTTTCATGGTCATACCTAATCCACAATATTTACTCCAATTAAACAAGAGCCTGAACCACCGAAAAAAAAAAGAGAGAGAAGATCGAGACCTAAGCCAGATAAGCCAGAGAGTAGTGACAGCAGTGGTGAGTTGAAATTAATTATTTGTATTTTTGTAAAATTTCATGTGCTGGTGTTTAATGAATTTTTATTTATTGTCAGATTGCTATATCGTAGAAGATGAGCCAAAAGTTCGCCCACCCTACCAAAAATTAAAGTGAAAAAAGAAAAAGACGAGAAGGCTTCTGCTCGATGAGGCAGTGCAGGTGAGATTGTTAAATACTCACTTCTGGTTTATTTTGATAAGTACTTAACTGCTTATGTTCTGCTTCAGCTTTTTCTACTCCTAAACAAGAAAATACTCTCAGCCCACATGATTTACAAGAGCAAATCAACCTTTTGCAATCAAATCTGTTAAAAATACAACGAAATTCCCTAGGAATGCAATTGGAGCCAGAAGCAGATGACTTTACATTGCTGCAGCCGCTGCAGGAAACAACTCCACAGCAGATGTATTTAGATAATCAGAATGTAATGCAGGAAACGGATTCGTTGGAATCTAATGAATTTCTGCCACAACAAATTGCCATGCATCAGCAAACAAAGAATCTCAATTATCAGCAGCATCAAAAGCAACAACTTTAATTCCAACAGCAGCAACTGCAGCAACGGCAACAGCAACATCAGCAACTTCAATTCCAACAGCAGCAAAGGCATCAACTCCAACTTGAGCAGCAGCAAAGAAAACAACTTCAACTTGAGCAGCAGCAACAGCAGCAATTTCAAAGACAACAGCTGCAACAGCAACAACTTCAATTTGAGCGGCAGCAACAGCAGAAAATTTTTTTGACATTAAAGCAGCAACAGCATCAAAAGCAAAAAAAAATGCAACAGCTGGGGTTGATAAATATATTTCAAACACAACAAGAGGAAGTCGTATCGACTGGCCAAAAACTGCAGCCAATACCGACCTTGCAATATGAACACTCGAGCAACGAGCAGTTGTTGCAATCCTTATTCGATAAGCAGCAGACATCAGTTATGCCATTTCAACCGCAATTATTGGCTAATCAGCAGCAGCAACAACAACAGCAGCTCGTCTCATTAAACAAGCCAAAAGTTTTGAAAGTTTCCAACATGCAGACGAAATTGCGAAAACCGTCATCCGTTGAAGAACCGCCTCAAAACTTGACTGAAGAAAGTTGTAAGGAGAATACTAATCCTAGTGATCTTTAATTAAGATTGGAGTTACATGTCTTATTTATTGCGTTGATTTGATTAAAATATATCTAACTTTGATATTCTTTTGCTATTAAAATCTAATTAGTTTATGTATAAGTTTATATGATTCATACAAAACATACAAAGTATGTTTAAAAAAATAAAACCGTTGTATTAAACGTTTAAAAAACATACTCATATAAAAATATAAAAATAATTGAGTTAATGTATTTCCAAGAGTTACTCTGCGTTACAATATAACTGTATGTAAAATTTGAATAAAGACTTTATTTCTCATTTAAATTTCTCATTTTAATCACTAATGGTTCATTATCATGATTATTAATGGCTATTGTTGGTATGTAGCGCTCGTTGCGGATTTATTTGCAAAGTTAATTTCTGCAAGCGTGACTATATGTGGCGTGTACCCCAGTGCTTGCTACAAGCAGCTGGTGTTGGTAGGTAGCGCTCGTTGCGGATTTATTTGCAAAGTTCGTCTGCAAGCGTGACTATGTGTTGCGTGTACTCCAGTGCTTGTTCGACTGTGGTGGACGGTGTCGCACGTGGACTGCGAGTGCAACGATCGTGTAGTGTACATTACCCCTGCTCCGAACGTACAGCTTGCTCGACTTTGGTGGACGGTGTCACGTTGACTGCGAGTGCAACGATCGTGTGGTGTATATAACCTCTGCTCCGAACGTACAGCTTGTTCGACTTTGGTGGACGGTGTCACGTTGACTGCGAGTGCAATGAGTGTAGTGTATATAACCTCTGCTCGGAACGTACAAGCACATAATACGCATCATGGCTAAGGATAAAACATTTAAAAACAGTGAATACCACAGTTGTGTTCTGGCTCTAAAACGTATTGAAAAAAAGTACTGTAAATACACAAAATTTAGACGCGGCGAGTACAAAAATCTTTTTCCGAGCATCAAACGAGATCCACAAAAATTTCTTCAATATATGAGAATGTCCGTAGAAGAGTTCCACTACATCGTTCACGTATTGTATAAAGCGCTGTAAAAGGACTGGTGCAATTTGCACAACAAGCCTATTCTTCAAGAAGAAGAGATTGTCATTACCATAAGGTTTCTTGCCACAGGACAGAGTTATGTGAGTCTAGTATTTGCATTCAACATAGGAGTGTCTACCGTGAGTAAAATAATTCACGAGGTCATGGACTGCATCTGGATTATTCTGAGACCAGTACATATGGGAGTTCATACACGTCAAGATTTTCTAAGTTCAGCTAATACTTTTCTACGTAAATATAATATTCCCAATTGTATTGGTGCCATTGACGGCAAACACATTAGAATAAAGAAGCCTGCTCACTGTGGCAGTTTATATTTCAACTACAAAAGGTATTTTTCTTGTGTGTTGCAAGCGGTTGTCGACGGCAATGGGAAATTTACATTTATCGATATCTGTCCCTACGGCTCCCAAAGTGATGGTGCAATATTTGGTTACTCCGATTTCAAAAGAGGTCTCGATGAACGTGCGTTCGCAATACCCGATGCTGCGAAGCTCCCATTAACGAATATGACGATGCCGTATTATTTTATTGGAGACGGAGCCTACCCTCTGCGAAGAGACCTGTTAAAATCTATTCGCGGCCATAACTTACCTCCGTGACAAAAATATTATAATAAACGTATATCGAGAGCTAGAGTTGTCGTTGAAAATGCATTTGGGAGATTGACTCAAAAATGGCGAATTTTTCATACAACTATACAGTGTCAACCTGATACCGTTGAAAAAATCATCAAGGCTACGTGCATACTGCATAATATTATCCTGACGGATGTTGAAAACGAGGAAGCAGGAGCTGTTCTTTTATCTCAAGAGGGTAATTCCAATCAAAACTATCCAGATGCTCATTTTAGACAAGGTCTTGTGGAAAGAGAGAAGCTGATTCGTTGGTTCAACGGTCACTCACATCATCTCTAGATGCATTGTAAAAAGTAAGTTGAATGCTCTTGAGCCATTTTTATCGAAATTTCACAAATTACTCAATGTCATGTTTTCTTTTATTTTCAGTATTTTTGGGGTTTCCGTAACATCCACTTGATGAATTAAATAACAGCCATTTATGGTATAATTCAAAAGAAATATATTTTGTTTGTTATAGTCATGTATCTCATAAACGAGACAAAATTTTGATTCTTATATGTAATAAAAAACATATTCATAATGAATATTGTCACATAAATTATTTGACTCACCTGCGCATGAATAAATTTGACTGACTGTCTCTCTGTCATTGGATTGTAGTTGTGTTTCCCGTCTCTTTTTCAATAATTTTTTTAACAATACTGACATTTAAAATGGGAATATGTAATAAAAAAATAAATAAATAAATAAATATGTAACTACATCCCTTTATCAAGTAGATGGGTGATTACTGTCTTAACCAAATGTAAACTCATTGCACATGATCCAACTTGACGTTCAGCACGTCTTTTAACGGAAAAAATAATAATCCTTGATGGTGTGAGAAATTTCAATCGCTTTAGACAATAGGTTTTATTTTAGCTACAATTATTAAGCATTAAACTTTTTACTCGTCGGCACCCAATATCTGAATCACAATTATCTTTTCATCTTTTACGCAGCATCGTCATCTCCTCAGAGATCTTACATATTTTAATTTGCCAAAATCAGCATGAATATTATTTTATCGTTTGATTTTCCACATTTTCAATAATGAATAAAAATTGTCCCATGATATTTATCATGTAAAATTATAATACTTTTATATGCATTCATTCTTTAATTACGATGGAAAACGCTGCAGTCAAAAAAATATTCTTTGGAAAAATTTTGAAATTTTAATTGTCCCTTACAATCATTAGTTTCGATTAATTTTTTTATTGTGAGTAGGTGAAATTATCAAAATCGCGATTACCGCTAAAACCGAATTTTAC
This sequence comes from Trichogramma dendrolimi, assembly GCA_034770305.1. NCBI lineage: Eukaryota > Metazoa > Arthropoda > Insecta > Hymenoptera > Trichogrammatidae > Trichogramma > Trichogramma dendrolimi. The sequence continues at coordinate 16,175 of JAPMIB010000111.1, read as the reverse complement.
AAAAATAATTTTTTGAATCCGTTTTTTTTACGTAAACTCGAGTATTTCTCCTCGGTTTCCACCACTATGAACGTACCATCACTCTCGCACTACAACTTTTCTCGTCTTCACAAACTACGAACTTTCTCGCTTTGCCTCGGACTCGTGCTACTCGTAGTCGCACGATCACGTACAATTTTGCACTCGCTTTTTAGCCTCGGAATACTACTACCTCTGCGGGCGGCCGCGTGCGCGTAATAATAATGGTGGTCGTCGTCGTCGCTTCACGTGGCTTCTTTCCGCTGCCTTCGTTGCTCTTGTCTGCTGCTGCCGCTGCTGCTGCTACGGCTGGTCGCCAAGCCGTTCGTTCGGTCGGTAACGCACGTGCCTACGCTGCTGCTGCGTGCGGAGGTTAGAAGAGCTTGGCTCTTCCTTCACCCTGCACGGTCGGTCGATCGCAACTTTCACACGCTCATACACGCGGCATTCACACTGCATCGGGGCAAATTCGTTGCCAGTGACATCGTCACACAGTATACTATCGTAAAATTGATACATTTTCCTTTAATTTGGTGTAATTTACATATAATTTATGTCGCTAACTATTTTTAATTTGATCGGATAAAGTGTCCACTTTATCGTGAACATACAATATAGATTATTAAATTCCTTGTTTACTTTCTCCTCAGTGTAGTTCCTTGCTAAGCTCCATTAGCATACACATAATAATGTTCAATATGTAATAAATTGCCAAGCAGTACGACATATTCTCTCGCTCAGCATACTGCAACCGGGGTTGTCGCTAGTATGTATAGCTATACAGGGAATACAGTTGATAAGACATATTAAATTCTATTTCACCGAAATTTCATGATGAATGCTACAAATATTGAGAATCTATTTTTTCAACAAGGACTTTCAGATGGACCATGGTGCATGGGTAAGCTTTGCAAACTTTCAAGGTGATCACAGAAGCGATCATAGATAAATTTGAATATCAACGATGATAAAGCATTTCGGCAAAATGGAATGTAATATGTCTTATAAATTGTATTCCCTGCATACCTATACGCAGATTAGTTCCCAGAAAACTGTGGAGATTATAGCGATGGGCAAAGAGAATGATTCCATCAAGACATAAAACATATGGAGCAGCGATATCAAGGTAAATGGGATGTTGCGAGGATGGCTGATTACTGCTGGATGTTGAAGAGAAAGAGCCAACATAGAGAAACTAAACGCAAGCAGCAACCTTTACGCCGATCGTTTAAAGAAAAAAAACATGCAAAATAACCTTGATCTTGACAATAAAATATCTGAATTCCTCAGCTCCAAAAACGTATACACAATCTTTTTCTGTTTTTTAACGCGTTCACTATATAACCCTTGATATGACCTTTAAATGACCATCAATTGACCTTAAAATGACCAGGTATAGTCAATATAAACTATGATTGAGATTCAGCAACCCTCATAATAGGAATGTGATTTTTTTTGGGATTTTTATATTTAATTCTCTAAGTTTGACATTCAAATAACCTTGAAGGTAAGATCGTAAGGGTCATCTGATTTCATATTTGAATTCAGCAACCTTGAAAACCGAGAATTTTCTGATTTTTTAACCATTTTTCATGATCTGACCTTAAAATGACCTTCAAATGACCTTTTATGACAGAATACAGTCAAAATTACCCCTGATTCAGATTTGGCGACCCTTAAAATATAAATGTGATTTTTTCGGATATTTATATTTAATTCTCTTGGTTTGAATTTCAAATGACCTTGAAGGTGACCTCTTGAAGGTCATTTGACCTCAAATTTAGATTTAGCATCTTCAAAAACCCATGTATGAATTTTTTCAGATTTTTTTTTACCTTCAAATGACCTCTAAAATGAGCCAACCTTGAAAACCCGACCCTGGATTCGGATTCAGCGACCCCAAAAACATAGAGTCCACTAGGTCCGGTCGGTGGACTCGAAAATTTTTTTTTTTATTATTACTTTTATGTGGCTGTATCATTACGCCCTTGCAGATGACACGTCGACGATTGCCGAAGGCCAACGTCATAACAAAAGTTTCATATTATATCAATTCAGCTCAAATATTGTTTTTGCCCTCTATAACAAACAGTTTCTTTATCTCAGCATCTTCAATACGAAACCTGCGTTTATAAAACCTCTATAAAACGGATTTGACAGCTGTCTTTTTGAGATTCATACATATAATATGTATATATCTATTTCTATTACTATATAGTTGTAAGGGTCTCCACACCTGATTTCCATAGCTCCCCCACATTTTCCACAATTTTTAAAAGGCCTTATTTTTACGTATGTTTTGTTCATTTTTTACGTGATTTTGGCACTTTTTAACTACTGCTCCCATTGCTCCCCATTATGTATATTGCTCCCTACTGCTCCCCCCTATGAGTCCGAGACTAAAAGCGAGTGTGAAAACAGTCGTGAAAAGCAAATTCGAAACTACTGAATTATAGTGAAGCAGAGGTCAATACCGGTAGGGTCAAAACTATGAAAAGGTCAAGACAAACCGGAATCATTGTAAACATTATTATTCGTCCTAAAGTAGGATGGAAATACATACAGAATTGGGGAATTTGAACCGCTGAATCCTCTGAATAACTAAAGAAAAGGATTATTCACCAAAATTTTTGCTATGCCTAATTTATTTTCCCTAACCATTGAATACAGGCATTCCTCATTATTCGCGGTTAATGCGTATCCAAAAAGTACCGTGAACATGAAAACCTGAAAACGGGTGATTGGTATACCTAAATTGAGCTGAAACCTGATTGATTGAAGTTTTACTTAACTGTTATTGTAAAAAATGCTAACATTGAATGTAGTAAAAAAAATAGAGTAAATAGGATTTTGTAAAGTAGTCTGTTAATCACGATTGTTGCGAACATTTAGTTAAATCTTTATACAATTGTTGGTACAAAGCCATTGCTCACAGTTGTGTCGAAATCGCAAACTTCGCATGACGATCGGATCTTCATCGAGAACTTAATCAATGGCCAACGCGACTCAAATACATGCTACATTTTGAATGAGAATGTATCTTGAGCTTCTTCACTCGATGCTTTGGGGACACCTTTATTTCAAAATGAGTAGTAAATAAACGTTTTCTCCTCGAAAGCAACCGTAAAAATGATCGTCGAATCATTAAACTTGTTTAAACAAAGCTTTTTTTTTACAAATCTCTGCTATTGAGTTTCTGTACGAGTATTCTGTTACAAACGTAATTTTTCCAAAATTTTTGATCGTTCTATCAGGCTCCAAAATTGAAACCAGTAGTAAAAAACCGCGGATAAGTGAAACTGCTACGTGTATATGGAGGAATAGTCATATTTAAAAAACTGCGAATAAGCAAAATCCGTGAATACTGAAACCACAAATACGGAGGGATGCCTGTACCTTGCATAAAAGTGTGAAAAGGATAATTTACCAAAATTGTGAGAATAACCAGTTATTTAAATTATGTTAAATGGTTCACATATTGGATTGGGAAATTCATTTCACTAACCAGTTAATACCTTGCTTAAATGTGTGAAAACGATTATTCATTAAAATTGTGGAGTAGCCAAAGTTTTTGAAAATTAAATAAATGCTTCACGCATATGAGATTTGGAAATTCGTTCTAAAAACCGCTGAATTTCCTGCTTAATTTTGCAACAGGGTTACTTTACAAACATTGTGATAGTAGCAAAATTATTGAAAAGTTTTTCAAAAAAATGATTAACATTTGAATTGGAACATTCATTCAACAAACGATTGAATTTACTTTTTCAACTCTGTATGAAAGGGAAAATTGGTCGAAATTGTGAGAGTAGTCAAAGTGATTAAAAAATTGTTATTTGTATTACATGGGATCTGACAATTTATTTTTAAAAAATACTAAACATTAAATTTATAAATATGGGTTTGTGAAAAATTGTTAGAATTTTAGGGTTAATAGATCTTTTTGCTAATTTTATCTCATTTTTTTCTCAATGAATTGCGACGTGCGAGGTTTTGGGCCCTAGCCCATTCTCGGCCTGCCGTCGTATTATTTATTCACAGAGGCTCCGGGTAGCCTATCGTTGAGTCTTACCTCAGAAGGGGTCGAGCCGCCACCAAGTGCGCCGCGAGCTTCGGCAGTCCAAGCTGAAAAGAAGTGAGAGAGGGTCGCGAAAATACGACAAAAAATGTACTTTTGCACACAAATATTCGTCTTTTTTAACTCCAACCTTCAACTATCACTCATACAATCATCACTGCCATCGCGCTTCATTTCGCTATCTCACAACCTGTCTCGTCGCTATCATCATCTCGTGCATCGGAAAATAATTAATAATACGCGAGTCCAAGGGGAAACGCGCGGGTTACAACGCTAGCTCGACGCGAGTCCCGATCAAGTGCCGCGTGATTGCACTGCGCGCAATCGGCCCGTTTCTCCGAAATACGGTAGACGCCGTTGCTCTGCTCGCGCTAGCAGATGCGCGATTTGGTCGCGCACGACCAAGACGATACGCGCCTCGCTTGCTCTCGCACGAGCGTCCAAGGCGGAAGTACCGCTTCGCAAAAATGGCCACGCATAGGCCTGAAACGCGACACGTATGCTCGAAACGCCCAAAGTACTCGCTACAATAATTACTCCGATCTCCACGACTAATCATACAACAATTCTGCTGCGAACAATTCCTCCTTTCTCACTCATACATCCACGCTACGCAATCACACACACGCACACACGCGCGACCGACCAAGTAAAATACCATCTACGACCTTATTTCTTCGCTACTTTGCCTCGGACTTCGTCCACTCTGCCGTTGCCTTCCGCTGTACCCCATCTGCTCCGTCCTCGCGACCCGTCCAACCTCGTGATTGTTCGCCTCGGAGATGCCTCGGACGATTTACGTGAAGGTCGCTGTACAGCGAATTCGCTTGGCTCCCTTCCGTTCGAGCCTTCGCGAATCGCCTCGTCACGTCGCAACCGCTTGTCGCACTGAGCTCCAGGCTCTTCCTTTGCCCTGAACCTCGAACGCGCGCTCGGGTGATATCCAACTTTCCTACTTTACCATACTTCTCGGAGCTAATTCCATCAGAAATTTTTAAAAAGGGTCGTACGTAGAATACTGTAAATCTTTATTGCGTTTCTCAGTCAATAGGTAGGATCAGAAATATTGCCACGATTTTCGACACTGCAATTCCATGAAGCTTTGAGGGAAAATTTACTAAGATTGTGTGAACAGAAATCAAAAGATTATTGCAATAAAGATATAGAAGTGCGAAATAACCAGAGGATAATTAATTATCATTTTTAAATATACTATCAATTCTTATTTTTTTCAAATATTTTTACATGGCTAATTTCCAATTAATTTTTTTTTATCTCTCAATCACTCCTTTTTGAAAAGGTCTGCATGAATCTATAGCCCGTGTGCAGGAAAGATACTTACTCCAATATCGATTTATTGAAAACAATTTTTGAAAAATTGTTAGAAGCTTCACATATGGGATTAATAAATTTATGAAAATAAACTTTTTAATTTCTGTGTGAAAGGTGAAATCAGCCAAAATTGTAGGAGTAGCAAAGTTAATGGAAAATTGTTAGATGCTTGATAAATAAAATTGGAAAAATATACAGAATTTTGGGGAGAAACAAGAATTTTACAAAAATTGTATTATGTTCCAGTTTTTAAATACAATATGGAAAATTGATTATTATGGTCAATTTCAGTTAAAATTTTATGTAATGTGATATTAACAAAATTGATTGTTATCCAATAGATGGGATGAGAAATCTTGCCACGATTTTATTATTTTACTGCACTGTAGAGTCATTTTTTTATACATATTTTCGTTTTGCTTATTTTTAATTTTAATCTTATCTAGAGCGTACGCCATGGGCAAGCAAATATTTTCTGAATCAGCTTTTCCTTCACGAGTTTTCACGGTGCCGAGTACGGTAAAAACTTGCGTGAAAATAGTGGGTGCAACCTGCATAGACATCACAATGTTTAAAAGTCGGTTTCAAAAAATTATTGAACAGCTTCTAAATTTTTTTACTTTGAAAGTTCCGTCAAGAAACCACATTCCACTTCGGCTTAAGATCTCCAAATTCCTCTTCGTTGAAAAGACCAGCACTCGTCTTTCAGATATTTCTTCTGTATGCTTCGAGTCAAAGATCAAAAATTTGTCGCCGCTTGTGGTTTTTCGAAAAGCTTCTGCAATTTCATCCAGCGCATCTAAAGATTTCGGGTTGATCGGGGCATTTTTTCTACGCTCACGACGAATAGCTTTTTTCAGATTCTCGCGTTCTGGTAAATAATTGAGGGTTGTTCCAGCCGCGCCGGCCAATTGATCTATAACGCGATAAGCACGAAAATGAGTTCATCGTCGATATATAATGGAGAGAGAGAAAGTGAAAGAAATAGAGAGAGAGAGAGCTGTATGTTGTCAAAAAAAATATACCTCGAATAATTGCGAATGGTGGTCTACTCAAATTATTTTCGGCTTCACTTTGTATACGCGCTCTTATATCTGCTGCCTTAACTACTTCGCGATTTGGAGGATGCGGATGCTCAGACTGTTCGGGACCTTTTATAATGATCAACTGGCCTTGATCATTATATGCAGTGATAGCTCTCGCTCTACATTTCTTGTCTCGTATCTTTTTGCAGTCCCAATACGTTCTTCCGTTGCGATTGTACGATTTATAATAAAGATATCCGCTGATATCTAATCTTCTAAGACTGATTAATTTAAAGTCCATGTTTTACAAGCGAAATTTAGAGGAAATTTGGAGGAACTAAAACTAGACTATGCATAGGCTACGATGGGAAATTGACTAATTGACTCATATAAAATTTAGAGGCTAATTGTTCATGAACAATTGAGAAAAAAATTGCTCGATCGATACATCGATATATACTACATGCTGGGTTGTATATTCGGGGAAATATATATTCGGGGAAATGTATATTCAGGGAAATGTATATTCGGGGAAATGGCATCGGGGAAAGTGGCTTCGGGGATTTTTTTATTCGGGGGAATGGTATTCGGGGGAATGGATTCGGGGGAATGGGCGGTTACCCATATATATTATAATAACCAACGCAAACTCAGTCTTATCACTACGCTTCTCGAGTGATGTCGAGCGGAAAACGATAACTTTTCAACCTTTGAACTCGAGGAAGTACCTCAGTGAGCTAGAAGCTCAAGGCTCTCTCAGAGTTTTGTCGCAAGCTGAACGTATACACTCTTGACCATGACTCGTGATAGTGAACTTCCCTGAGGCAATAAGTAGATTATTACTAGTATCACGCGACTGAGAGAGAACCACGTATGAGTCCGAGACTAAAAGCGAGTGTGAAAACAGCCGTGAAAAGCAAATTCGAAACTACTGAATTGCAGTGAAGCAGAGTGGCAATTGAGATCGAACGCACGAGTGACGTCGAGTATTTGTCTGAGGCTAAGTGCAAAAAGGCAGCAGTAGTTGACGTCGTGCGTGCAACGTAGAGTGCTAGAAGGTTTAGTTGTCTGAGAAGATTCGACGACGAAAGCAGTGCGAGTCGTGTGCCACGTTGTGCTGTATGTGCCGATAGTTCACGAGTAACGGCATTGTACAAGTACCAAGGTTGAATAGAAAGACCGTAGTGCAAATTCCTGCGACTCCGAAGTTGCGTCGCCTATTGAGAAGCGGCTCTGATCCACCTTAAGCGAGCCGCGAGAAGGATGTTAAGTCGGCGAACGAAAAGCGGTACGATCCGCAATTCAACGAGCAAGACTACTCGGCGAGCGAGAAATGACGGGATCCACAATCCATCGGACTTGAACATAAGGATCCATCCTTGGACAGGAATGGTGTCGCCGAGCAACGTCAAGAACATCGTAAGCGCTTAGTTATTATAATTGTTAGTCAATCTTGGTCGGTCGTGTATGCGAATCGTATGTAGAATGTTGTATGTCGTTCTGTGAGTGAGGAAGAGTACTGCGTAGTAAAGTAAGATCGAGTAAGTAGTAAGTCGGCATTGTGTGTCCGTCGTCGCGCAGTCGAGTATTTTGTCCGAGGCGAGCAGCAGGCCGGGCGGCACGAGGTCGAGATTCGAACAGAGCACGTGTTGTGACTCTGTGATTCCCCTTGGACTTTTGCCAGCGAACTCACGTGGTATTAGGCTTCGCGTACAGTGACACGGAGACGGGCGAGTGCAAGTGCGCGGCACGATATCGGGATTCGAGCCGAGCGCGTGTTGCGACTCGACAGTTTCCCCTTGAACTTGATTGCGTGAGCACCATTATGGTAATTTGACGTCATACCGAAGCATTTGTTGAGACTTTCTTGTAACTTAAATGCGATCGAGTAGTAATTTAGTAATCTTTAAGAATTAATGGAAGAATCATTAACTTTGACTTTCATTGAATAAATAAGTGACTTTTGATTTACCGTAACTTCCTCTTGTGCTACTTTTCCACACTTTTCAGCACGGAATCACCGACGCTCGAGGTGCACTTGATAGAAGGCTCGACCCCTTTTTGAGGTAAGACGACCGTATAGGTTATTCGGAGCCGAGTGATAAATAATAGGACTGCAGGGCGAGCACCGGCTACGGCCCAGACCCTAGCACGTCTCACAATATATTATATATATGAACTACATCATCACTGATCAACTGTTACAATTGATTCACAACTGATTAGTTGATCACGAGATATATTAAATTGATGTATTGAGAAAATTTGAGCATGTTAAAAATTTAATTGATTAATGCTTCAAGCAATACGATATACTATCTCGTACCTCAAACTGTAAACTGAGTTGCCACTAGTAATAATAAAATTGAATTCTTGACTTGATCCCAAGCTTTAAAATCTCACAGCTAATATTGTAAATCCAAGCTTTCAATACAAGTTCAAAACTATAATATGAAAAAAATTAATTTAATGTATTATTTTCAGTTTTATTGGACAAAATCAACAACTTGCTTCGTATGAATTACATGTTTGCGTGAAAGACTATTGTTTTGCTCGAGAAGATAGATTAGTTGGATTATCAGTTATTCAGCTCAAAGACATTGTAGGTGAAGGATCATTTTCTTGTACAATACCTCTAGGATGTCGTCTTCAAATTGATGAAACTGGTTGGACAATTTTACGCATTTTATCCCAACGAAACAATGATGAAGTAGCCAAAGAATTTGTGAAGCTCAAAAGTGACTTCAGACAAGAAAATATTTCTCCTAATCCATAAAATAGTATACTTTCATATAATTTAACAATGAATTATTTCAACTAGAATCGATTGTGTTTATATAATTTTAATTAATCTGCGAAGAATTGTAAAAACAGTGATAACCTGTAACATCACGTGGCTAACCTTACTTTTATACCTCTTTACACTATTTATAAATTTATTTTAGTATTGGGGTGTAAAAGCAGGGAACAAGCGTATCGAGCGTATGGGATTTTCCATTGGTATTTTGTATGATTTATAATAAAAAACGGATTACCTTTGGCTGATAAAGATACTTTAATTGAATGAAATAAGTTTTAACACATATACATTTCACTGCTCTCGCAACTGTCGACATTTCAAATGATCCTCAATTTATTACCAAATCTTTAAGTCATTTTAGTAGTACATTTTAACGCTTCTAACAGATGAGTTTTCATTATATAGGATAGTCAGACCAATCAATGACCGGGTACCAGTGAATAACCATTTTGGAAAATATCATAAGAAAAACGATTAAAAATATATTTGTATGGACGTAATTCAATTCTTTGGTGAACGATGTATCTTTTTTTCTATGTTCGATCATAATTTTACAAGGAAAAATGATAGTTATTACGCATCCAAAAGTGGTCATTTACTGGTCGAAAGCGGTCAATCACTGGTATAAGTACCCTATATCTTTTATAATCTCTAAAATCAAATAATTTTTTGTTTTTGTACGTAATTATACTAAACTATGTATATCTGTAAAATTTTATCTGATATTGATCTTGATATGCTTATAAAAATATTTTTAAACTTAAAACAAAAACGTTTAATAAAAAAATTTCAACACCAATCAAACGTTTTTGTATTGTGTTTGAAAATATTTTTGTAAGCCCATCAATATCAATATTGATAAATTTTACAACTATACATAATACTTACCTTGGCAATTGAAGATACTCACTCATTGGCATATACTAAACTAACTAAAGCTTTTAAAATGATTTGAATATAAGTATCTTTTTTCACTCGAACGATAGAATGACCTATTAAAGATATCTTTATGAAGCTGTATTACTCGACAGATATAGTCCAAAAGTCCTTGGAATTTGAAAGTCTCTACTGTTGTGAGATCAATGAGATGCCAATTGACATCTCATCAGGCAAGCTTAGACCAAGTTTTTGTAATAAATTAATCAATTGAATACTTTTCGCAGATTTTGAATTAATTATATTATCAGTAAAATCAAAAATTTGAGAAGTGTGTAAATTGGTCAAGTGGGCTATTGAATTTTTCATGCAAAAATAATTGTACAATGTACAAAAGTACACTCAAAATGTGCAAAATAAGATCAATCTTAACGTATTGTTTTATTCAATTAGTGCATTTTCACCAGTTGCAGCTGATCGCAGAAAAAAGGTCATGAAATTAGTTTAGCAATAACTTTTTGTGAGCAACTCATATTATTAGAAGTCATTTTTAGCGTTGTTTCTAGATTCCTTTATAAATTCCGACTCTTCACTATCTATTCTATACATGTAATGCTTCTTGTGGTGCTAGTATCGTAAATTATCAATCATTTAGTATTTGGATAAAAATCATTATGATCTATTTATACAATTTTGAACGATGTGTTATGTAAATATATGAGTTGTAAGTACGAATGGAAATTATTGATCCCTGCAAAATGACAACTTCTTATAAAAGCAAATGATTCATACTTTTTTACTGCAAATTTGCTTTCAAGCAATAATTTGTATTTTTATTTAATTATGTAAAAGTTAATAAATTACATATATTTTTAATGAACGAGTTTACTCGACCCTTATAAAAATTTCCTATAGGATCCCGCAAATTCCTACTGGAATCCTACAGAATCCCATAGTATTCCAGTAGCAATTTCGTGGGATCCTATAGGAAATGTTTATAAGGGGATGATGCAAGTCTGGGACTATTTACCATTTCTTATTCAATTTGTTCGTAAATTTGAACGAGTAAAATCTGAGTAATATCACATATTTTTTTGGTTACATAAATTATGAAAGAAGAAAAAATTTGAACTATATGTGCATGGCCTGTTTATAATTCATGACTGAATTTTTGAAAATAAGATTTAATTGAGATATCCAATTTTATGCTATACTTCATGCGATTGAAATAACTAAGAAAATTAGCATGACATAAACTATTGTTTTCAAGGTTCTTGTGGATCAATTATAAACTTATGAGTCTTTTATATGTAAAACATAAATTTTCTTCAAACTTTCTTTATAACGTGTTGTATAAATCATAACTTGGAATGTAATTTTGGGTACTTAAATATAGAATATTAGGAATATAATAAAATCATTGTGCTCTTTTGTTCCTAACTTGTAGGTAATAAAGAACATGAAAAAATGCAAAAAGCGAAAGAAAATTTTTATTTCTAGTAAGATATAAATTTTTCATTATGACATCCTTGCATTATCATTTGGCATAATATTAGAAAAATATGAATTTTCTTGAAATATTATCATGCTAGAGTTATTGTACCATTGTCATGCGGGGGTTCTATTCCATCAAGCGAATAGCAATTACAAAATCCATGCACTTCCTCCCACTTGCACATTGGAAGGTCAGTTGGAAATAACCAACCACAATTAATTTAATTCAAATAAAAGTAATGGTTTAATAAATTGGACGACCACGTATATGGCCGCACAAACACTCGTCTGCTGCGAGCTCAGCTGAGCGAGCCGCAGAGCAGACGAACCGCGCCGCTTCAAGCCTCACTCGTATACACTCGTTGCTGGGCAACGCACATCCCCCACCGCTGACGCCCGCCTATATAAACTGGTGAGTCGCGGCGGTACGGCAGATCTGGCTCTGGCCAAGTCAAGCAACACATCGTGAGCACACGAGGCGAGAAGCTCGATTCTTGATACGTGAGCACACGCATCAAGCCGTGTACGTGAGCACACGTAACACGATCGTACGTACCTTTCAGTGCGTCAGCACACGCACCCTCTCATGCTCTCGTGGGCACACGCAAGCATCCCCGATCCGATACCCGTTCCGTTCCTCCGTTCCACACCGACCGACCCTGGGATGTTTATGTGTGACACTTGTCTTCATAGCCACCGGTCGCAAACGTCAGGAGCGGGAAATCCTTGGTTTTGCAGAGGGGCGCCAAGGATTTTGCGCGTGTTGGCTGCTGCAATCATCTCGAGGGAGGACCCGATCTTCGTCAGCATCGCCAGCAGCGAACCGTTCTTCGATCGGCTCGTCACACTGTTATTATCCGCCTGTTGGTCCTGCTGCTCGTCGCACATAGCTGCCGATTCGATGCGAGTCGGATCGAGCACAGAGCACCAGTACAACGGCGCGAAGCACGCACTCACACTAACGCGCATAACTCACACGATGAGACCGAGCGCGGAAAACACTCGTCACATCGTATGGTATCACATCGTATCGTATGTAACTTGAAACTGACATACGATTGCAAGATAGCTTGCTACAGCTGCACACTCACAGTGGCGGGGCTGCACACACATATGCACCAACGCAGCGCGCCACCGTGAACGCGCAGCACTCACAAAAACACTTTGATTTAACGTAAATCCAAACGAAAAGGTCGAGAATACCGCAGCACGAGCAGAACACATCCGGCTTTGCTTCGCTCTTCAGACTCAACTCCCAAGGTGTTTTTTTTTTTTTTTTTTTTTGACGTGGGCAGAGTGAACTCTGCAGCCAGTGGCCCTTCGAAACAAGTACCCCACCGTGAACCGTCGTTAAACATTACTTCGGTGGGGACTCTAGAGAGCTTCTCTACATCTGGTCTTTTCCGTACTCCCCCGTCCATCTTACGGTGATTAGGGGTTCGGAAACCAGAAGCGTCGTCTTCGCCTTATTCTTACAGCATCCTCCGGATCGTTTTTATACCTCTTGCGCCTCTTGCCTCAGTCTGGTGACGACTGATTGCGCGAAAGACGTTACCGACATCCAATTGCCTGCGGTTTCGAGCATGAGCCTGACGATGTTTTCAGGCTCGATTTCTTCTTGGAGGACCTTTTGGAGTCTCTCCCTCTCTTCGTGAAATCGCAGGCAGTGAAAGAACACATGCTCCGCGTCTTTACCTGTGATTGGTCAGGCCGGACAGAGTACGCTAAGGGTGTTATCATAGCGCTGGCTATGGCTTTTGAAGTAGCCATGCCCGGTCAGGAGTTTTGTGAGATGGTAATCCACTTCTCCATGTCCCCTCTCGACCCATTCTGCAACGTTGGGAATTAGCCGGTGTGTCCATCGGCCCTTTGAGGCCCGGTCGCACCGGTCCTGCCACCTGTTCAGCGTCTCTCTTCTCTCTTCCTCGTTGACGTCCTCGGGGTGGCGCTGGTATATGCGCGCTCGCTCATCCGCTAGTAGTACCAGCGGTTTTTACGCCGACTATCACGTACGTCGCGTCGTAGGAGACGTATGGTCGCCCGCTGATCACGCGAAGGCAGGCTCATCGATGTACAGACCCTGTCTAATGGATGTAGGCCTGCGTCTCGGTCGCACAGCTCCAGATGGGTGCTCCATACAAGAGAATCGGTCGACGACGTGGGCATAGAGCACGCGTCGGCTACTTCTGGGCCCACCGATGTTGGGCATGATCTTCGCGAGAGCTCCAGCCACTCTTGCTGCCTTTTCGCTGATGATTCGAGCGAGCTCGCGCTCGTTCCTCGTTGCATTCGTTCTCCACGCGCAACCCGAGCCTCTCACGCTTACTTCCTCACTTACTCGAGTGTTTCATTTAACCCACGTATCAATTGGTGCTAGGTGCGTCCGATAAGTGTCTTCTTGCGCGGCGTGTACTTCTCAAATTTCGCGAATTATATTTTTCTCACAAGCGAGAGCTAGTTTCGCGAATTATATACCTACAGCCACACGAGAAACTTATCGGATTGGTCGACTATAGCGGTTATTCATAAAATAGTAAAGGAAGTCATCATGTTTTATGAATACAGAAATTATTCAAGCACTATTAGAACGAAATTATATTTTATACGAAAATTTTCAAAACAGGAAATTTGAGATAGGAGACATCTTGGTCTTGAAAAACAGTGTTAATACGAATTTCTGCTTATTTATAAAAAAAAGTGAATGATAAATGTATGAAGAAAAATCTATTGAAATTAATAGCGAAGCTAAAATCATATATGTTTAAAGAACAAATATACCATGCAGGTATTATGCGAGATTTAGAAATTTTAAATATTAACGATTGGCAGTATTTTATAGAAAAATTTAATTTGATTTTTAATAATTCAAAAATTAAGGCTATGTTTTACACAAACCTGTACCTCGGGTAAAAGATAGATATCGCGTAATTAAAGGAATATCACGAGTCCTCATCAGGTGAACATCGTGGTATAAATGGAACACTTAAGAAACCCGCAGGAGATTTTTATTGGCGCAATATGAGACCCGATGTTCACAGTTTTGTTAAAAGGTGTAATATATGTCAAACAGAAAAGGTCATCAGAGTAAAAACAAAATTACCTATGGCATTCACTGACACGCCATCAAAACCGTTCGATAAAACCTCTATTTGATTTTTAGGGGCCTCTTAAACATTCATAAAAAAAGAATCATTATGTACTAACCATGCAAGATTGGCTCAGTAAATTTATTATTCTAACACCAGTAAAACGAGCTACATCACGGGAAGTGTCGAAAGCTTTAGTCGAGAAAGTAATTTGTTACTTCGGGCCCCCGAAGGCAATAGTGACAGATCAGGGCACGTACTTTCAGAACAAGCTGCTGGCGGATTTAGCTGAGGTATTTAAGATAAAAAAATACAGCAGTTGCGGGTATAGGCCTCTGTCTAATGGCGCAATTGAGCGTATGCATCACACCCTAACGGAATATTTAAACAAATTTACAAGCGAAACAGTCGAATGGGATGACTGCCTACCGCTAGCACACATGCATATAATGCCACCGAGCACGAAGCCACGGGTTTTTCGCCTATCGAAATATTAACTGGGTTCAAATCAAGAACGCCAACAAGCTTCCCACCCCTTAAAGATTTTTACTCATATGATGATTATATTACAGATACAATTACAGAGTTAACACATGTACAAACGCTCGCAGCTATGAATATAGTACAAGCTAATTATAGGTCGAAATTTATTATGATAGAAAATTGAATGTGAAACATTTCCGTCCAGGTGAATTAGTATTTTTATTAAAGAACCACAAATAGGCAAATTCGGTATAAGATATAAAGGTCCCTTTGAAATTAAGGAAGTGGATCATAATCTAAAGAATCTTATTCTATAATGTAATGGCACAAAAAGAGAGTACATATAGATAAAATCGAGCGGGCAGATTCAATTAACCCGCCAGATTCGATTGGAAATAATACAGGGGCGCAATTGGAGGAAATTGTTGAAAGTTAAATATTTTCCACCCCATCGGCAAAAATAATTCGCCGTACGCGTAGCCTAAGAAAGTAGGACTTTTGGCCACTTCGTATCAATTAGCCACAACTTATCAGAGACACATCAATATGTAGAGGGGTTATAATAATTATACGGTAAAAATTATGCAGAGTCCTGAAATATCATTCGCGGATAATAAAATATTTCATAATCACGGATTATGGTATCCACGGACGAGGAAGAATGTTGTGTGTTACGTGTTACACTCAAGTCAAAATGAAATTTTTTATATTAATGCTATCGATGCTCACCCCGACATTAGCATCACGAGCGAAGTGAAACCCGAAGCTTAATTCGTAGCCAGAGTCGTATTTTAAAGGATAGTATGACTCGCTACGCTCATGATACAAAAAGTGAAGTAGAGAATTCGCAGCACATGCAACTAATTTTATATGAAAGTCAGTAATAACTATGGTCGTTTTTTTCTGCACAATCTAACGACAAGTTAGGACCTCCATGTGAAAGAAAAAACAAATGTAAATCCTTATGCGCATCGAAATTTGGA